>QEPC01013826.1:3982844-4061600 GCA_003113815.1 Sphenodon punctatus
GGGTTTCCATTCTGATACTTCCAAAACTACAACGTTCAAGCACAGCAAGGTCTTAGCTGCAAGTTGCATTTCCTGGGCATTCTCTAAGACTGGGAGAACACGGTCTACGCAAACAGATACAGTAGTTTACTATTATCATTTCCAATTTGATTCCCGCCCTATCCCCAAAGGCTCATACTAAAAAAAGAAATACACGGTACGTGGCATAACGTAACATCAGACTCCCTGCATCTTCCTCCCAATACAAGCCTGAGCATTCCCCACCTCCTGTCATCCTCTCCGACAACCACGTTCCCTCCATGCACCCCCTAGCCTTCCCTGTTCCCGACACCCAGAGCAAGTGGGGGGAGGAGGGGGCGACCTCTAGTTCGGCAGTTTGATAGCTGCGATGCCTCTGCATTTCCAAAACGTGGAAAGTTACATGTCGTGTGCTCGAACCACACACCACCACCACCACTAGTCAAGCCCCGGCCACACCTTGAGCAGAAGTTAATTGTGTCTCCTTTGTGGAGTAGCAGCTCTGGGTACAACATGCATGTGCGGCGTTGAAAAAAATAGCAGCCTGTTACTGCATTTAGAAAGCGACGTGTTCCTCAAAATCTAGTAATCGCAGATCAAATACATACTCAAAAAGCTATTCTGCAGAAGGGTCCCAGATAGGGTTGTCATCAGACACTTCCATTTTGGTCTATAGAAGTGTCAGGTAAAAAAAAAAAAAACACTAGAGGTGGCCAAGGGTGTAGTTTGCTTAGCATGACCATTCACAGAATAACACACAGAAGGCTCCAGAGAGCTCATCATCTGGAGTGCAGGCAAGCCACACACTTCCATGGCTCTTTGGTTAGCGGAGGAACATTTGGGGCCTGTGGCAACGGGGGCCGGAATACTGGTTTGCCAAGCCACGCAGTAACCTATGGCATCTCAAGGCAAGTCTTACCTCTGTGAGTATTGTAGTCTCATAGGAGGGCTGGTATTTTTCCTTTTCGTGAGGAGTCCGCTTCTCCATTTTCTCTCGGTCCGTCTTCTGTTTCCGATCTGCTCCTTTGGGCTGAAAGTCAAGACATTTTAGTGAGATCGTGGAAACGAGTTAGACAAGTGCCCTTTCTGGAGTGGCTGGATTTACCATGGCTGCACAAAAGGAACGAAGGAAGAAAACCTGACAAATATAAAAAGAGCGATCCAAGAAGCCTTATAAAAGTTATTTATTTGACGCAGCCTTGGCACAGGGTACGAGTTCTACTTATCAGAAATTCCACTTCAGCAGACCTTAAGGAAACAGACCTGAGAGATGGAGAAAAAGGCCGCTCCGATTAAGTGGGCACCAGGTTTTTCTCAGTCTCCAGTCCCATTCCCACCCCTTGGACACAGAGAGCTGGACGAGACAGAAGAGCAGAGCTGTGTGTGTGTGTGAGAGAGAGATTGAGATCCTGTTCATTCCAACTCCGAGAGTCTTGGGTGGGATGGAGACAGGAGAAACTGGTGCTCACTCCCCTTACAGCCCCACTTGAAAATTCTTGTTATCAGGGTTCAGAATTCTAGTTATCCAGATCAAGAAGTAATACCCTATAAATGTGCGGGCAGGGGAAAACAAGTCATTTCTACTGATACAGACATTCAGTTGTTTCAAGCTCTATTTAAGTGGCTTCCACTGTATTTAAAGTGGAACAGGATGCATTTTAGGGAAGAATTCTGCACTGGTTCTTAGGCACACAATAGCTGACGACACTCTAAAGAGTATTTTTAATTGTATTGTATTTTTAAAACATTGTTTTAATGAATTTTATTGTGTGTTTTTATGCTGTAAGCCACCCCAAGATGCCATAGGCATGAGGGGGCAGCTAACAAATATTTATAAATAAATAAATAAATAAATAAATAAATAAAGACATGGTTCCTGCATGCCCGATTGTCCAAAGACATGGGGGTTTCCTAGGGGCACTCAAGAGGGGTGGTGTGGGTCCTCATTGTCTTCTCTACAGGGCATACAAAGAGGTCACTCAGGGGATAACCAACATGAAAAACTAGTTCTACTGCCCCTCCTACACTTTATGAAATGTCTTGCTGAAGCCCTGGAGATTTTTATCTGTGTGACCAGGTTAGCGCCATGGAATCTGTCTGAGCAGCTAAAATTAGCTCGTGTTCAAGTTTTTCACAACTTGGCATGAACCGGTATTGTACTCCAAAGCTTGCGTCTCCTACATGGTTCTACAATCTTGTGGGACTGCAGAGATCGACCATAAAAGCCCAGCCTTTAAACCAGTTCCAAAGCCTTGAGTCACCCTTTCCCACGCTATGGGAGCCATGGCCTTGCAGAGTGCCAACAAAGTCAGGTTTTGCATTTTTTACTTTTAAGAGGCCGTGGCTCCTGGGGACTCATCTACATTAGGTAGATTACACCAGAGCAATCCACTTTGCACTGCTCTGCAAAGCAGGGCTTATGGAAAATGCACCAATTACCAACCATACCTCAGGGTAGGGACCCATCTCTAACTACTGATTGTAGAGCACCAGGTGCATCGCTGGTGACATATAAATGTCTAATGCCACTACTGTACTGTTGGCAGAAGATGGCAGTTGCCGAAGGCTGGTGTTAAAGGCCATGGATTGGTTGGTCCTGGGCTAGCTTTTCGATTGGTACAACTTTTATTTTTAAATAGGTGTTGCGGGATTAGGTTAGGGAAGTTGGGTGGGAACATTATATCCACCCTAGGTCTGGTGGGATATGAGCATGGAAGGGGCAGTGTGTGGGAATGCCACTCCTCCAGTGAAGAAGTGGGTGGCTTGGTTGACAGGTTTATAGCTACATATGATAGAATGTATTTTGTAAGCTTTCGGGCAGGGACCACGTCTATCTTATTCTCTGTAAGGCACCAGGTACATCGCTGGCGCTATATAAAAGCTTATAATAATAATAATAATGTATATTTGAATCTGTTTTATTGACTGTGTGAGCCACCCTAGACCACATGGGCAAGGTGGGATGTAAATCCCAAGTGTACATACTAGAACAGAGGAGTTCCGCCAGGATGGGTTTCCTTAGACAAAGCATGAGTTAATCTCTCTCCACTAAGGGATGGGGAAACCTCAGGCCTGGGAGCTAGTTTTTATTTGGCCTCCAGATCCAGTTCCTACCCCCCAAGGACTGAAAGACGGAGCTTAGGGGAAGCGAGCAGAAAGGACAGCATGCACACAAGGAGAGGGGACAGATCCATGGTTTGGACCCCTTAAGCACTTCTATGTGGCCCTTAGAACTTGAACTATTTTTCCAAGTGGCCCTTGGGACGGAAAAGGTTCCCCACCCCTCGATGTAACTAACACCTGAGCTTTGAGATAAGAGGCTGCTTCCAAGCAGAGCACAAAAGCTCTAGAACAATTCCTGTCCTTGCTTAAAAAGCAGAGACGGGAGAGGCCTTTCAAAGGTAACACCAGTGAGAGAAACCCTGCGTCCCCCGCCCCATCTTTCGGTTTTGTCTGTAGCAAGTGTCTCTGCGAAGGCTTAAAGACGACCCAGAATTCAATCAAGGAACGGCTTCGACGAAAAGGTGCTCAGAAATTGCTGTCCGAAACAGGGTTGCACACTGAGTTGTGCCTTGTGCCCCGCCCGCCCTCCCCCCCACTCTCCATCCAGGTTAATGCAGAGGTTGCCTCAAAATCTGCTGCAGAACAATACGTTCTGGACTGCCAGCAACTTAACCCCACAACCATTTATCTGTAGCTCAGACAAGAGTTTGGGCCACAGGTGGAGAGGAATAGGAGGTAAGGCCAATGCTACATGGGCAGGAATCCTCCCAGAGGACCTCTGACTCTCTCCGACACTTCAAGGGTTCAAAGAGAGCGTCCTTCCTGTGGTCAGTGTTGCCCGATCAGCTCAGGCAAACAAGCTTTTAGACTGAGCCGGAGGAGTTGCTCCCTACGCCAAACAGATCATATAAAGACTGGTGTAAACAGCATTTGGAAGCGCTTGGGCATGAACAGTGATTACCAAGTACACTTGGGAAGGAAGCGTGGGTGAAAAATTCTTTTTAAAGGTCACTACCTTGAGGACCCCTTTCTTGCAAGGGGCTTAGAGGTACGTGGGAACACTGGTCTAAAGCCAGTCATGCAGAATTTCTCAGGTTAGCAGATTTGTTTGGCCTGTGGTTTCAGAAGGAATTTGGTATTTGTTTTGCTTTGCAAAAACCCGATGAGGGTTCAACACACCAAGAAGTTCTTCTTTTTTCCCCTCCAGAGGACTCACCTTATAGTATATGCCAGGAGTGGGGGACCTCAGGCCCGGGGGCCAAATGCAGCCCATGACCAGAGGAGGGGAGGAACACAAGGAGAGGGGACAGAACCATGATCTGAACCCACCTCTTCCCGACTGTGCCCCTTAAGCACCCCTGCTTCCCAACTTCTATCTGGCCCTTGAAGCTAGTGCAATTTTTAATAAAGTGACACACACATCCCGGGAGGAAAAAGGTTCCCCACCCTTGTTATATGCTACCTTGAAGTAACCTCTAAAAAACAGATTATCTTGAGGTTTAATCAGTTCCAGCAGTGGGAGAGTGTTTTCCCTCCCACAAGTCGCTTTGAAAATTCTTACAAACTCTACGGGTCACACAGAAGTCAAGGCCAGAGGGAAGAAGAGACGTGTCTAGATCCTGGATCTGTGCCATGGATCCATTCCCTCTCCTTGAGTTACACCTGCTCACCTCTGCTCCCTTCTCCTGAGCTCATTCTTTCAGTGCTTCAGGGGAGGGATTGGATCCTTGAGTCAGATCCAGAAGCTGAAAAGAGGCGAAATAAAAGTCAGTGGCATGTCCGACGTTTGCCTACAAGACAGAGATACCCCACCTACGATTATCCCACAGCATTCCCATGACATAGGTAACTCCTTGGACGTGCCCCATACTGCAGGGCAGGATGCCTCTGGATTCAGTTGCAAGGCAAGCACATTTACGCAGAATGCCCACAGGAGCTGCGGTCTACAGCAGCTTCAGGAACAGCAGTAACATTCCATGGTTATTTATGATCAGGTTCCCACTGGGCACTTGCAAAGGGGTAAGCACAATCAAGTTGAGGGGTAAGCATTCCCAGACTTCCAGGTCAGAAGGTTACTACCGAAATCATCTCGGGGCTCCGGCTGGATTGGCAGGTAGAGATGGTGGCTAAGGCCGCCTTCCGCCAGATGTATCTGGTACGGAGGCTGTGTCCATACATTTCCAGGCCTGACCTGGCCACCCTCATTTATGCCTTCATCACCTCAAGGCAAGACTACTGCAATGCGCTGTACATGGGGCTTCCCTTGTTTCTGGTTCGGAGGCTGCAGCTGGTGCAGAATGCGGCGGCCCGTCTCCTTATGGGGACAGGAAGGCAGGAGTACATAACACCTGTGCTCCGTACTCTGCACTGGCTGCCTATAGTGTACCAAGTCCGATTCAAGGTACTAGTGTTGATCTATAAAGCCCTACACAGTCTGGGCCCTTCATACCTTGGGGACCACCTCACCCTCCACGCCTCAGAGCGATCCCTGCGGTCCACCAGGGGCACCTTTGTGGACGTCTCCCGTGTAAAGCGGGGGGTCACAATGGAGAGGGCATTCTGGGTGGCCAGTCCGAGGCTCTGGAATTCCCTCCCGGAGGAAGTCCATCTGGCCCCAGGTCTGTTGGCGTTTCGGCGAGCCTGCAAAACCTGGCTGTTTGCCCAGGCCTTCGGAGGGGAGGGTGGGATTTTTGAAGAGTTTTTATGTTGAAGGGGGGGGGGTTGTATTTTTAAAACATTGTTTTAATGAATTTTATTGTGTGTTTTTATGCTGTAAGCCGCCCCGAGATGACGTAATAAATAAATCTAATCTCGAGTTTCTCAAACTGGGGAGGGGGGCACGCACAGAAGGTGATCTGGGGGGACCCCAGCTGGCAAACGCCTAGCTCCAAGACTTACTGGCTTCGGCAGAGTGGTGTGCAATAAGAGTAGATGGGATTCCTCCCCCCAAGTCTGCCTGCAGCATTCTCTACGTTGAATTCCCTCCAGTAATTACAACGCCACGGCAGCGACACCCCACCCCCCTCCGAGTACCCTCAATTTCCAGCACTCATCAAACCTTCCAAGCAAACCAGAGTCAGCTCCCGATTGGAAGGAAGGATTTGTGCGTTGAGCTATTTCGCTCCCACGGTACCTTGAAGACTTTGATCTGGCAGCTGGCGGAGTGCAAGTGCTCCGTGTACTCCCCGTTCTCGTTCTCCTTGAAGGTGTCGATCTGGACTCGAAAGGGCACCCCTTTCTCCCCGCCGTGCTTCCTCATGGTGAACTCCGTGCTGATGCAGTGTACCTGGAGCACAATCACCCATCGGTGAGAACGCAAGCTTAAGCAACAAGGACACGGGCCCTCCTAGCCCGTGGGCGGCTTCTAGTTAGCACACCACTATGTGCACAGGGCAGCCTCAAGCAAGATTAGGATTTCATTTGTCACTCAATATGTTGTTGATTGTCAGGATGATCATTTGGTTTAAATTTTACTCTGGGTCTTTTTAATGCAATTTTTAAAATGTAATATTTATTAATGTCTATCATATTTAGATTTGTTATGATGTTTTAATGCCCATTACTATATTTTAATATGCTTTTTTCCTTCTGTAAAGGTCGAGTGACCAATGACAATAAATGTATATATACTGTATGTGTAACAGCCCAGGAATCAGAGGTGGGGAAGGTTTTTCCTGCCAGAGGCTGCTTTGAAAGTCTGTACAAGCTCCAAGGGAAGAGGAGGGTCCAGATCACGGATACGTGAAAAGATCTGTTCCCATTTCTGTGTGCAGGCCCTCATCTCTGCTCTTTTACCCTGAGCTGTTTTTCAGTGCTTCGGGGTAGGAATTGGATCCAGGGGCCTGATCACAGAATGGGAAAGGGACCACTTTTAAAACAAAACAAAAAAAGCTAGCCATGGGCTGCATTTAGCCCCTAGGTTCCCCGCCCCAACATAGATGAAAATGCATCGGACACTGCCACCTTGAATGAATTCAACACCTTTGAGACCGAGAAAAAAGTCATGCCTGTCTAAAAGCTTTACACCTTACACGCAGTAGCAGTTTAACTGTTTCCAAGTTTCTCTCGGGAGTAGAAAAACAGGCCTGGAAACAAAGATTCCCATGTCTATGAATTCCAAAAACAACAGGCTCCTTAAGCCACTCGAGAACTGTGCAGCAAGCAGCCTGCTGTTTGCAGCTATTCCTGCTGTGCTCCCTATAGCCTAGTGCTCTTCCAACATGGCATCACGCACGTGTGGTTTATGGTGTTTCCTCCATTGGCAGCAATGGGGGGGGGGGGGGGGGGGAGGAGAGACACAGGTCCCTCTTTGACATGCAAAAAATCCTACCTCTTACCCTCCGGTGTTTGCTATTATGTCTGTATGTGCGTGTATTTTTTATCTATCCATCTCCTGGCCTGTATTTATCACTTTATTAGCTTCCTCTCATTGTATCTAAATGTTTGAAATACCAATGGATGGGCTTCCCCCCAATCCTCTCCCAACAGCTCCCTCCCACGCAATTTCCTTCTCAAACACTCACAGTCTTGCATTTAGCCAGTCTAGAGTTCTGCCTTGTGACCTGTCTGAGGAAGGGCTCGGTGTGGCCCGAAAGCTGGCACGCTCTCACTAATAGCAATTGGTCCAATTAAATAATTTTTTTAAAAAGTCATCTGAACTACCGTCTCCACTCTTAAGATTTTCTAGTTAGTTTACCTTAGACGTAAAAGGTGAAACCCCAGCTCCACTGAGACGAATAGTGATTTTCTAACAATTTCAATGGGCCAAGGTTTCACACAATCTCTTTCAAACACCGTTAGCTTCCCTGCTCCTCTGCTAGTCACTGAACACTGATGTGCTCCATGACAGCAACCCCATCCGTATGCACTGCTTCAGAGAACTTCACCATAATACAATAATAATACATCATCATAATAATAATACAAAGTGGTTTTTGCAGCATGTGTAACCTGATGAAGTTCTTGTCAAAACTGGGTCTGGCAGCTCAGAATTACAGCCTGATGGGGAAGCACTCATCTGTCGGCCCATATTCTGGGTTCCTGCTTTCTCCTCCACCCCTGGCCACAGCTCTGGAGAGGAACAGCCCAGGTCTCCTCACTGAGAGGGGTGCAAGTGTTTGGTTTGTTTGTGTTTTTAAAAGATACGCAATTCCAAAATGGATTGGACAACATCCTGAGCTCCTCATCTGCATTCTAGATTAGGCATGATGTTGCCCTATTTGATTTGCATGGTTTATTTTGCGCACAACATTTGGAACTTTTTAAAAAACACACACAGTCCCGGGGCCTGCAGCGCCAACAAGACCATCTACCTTTGGCAGAACCCGCCATAGAGCTCAAAAATCAAGAAGGAAGCTCCTCTGTTCTTTTACCTGGATAAAGACCGAAGTCCTCTTGGAAGGATCCCAAAGAAACTCCACGGTGTTCAGCTTGGTTGGGTTGGCCCTGGGGTCGATTATGCCCACGGACATTGGAATATCTGAGGAAGCACAAGTGAGACTTGGAGAACAAGATCAAGAGAGACTCGAATCCTTAATACCTGGAGGATCTACTCATGAGTGAAGGTATAGTGATGTAGGCACTATCTATTTCATGTACAATGACAGCAACATTTAAGAACCTTAGGCAATCTACTGAACGAACTCACTACTTGAGACTTGTGCACCTCTGATACTGCTCCCCCTGGGAACGGGAACCCCTTCCCGTTTACTCCCAGAGTAAAAGAAACAAAAGTATTGGGGGGGGGGGGGGGGTGTTGCATGCGAATGTAAAGAGACCTCTTCGTTGAGGGCTGTGTGTACCTCTGTTATTGGTCCCCCTGGGAATGGGGACCCATTAGGGGGCTGCACACAGTTGGGAAAGCAGCTTCTCTGCAACAGCCTTATCCTCCATGAGAGCCCCTTTCACCTCCTGGTCAGCTAATGGCCCAACTGACTAGCAAGCTTCTTGCTTTCGATGTCCTTGACAAAGTTATTCGTTTTTGCATCTTTAGCAAGTCGCTCTTGGCCCGCCTTATTAACATTTTACTTTTAATTCGGCAATACTTACGCTCTTCCCTATTTTCCTCTATGTTCAAATAGGACAGCCCACTAAATTAATAAGTCAACAGAGAAGGCAGCAATTAACGCAATTAACCTCCTCTTGTCACTCTCCCGCCTGTCCATTGTAGACTGTAAGCCCCTGAGGGCAGGGACCTGTCTCTTATAGTAAGTGTTTCACGCCAGGCACATTGTCAGGACAAAAAAAACCCCACCACCAACCATAGCTCTTTTAATGCATCATCAATGAAGTAACTGTGTTGGTTGGACTCTAGTGGCTCCAGGATTAGGGTTCCGTCGAGTCCTGGTGAGAGTGCAGCCCTCCTGAGGAGCGGAGAGTGACTATCCCTTTAAGGGCGCTGTCTGCCTCCACAGGCCACGCCCCTTCCGGGAATATAATTGCAGGAGGCTCTGCTGGAAGGTCCATCTGTGTCTGGCTGGGACTGGAGAAGGAGCTCAGCAGCTGGCCAAGGTATTGCCTGGTAAGAGCATGGGCTGGATGCCTAGATATTAGCTTACTGCAGCAGGTAGCTTTTGGAATTCTAGACCAGGATTCTGCTGTGTCTGGACAGTTGCGCTGTAAAATAAACCTCCACTTGGTGGCGGAAAGTGGCTGCAGTGGGATGGATCATTGGAGCCTGCAGCCTAACAAACTCCATGGCCCAAGGCAATCCTACCACAGCATCATCCCCCGCCCCCATGACTAATGGTTCTCCATCTAATTTAAAATTTACAAGGTTATTCCGAGTCAGAGCAGCCCCAGACTCATTCAGATCCATTCTCACGGCTCTGCGCTACAGACAATCACCTATATCGAGTATCCGGTCCCCGGGCCGGTTCCACCTCCAGCCTTCTAGCTGCTGATGCTCTGTGTACTGAAGCCGCCGGTCATGGAACACCACTCGAAATATGCTCTAGAGAGGGAAAGAGGGGGCCTGGTCGTTCAGCTGCTTGTCTGAGGCCAGGGCCGGATTAGAAGATGTGAAGGCCCCATGCCAAGCCTCAATGGACACCCCCGGCACCATCAACGTTGGGGAGCCGCAGTAGTGCCATCCAGCCAAGCTGGAGTAGACTGGAGTCATGTCATTGCAGAGCAGCAACAGTGTCCAGAACTGAGGGCCTGCAGGGACGAGGCAGATGCCCGCTCCCCCAATGACCCATTAGCAGGGGAATGGTCTCTTATTGGTCTAGGCCCTGGCTATATGATCCCACCATCAAGCCTTATGCTGGCAAGCTATCAGGCCTTTGCTGGGGCAGGCCCCTCCATGTGGAACTCGCTCCCCCCCCAGGTGTCCATCTCCAGTCCTCCTCCAGAAAGCACCCAAAGATCCCCCAGCTGCTTTTAGGATCCTCTGTCCTCCCTTTTTACCTTCCCCTTAAGTTGTTTTTCAATGGATTTTATATTGTTTCATCGACTATTTCGGGGGACTGTGAAGGACTCCGAGTGCCATTTGGCAAAAAGGGGGGTGGGTTACTACAAAAATAACCATTTATTACCTTAACAAGCTTCCCGTTTAACTCCGGTAGCTCCCCCATCTTCCTATTGTCCAGCATCCTGATCTCGTAGGACTGACCTGGAAAGAAGGCCTTACAGTGTTAAGGCACAGAAAGAGCGTGGCTTCTTATCTCTGTCATTTGCCATCTGTTATTTGTTATTAATCTTTTCTACAGCACTTTCGATGCCCAAATTGCTTAAAACCCTTACGTAGTTCAGTCTCACAACCACCTTTGGACGCAGGTCAAGATTAGCTCCATTTTACAGACCGGGAACTGAGACTGAAAGAGGACAGTGACACGTAACTAGGATTATCCCATGAGTTTATGGCTAAGACAATTTGAAACCTGGTCTCTTAGATTCATGCCCAACACTTTATACAAGGGGTTCTCATCCTTTCTCCAGTAATAAGCACTGGAGTGACACAAGCAACTACTTGGGAGCACAGCATAATTTATGATTTGCATAAATATGCATGGATTAAATCTCCCCTCTGCAATTCAGTTTAATTCAATCCAAAGGAGAAGCGTTTCAAAGTGCTCCCGAGCACTATGGACAGCCGGCCCTGGGGAGCACTTTCACTCACTGCCCGAGCACTCTGCTCCTCAGAGCACCTGGTGGAGAATCCCTGCTTTACCCAACAGCAGTTTGCTTCCAATATACTAGTGTGTGGAGGAAATGGCAAGAAGCCAAACAGTGATGTACACTTCAAACAAGGAGCGTGGATGGGGAGACGATGAGAGAGACAACTGTAGGTTCCTGATCAGGGAAAGGGAAGAGGGATTTAGCCAGTGGGACCTGATGCTTAAAATTCTGATGGGGCTGTGGGAGAAAGAGAAGGGGACAATGGATCTCAAAACATGCCCACACATGCCAAATTAAAAATCAATTCCCTCTCGAACACATCCCAGATTGATTTGTGCACTCCCATAAACAGCACAGGAGGCGTGGTGGAGATAGCCTGGATCCATCCCTTCTTGGAGGGGCACTGCTGTGTGGAAACACAGAAGGGGGAGTCTGCTCCAGCAGCAGGCATTCCTGGTGGGGGCGAACCCAATTAGCCATCACTATGTTTCTAGAAAGAAGTGATGGACAGAACCAACCTTAGAATTGAGGAGGCGGCCCAGAGTGTGTGAGATAAGAACGGGGGGGCACAGCTACACCCCTTTAACAACTGGGAGCCTGGTGTGTGCTTACAAAAAGAACAGTGGCATAAATGTTTTCAACACATAACATGCAGAGGCTGCGGCTTGCATGCGCGCACACAAGCTGAACTGGCTGTATAAGCAACCCAGATAGTAAAGGTGGGGGGAGAGATTCAAGGATCGGCAGTTTACGGCAAGTGAGGGGACGGAGATATGGTAATGCAGGAACCAGCTGCCCCGGGGGCCAAAATTATGGGCAGGACAGGGTCCCACAGAAATAGCCGATCCTGATGGACATGGGGCTACCAGGACTGACATCCCTGCAGGGCCCAGGGCCATAACCCCTACTGGTCCTGCTGAAGGTCGGCATCGATGATGGAGGATGGTTACACCTTGCTCAAGAGAAGACGCCCTAGGAGGGTGGGTTTGGTATGTGGAAAGTGAACTTTTTAGGGTACAGCGCAAATTTGAAGTTCAACGTTGTGGAAGTCAGACACCTTCACTCTCTCACACACACACACACACACACACACACACACACACACACAGTTATTTCACCTTGTCCTCTGGCAACAGGTACATGCCTCACCTTGATTGAGATAGGTGAGCGTTTCGTCATGGAGTTTCACTGCAGGGGAGGTGGCCGCGCACAGCACATACTGAAAGGGCAGGATTTTATTCTCATTGTCGGGAGGCAAACTCGACTCTTCCTGTTTGAAGATGGGCAGGGCCAGAACATCACTAGAACAGAAATCCCGTCAGTCAGATTGGTTTCAGCCGCTGGTTACACAGAGATGTCCTTTTACTAGCTGCCCCTAGCTGCCCCCCCCCAGCGCCCGCACCCTGAAGCGTTGCCTATTAATAGCCTCTTCGGGGCTGCGGAAGAGGGACAAAGACAGCAATTCTGAGCAATGCACCAGGACTGGTTTGCGCAAGACCCTTTTCATTAACTTCCTGGCACATCCGTGAGAAAATGTTTCCAAGCCCGAGATACCAGGATTGCCAGTTCCAAAGGTTCAAAGCATGAAAATGAACGGTGGAGTTGGGTGTTTAAGAAAAATATCATATTTTGAGGTTTGTCATGTCGTTTGGGAGCCTCTGGGGCATGCCACAGTTTTCTTTTGCAACAACGCAAAGCTAAAGCAGACTTTGGGAACCCTTTTCCTCGCACGGACCACTCCGCAAGCTGGATAGAGCGGATGGTTAAGAGGGCATGGTCGGGATGGAGGAAGAAATGGGAGGGTTCAGATCCTGGAACCCATTTAATTAATTAATTTATTTACTTACAACATTTTTATCCCGCCTCTCCTGCTCGTGCAGCTCGAGGCGGCTTACAACAGAATATATTAAAATATCGTTTTAAAATATCATTAAAATAACTGATATAAAATCCATAGGACAACTCAAAAGGGGGATAGCATAAAACACAAAAATCCCCTCCTTACCTCACACCCCACCCACCCTTCACCCATCTCCCTCACCAAAAACCTGGCCGAACAGCCAGGTCTTGCACAGACATTGAAACGGGGTGAGGTCCGGGGCCACCATTTGAGGCAAATATAATCCTGCCATCCCAAACAGAAGCACATATCAATTATCATTGAGGACTGCAAACCCACCCCACATTTTGGGAGATTCTGTGCTGTAAACAAAGTACAACTCTTCTTAGATCAAGATGACAAAACTTACACTGGCCTCACTTTCTTCTTCAACCATCTTACCTGGGTTTCTTATACAGCCAGTCGAAAGTACTTACACTACATTCCTTGGGGATCCATTCGCTGCAGCCAGGATACTCCCACATAGACTGGGAGCAGGAAACTGCGGTGGAGGTGGGGTTCAAGTTGGAATTCCAACCGAACAGTTTCCAATCAGAATTCCAAAGGAATGATTTGCGCACATGCAAAATGGCATCCACCATACAACAAAATGGTGGCAGCCACACTACGCTATGGCAGTCATCTTATTGTACGGCGGCTGCCGTTTTGCATATGCAAAGTACACCAGCAGCTATTTTGCGCATGCGCAAATCAGATGAAGATTTGGGGGATCAATTCTGGCAAAAACTGAACCGAAACATTTGTATGTTCCACCGGAATGGATCGAACGACTGGATTCCGTTGGAAATGGAATCCAGTCAAAAACTAATTTTCACACCCCCTATGAGGAACCTCCAGACCCCGGGGTAAATCCAACTTGCAGCTTTCTTTAATTTAGCCTGTGGTGGATCTAGTCTTTACCGTTAAGCACTGAAAGAGCAAGCTCAGGGGAATTGTACAGCTGTTTTTGGATCTTTGGCACATGTCTCTCTCTCTCTTTAGCCCCACCCAACCCCACCTTGTTCTAGATACTCCTACCCATTCCAGGCCCATATATACCTGCTCTACACTTGCTCAGTTTATATATTTCTACTGACTACATGTCTGGCTACAGTCTTGTTTGGCCTGAAAACTTCCTTATTTCCAGCAACAGCAGTTGGTCCGATAAAAGATTTCATTCGAACCACTTTGTGTCTCTGGCACTTGGGACCAACACAGAGACCACACTCTATCTCTGGGAAACAAAGGGAGACGACGTTATGGGTCTCGGACAGATCCAGGATCTAGAGCCTAACCTCCCCCCCCAAAATCCTATCTGGCTTGCGGAGCTTGTATGTATTTGGATTGTCCCAAGTTAATCTGTTGAAACAACAGACTGTTCTAACACTACAGCTTGGACACAGCCTCCCTTCCCCACACTCTGGCAGCCGTAACTGGTCTCTCGCTGGTCCTGGCTTGTGGCTTTCCATTTGTTTTCTAAGCCGTTGTGGAGGAGACAATGCAGCCAGACTGTATTCTTTGGAGCTCATCGTTATCAAATTAGATGAGCGATCTAGCTGGTAAAAGCCACAGGTGACGCCTGCTGGAACAATCCACTCCTGGCAAAGCAACAGTTTCTCTACATGCAGTAAAGTAGCTGGTGTTATGGACACATAGAAGGTCACGAGTGGTCCTGGAAGCCACTCTCTTTAGATAAGCTCTCTGTCTCATACCCCCATACAACTTCGATAATTTCCCCCTTTTTCAGTGAGCTAGTCTTGCTCGCTCTGCGACACCTTTATTTTGGGAAGCCAAGGACTGAACTTGGAGTAAAACAGAGTACTCTCCCTCCCCGAACACCACCATGCGGAATGTGCAACAGGCTACGTTTAGTTTGGTAGGTCGGGGGCAGAGAAGAAGAGCCCAGCAACTACTATCTGAAATGCAGAATGACAATCAGGGCCCCAGCTGCTTTTTAACTACTTCAACACGCGTCCTTTCTCCCCTCAGGGCTGAGGACACTCTGCTTCCTCTCCGCTACACGAAAAACCAATCCCTTGCAAATTCAGAGCAATCGCTGCTACGTTGAATGAGAATGAAGCCACCAGGGTTATGTCAACAGCAGTGCAATTCCCTCCCTCTTCATAGAGGGGATGTAGAGCGGTGGGGCAGTGCCTTGGCAGAGGAGGGCTCCATGCCTGGTTTTGGGACGCGTTGCTATTCCATCCCATCCCTATTACAAATGTCTTGGATGGCCCATACTGTCCTACTCCTGGAGCACAGGACCTATTTGTGTTGATGAGGATGTCCTAAGAATCTCGCCAGCTGCCAACAGCTGCACTAAGAGGAAGTGAGACACGCAGTTCTCCAAAAGCTGCCGTGGAAACCAAATGGCTTCAGCAGAACCGAGCTGTAGGACTCAGCTTGGACACCCCCAAAAGACCACAGCACCTAGTCCTATCACCTAGAGACATCTCACAGGGGCACCGCAACCTCTTTGTCTGATAGAAGGATTTAAGTCGACTTCCCATCCAGAAGATTAGCGGAGGCTACTAGGGACTCATTAGCCAAGCATCCTGTTTCCGCACCATGGCAACACCAGCTGTTTACATCTTCACTCCCCTGTAAAACAAAAGCCTCATCCTTCCCCCATGCTGCTCGCTGTGCCTGGAATTCCTTCCCTGAACACGTACGCTCTGCTTCCAACCTTGAAATCCACCCTAAAAACTTTACCTCTTCCCCTACTCCTTCCCCAAGCCTTCCCCTACTCCTCACCTTCCCCCTTCAGGATCTCTGCTCCCTTCTCATAACTAAGCAGGACCCTGCAACATCTCAGCTGTGTGAAGGTCCTCCTTCCCTGGTCTGTTCTCAATTATAGGCCCCGTCTCTAATCACGAATGCTGAGCACAAAGCATATTGCTGACACTATATCAATGATAGTAAAGCAACTTGTTCTAGTGCTTATTAAAAAAAAAAAGCCCAGGAGCTTTGCCAGCTAGTACTAAAGTACATTTTCAAACTGTCACCCAGGTAGACAGCTGCTTACAATAAGCAGGGACCCCATGCACACGGCATTTTCTCTATAGGCTCCAATGGGGAAAACACAGTGAATACAAGTTCTTGACTATAAAGGCAAGGGTGGAGAACCTCAGGCCCCGTGACCAAATGTAGTCCAGAACAAATTTTTATTTTGGTCCCTTTCCAGTGTGTGGATCTGACCCCTGGATTCAGTTCCAACCCCCAAGCACTGAAAGACTGAGTTCAGGGGAAGGGAGCAGACACACACACACAAGGAGAGGGGGACAGATCCACAACACAGATCCATGATCTTGAACCCTCCTCTTCCCGACTGCGCCCCTTAAGCACCCCCGCTCCCAACTTCTATGCAGCCCTCTGAGCTTTTACTAATTTTCAAAGTGGCCCCTGAGAAGGAAAAGGTTCCCCATCCCTGGCCTACATCCTTGTGGAGAAGACCACTTTCTCTGGGAGCATGGAAGCTCAGTCTTCTTAGGAGGAACAACACCGAGTTCCTTTGCAAACGAAGACAGCTTATCTGAGAAGTGGAAACGTTGTCCCTAGGAGACCTTCCCACACAGTGCGGAGTGACCGGAGAATCTGTACGTTGGTTAGATTTGCAAAAATAAGTGGGCTCAGACTCCACCTCAGGGTCGGGAAGAACGCACCCATCACCACCACACACACTTGATAGGGTAAGGCTACAAATATGCTTGTGTCCACACAACTTACAGCAACCAATGTCCCTGTATTTCTGCATTGCCACTGGCCCCAAAGACATGCACATCTCTGAAAGCTTTTAGACACCATGTTTGTCAAGCAGCAGCATAACACGCCTGTTTCCACAGGTAGCCGGAGGTGGAACTGAAGGCACCCAGGAAGTCCGATGGGATGGGGCAAGGGTGCGAGATGCCCCTATCTGGGGAAGCTGGAGCTTGCTGATATTAAGGTCCTTTACTATTTATTGTAGGCTCATCACATGTGCATGTGCGTATGCGCACACACACAGGGCTGCACTCCCTTTCACACACCCCGTCTGTGCACCCCTGCTCATTTGCTTCCCAACCAACAGTAGCAGGTCCCAAGGTTTTGTGACACAACACACACAAAAATGGACCCTGAAACCAAACTAGAAATAAAGAATACAAATTTTGTCCTGCCACTCTTGCACAGCCCTACTTCCCAATAGCTTGGAAGCTGGCTTTGGCCTTGGGTCCCTCCTCTCCCGGCAAGCCCTACGCCCGGTACTTTCCTCAATGGTGAAGGAGGCGAGCGGCTTGTTGAGGTGGCCGAGGGCAGCAACTTGGCCCAACAGGGTCTGAGCCACTCCTGACTCTCCTTGCCAAGTAGCAGCTGGGGAATGGTTGCCTTCATGTCTTAGAAGAGATCAATGGCTTGCCAGAGGAGCTCACCCTCCCCAACGTGACCCTCCCCAGGCACCTGGAACTGGGGCTCAGCAGCAGCCCTTGAGATTCATGGCTGAGGAGGGAGCAAACTAGAAGTCTGTCACCTTCTTAACTCTGCATCTTTGCTGCAAGTCTCCTTTGGGCAAAAACTTCCTGCAGAGCAGTGGGACAAATCTGGGTATCTATCTACCACCTTAGGCAGATGTGGTTGTTGCTATGGAAACACTGGCCTTCTTAAAATAAAAAATAATGCCACCAGTAGGATAATCTAAACACATTTTGCACCGTTGGTTCTTATTTGAGCTGGGGCAAGAACTTCCAGACTGAGTCCGGAGGTCACAGTCCCGATGGATACGGGATATACGATGTAAGTCATTAGGGACACAGGCAAAGGGTGTTCATCAAGGGGGTGGTAGCCCCCTTCTTCAGCTGCGAGTGTTGTGTGCGAGGCTCACCCACAACAGGGGCTGATAGCACCCAATAGACAGCGATGTGCATGAAGGATCCTGCAACACTTGCAGCTCCCAATGGGGCTAAATGCTCCTGGTTAGCTGCTCCACCTGCTGGCCGTGAGCCTCACCCATCTTGTTTCCACCCCCGAAGGAAGTAACTGGGGCACTGAGCCTCCTCCTTCCCAGCTGATGCTTCCTAGCAGATGGCGTGCCCATGGGTTGGCCTGCACACTAACACACGGTTGCGTGTTGGCCCGTACGGTGTTAATCCCCACTGCCTTTGCAGGACATCATGAGGGGGCACTGGACCGGGAACACACATCCCTGGTCTGCAGCAATGAAATAAATGGTCAGGAGGCTACCCACTCATGGGTGGCCATCCTGCCGTTTATTTTTACTCAACATTTTGGAAGCCAACAAACTTGGGGATGAGGTAAAAAAACAAACAAACCACAGTACAGCGCCCACCACAAAAATCAGTGCTGTCTTGGTTGAAAAATGAGCAAGTTGAAAAATGGGAGGGATCGTTTTTATTTTCCACTCCATAATTGTAGGATTGACAGTCCCTGCCCTATGCTTAACAGCGGAGTCTGCACCAGGAGTACAACAGCTAGGTAGGGTGCTTTCGATTCCTTCTTGGGAGGCTGCCAAGACACAAGTTGGGATTTTTAGCAATCGCTTCTGTCTAATAGGCGGAGAGATTCCCTTGGCATCAGAGTTGTGCTTTTCTCTAGATACCCAAGTGGTAGCCGCTCAGATCTCTGCGTAATGGGAGGGAAGGGGTTAAGCCTGATCTGCAAAGGTTAATAGGATGTTTCAGTTGAACATTAAAGGTTTTGCAAAGGAAAAACTGGACCTACCCAGACAACATTTATTTTCCTCCCCTGAACCACACTTTTAACCCTTTGATCTCAGAAGATGAAGGTTCTACAATTCCTTAACCCCATATAACTTTGGGGAGGGGCGGGGGTGAGAATATCCTGGCCCTCCTAACCACAAGCAGCTAGAACAGACAAACTTATGGAGAGGGGATCGGATCCTGTTGCCAGTCAAAAATCAGACACATTCCGCACTAAGGAACTTTGCTGTCTAGATCCAGCAGTGCGAAACCTCTGACCCCGGGGAGGGGGGCTTTATTTGGCTCCTTTCCAGTTCCTGGATCTGGCCCATGCATCCAGTCCCTGCTGAAGCACTGGAAGGGTGAGCTCAGGGAAAGGGAACAAAGAGGAGGGGGTGTGCCCTCAAGAACAGGGGATCGATCTACTATGGCACAGATCACAGGTGGGGAAAATTTCTTCATCCTGGAAGCCACTTTAAAAATTATTACAAGCTCCTAGATCACATTCAAGTTGGGGACAAGGGTGCTTAAGGGATGTAACTCAGGGAGAGTCCGGATCATCATTCTGTGCCATGGATCTGTTCCCTATCCTTGTGCGCAGGGCTCTCCTCTCAACTTGGGTCCCTTAACCCGAACTCCATTTTCCAGCGGTCAGAGCTAGGAACTGGATCCCAGGGCGTAATCCACGATCTGGACTCTCCTCTTCTTCCCCTCATCTTGGGCACAACCCTTAAACACCTCCCACCTTCCTTCCAAACTCCGATTTGGACCTGTGGAGCTTGTACTCGTTTTCAAAGTGCTCTGCAGTATGGAAGAAGTTCCCCAGCCCTGGTCTAGAGTCTGTGGTTGCTCTCTTGAACCCAAAACACAAGCAAAAGTAGAGACAAGGCATTTACGACAATATGTCCTTTCACTGGGTTATCCCGACTATTTCATCTCATCTCTCTCTCTGTATCATGGTAGCGTACAGAGTTCCAACCATGCATCAGAACCTCCTCATGTAACCGACTATATAAACTTTATTTTTAAACACACTGGTTTCTGTCACTCTATTTTTTCACTTTTAACTGTCTGCTCAGATCCTTTGGCAGGGATGAGGAAATTAAGTTCCACTCTGAAAATCAATATAAAGACGCATGGGCTAGATAGTTCAGGGGCGGGCAGCTTGAAGGGTGTGCGGAGAATGGAGGTGGGGGGGGGAAAGGAGGGTTGGAGATCATGGTTTTCTTTCTTCTCTTTGAGTGCACGCCCTCACCTCTGCTCCCTTCCCTCAAATTCACTCTCTTTCCCAGTGCTTGAGCATCAGGACTGGACCCATGAGCCAGATCCAGAAATGGTCCAAATAATAATAATTTTTTAGAAAAAAGACAAACACAAACAAAAAACAGCCGAAGGTCAGATTTCACGAGTACGGAACAGCTTCTGTACAAGGAAAGGCTCGAGATAGTTTAGGGCTTTTCAGCTTGGAGAAGCAACGACAGAGGGGATGGAATATAAGTTTATAAAATCATGAGTGTCGGGAGAGGAGTAAACAGGGAGTTTACTTACCCTCTCAAATAGTTCTCGATCAAGCAGACACTCCATGAAACCGACTGGCAGCAGATTTAACACACATCTAAAGTTATTTTTTTCCCACTCAATGCACAATTAACTTCTGCAACTTGTTGACAAAGGAGGTGGGCAAGGCCAGTAACATCAATTGGATAGGTTCATTAATGGCTATTAGTTAAGTTGGGGGGGGGGCACGTAACCTCTGACAGTCAGGAGCGGGGAGTGAATGTAGCACCCCGTTATGACCTATTGGGTACTTAACCAACGTGACCGAGCATGGCCACTGTCAGAGACAGGATGCTGGGCTCGACGGATTACTGGCCTGACCCAGTCTGGCACCGACAACTTTCTTATTTGCCTCACCTCTCTGAGAGGCGAGGCATTTGAGAACAGGGGTGGGTTGCATGCTTTATTCGCGATGGGTATAAGCTCACGTACTGACCAGGAATCCAGCGTACAGCAGGAGACCAACACGGTGGTTCCCAACGTTTTCCCTGTGGGGTCCTGACTCTGAGACGTCAATATAATCCTGAAACCCCAAACAGTAACACAGTCATGCAAACGCTATCCCTCGGGTACATGGTTCCATTCACAGATGGCCCAGAGGTTTTTTTTTTTACCCTGGCAGAGCAGCTGGTAAGGCGATGATTTTATGGTGATGCCAGTCTAAGGATAAAAATTAGCTGTGAAACCAACTTGTGATGCTATTTATTTTATTTATTTATTTATTTAAAATCCGTATCCTGCCCCTCCTGCCCACAGGGCAGACTGGAGCGGCAAACTATAAAACCAATAAAACATTTAAAACAATTAAAAATTCCATGTTATGCAGGGGGGGAAAACAGAACAAAACACTCCCTTCCCCCCAACCCCCCGCCAAAGGCCTGTCGGAACAGCCAGGTCTTACATAATCGTCGAAATGACAGGAGAGTGGGGGCCAACCGAGCCTCCTCCGGGAGCGAATTCCACAGCACACCTAGCCACGAACTAATTACTCCTACTAAAAATGTCAATGGAAAAGCAACTGCATCAGGAGAAGATGAATCCCTCTTTGCATGCAGAGACACAAAGTGGTTCAAATGATATCTTTTATTGCATGCACTAAGACAGGGGTGGGGAAATGTCAGGCCCCAGGGCCAAATGCAGCAGACAGCAGGTTTGTGTGACCGTTCCAGTTCCTGGATCTGCTCCTTGGACCCAGTTCCCAGTCCAGAGAACTGAAAGACTGAGCTAAGCAGAAGGGAGCAGAGATGAGGGCATGCACGCAAGGATACAGGACTGGACCATTTCCTGAGTGCATCCCCTTAAGCACTTCTACCCCCACCTTCTACGTGGCCATCAGAGCTTGTACTAATTTTCAACGTAGCCCCCGGGAGGGGAAAGGTTTTCCATCCCTGCACTAGGACATCAGAATAAGCAAGCAACCACCAGCAATGTTTGGGGGAAATGGGGAGG
This sequence comes from Sphenodon punctatus, assembly GCA_003113815.1. Lineage (NCBI taxonomy): Eukaryota > Metazoa > Chordata > Lepidosauria > Sphenodontia > Sphenodontidae > Sphenodon > Sphenodon punctatus. Next base: position 4,004,559 of record QEPC01013826.1, read on the forward strand.
GAATAGAGAGATGCACAAATTCTCATAGTTTAAGGGCTCGGCATGTATCTGAAAGCTATGTTGCATCCTGAACTCTGGCCGTGGCGGCATCAATTCTTTGCCCTCACACCCCCTCATATGCATGATCACTGGATACTGGCATCAGACCAGTGCTGCGTGCGAGACGGTGCTAACACGACTGGGCATCTTGCATAATCCAGAGAAAAAGACCTGCCTTGAGGTTTCTCGGATGAAAAAAAACACAAATAAGGCTTTTGCTCAAGACTAGACCTCCTTCATTAGGCACATGGCAATGTTACTTTTTCGGCCGAGAAGACTCCCTGTTCTCAGAACACCCCTGAATGCAGACTGTTCTTTGTGAGGAACATGCACTGGTGTTACTGCTTCCCTACAACCCAAAATATCCGGTCACTGTAGCAAAACAAGACACCCTGTCCGGGGTTATATAACCGTTTCTATCTGAACAGCAAGAGGCAGCCGAGCTGTTAGCTGTAACACCACAAATGATTCCTTGCAGCACCAACCATTTAAGAATGTCTACTAAGCTACAGATCTGAGTTCGAAGTGAACAGAACAGCTGAGAGCCCAGCTGTTTGAAACTTCAGTAGGTGTAGCTACTGGACGGCTTAAGCTTTCTAGATAAAACTAATATTTTTAATTACTATTTTAGATTTATACCCCGTCCTATCCCAACATCGGCTTAGTACAGCTTAAAACAATTTAAAAGGTAACAGGGGTGGGGGAGTAAGGACCTGGTTTTGTTTGGTTGCCATGGTGGCAATTTAAAAATGGCTAGTGGAGTCACACCAAAAATACAGGGTCGTTGATCTACAGCACCCAGAATTCCTGTATTTCATATTGCTGCTCAGTCCGTTCAGCACAGAAAGGAACCATTACCTGAGACCACAAATGAGGAGAAATTTCTAGGGGAAAGGGAACAGGCTGAAAGGTGGAGACTGCAGGAAGTTATGGGTGTGGCAGAGATGCAGAAATGGCATGCAGGCACAGAATGCATTTATTTTGGACGCCAATCAGTGAGGAAATCTAGTGAACAGCATGGTACATCCTCCAAGCCAGAGCCTTCTTGGCTGACATCACTCAGTAGGTTGAAGAACGGATGAGGTTGTTTTGATTTTACAAGTCACTTTTTGGATTGTATCCCACTCTGCCTAATGCATAACAGTAGAGTCGGCACAATGAGTGTAACATCCATCCATTCTCGGTGGGCTGGCTGCCCAGGTCGTGTGGTCGCGTAAAATGTGGGAAGAGAGGGGAGAGTTCAAGTATCAAAGATGTGACCTGCAGATCCAACTCCTACACTTAAACCTGGGCCTCCATCTCTGCTGCCTTTTCTCAGAATGCACTGCTTCAGCACTCCAGGGGAGAGGCAGGGGCCAGATCAGGGAACTGGAGAAGGGCCAGCTACGGATCATATTCGGTACATGGTGTGGGCATTCTCCTTTTCTGTATTATGAGTTCTCATAGACACTACAGAGAGACCATTTTAAGCTATTGTATGCTTCCAGAAGAAGGAACTATATTCTTGTTATCTCATTAGAGCAGGGGTAGGGAACCTCAGAGCAGGGGGCCAAATGCAGCTCATGGTTAGTTATTATATGGCCCCTTTCCAGTTCCTGGATCTGACCTCTGGATCCCCGTTCCTACCCCTAAGCACTGAAAGGCTTAGCTCTGGGGACAGGAGCAGAGATGAGGGCATGAACACAAGAACAGGAGACAGATCCATCATCTGAACCCTCTTCCTAAGTGCACCTCCTTCCGCAACTTCTGTGCAGTCATCGACTATTGTATTCATTTTCAAAGTGGCTCCTGTAAACACAGTACTACATAACCAACAGTACTCTAGTAACCACTGAAGGTCTAGAAGCAGAGATCCTCTCATCCTTTGGCTCCTCCCTGGAAGTCCAAGTAGGTATCAGCATCATAGCTATGCTAGAATAACTAAATGCAGACAGGGTTACTCATCAGAAAAGTTACGCCTGAGAGATCTGGAAAACAGCTCTCCTTGAATGCTCTTGTAGCAACAATGGAGTAGGCTTAAGAGCTCCTCAGCTGAGAGTAATCATCCTTTCGACAAGCCTTACGTTTCAGTGCTCTATGACCCTGATAATAGGGTCATGTTGTCATGTCGCTCAGCGTAATAAAAGTTAAATATTTGCAGGGATGGTGTGGTCAAGACAGCCATGGACTAAGCAGGTCAGCAATTCCTCCAAAATGCTTGTAGTCACAATTAACATCTTCAGTGGGAAATTTTTAGTGGGTTTCAGAGATAGCAAAGGCTATGACCCTGATTGTTATCTCCAACCTCATTCAGGTTGCAGTGGATGGAGTAATGTTATTTTCCATCTTCTTGTGCCGGGACTTTGCACAGTCGCTGGTCTTAGCAGGACTGTCAAGAGGTTTTAAGAGGCCTGGGGCAATATGCCATGAGGTCTCTTTTGCCAGAACCCCTGTTTCTGGTCAACACCAGATTGGGGAGGGAACCTTTCCAAGGTTCTCCTGAGGAATGAAGCCAGAGACAAATGGCCCCTTCTGCTCTCTTCAAATCCTGTCCAGAGGAGAAGATGAAAACTTGGTTTCAATTAAGAGCTGTAACGAGTACCCACAAAAACTGATATACTCAGAATTATGATACCCGCTTCAACCTGGTACTATCAGGTACTGACTGGTACCCAATTAGTGTTCAACAGGTTATTCAATTTACCAACGTCTGGTACTGAATTTCCAGTTTCCCATAATGATATTTTTGCTTTCTGCCACTAAAAATCGGTCAGTAAAAACAAAAACCAACAACTCGGCAATAGTAAGTAATAGTAATAGTAGTAATAATTTATTCAATGGCATCGGCCTTTGCCATGGCCATAATAAAAGACATATAAAATTGAAAAGGAAAATTTTAAGCCAAAAAAAATTAAAAATAATTTTCCCCAGAGTCATATAGGCCTTGTATAGTTAAAATAATAAATAATAAATAAAGGACTAAAAACCAAAATAAGAAAGCCAACAAAATTCACATCAACACACATTAAATACTAAACGTTTTAACAGAAATCGCACTTGTGGTAGCTGCTGTGCGTTCCAGTCTTTGCCTGGCCAACAAGTGCAAATAAGTTGCCAGTGCTTTCAAGCTTTGTAGATCTGAAGTCCCCAAAATAAACCCAATCTTGCAACTAGGGTCCCCAAATCTTCTGTAGCCCAGCAGCTTATTAAACCAAGCTTGTCTTATTTCCTTTGCATAAAGACAGCTTAATATAATATGTGAAATGTCATCAACTTGTTCCAGGCCACAAGGGCATCGGCGCGGAGACCAAGGTATAGACATAAAACGGCCTTCAATTACTTTAGAGGGGATAGACCTATATACTCTTCCATTTGCAGGCTTTCTTAATTTAAAGTTCTCGAGGGCAGAGAGATAATTCTCCCTGCCCCAAGCCACCTTGATCTGGGCATAAAAAGGAGCCACCTTTGATTAATTCACCACCGCCATATCTAACTGCATTGCCACATCCAGCATTTGCTGCATTACTACCGCCTTTACCCCATGCAAAAGGGCCTGGAGATGGATTAAACTTCCATAGCCCAACAGGGTTAGCAGAGTCCGTAAAGTTTCATACCATCTGGACTTGGAGTCATTTGTTGTTATTTCCTTCCAGCACAGTCTTGAGAGCGATTGCTCATCCTGTTCCAGTAGTCTAAACCAGAATCGAAGTAGGCTTTGATATGCCTTAGTTTGAATCGACACCACCCCCACTTCTGCCCTAAGTAGCGCTATTTGGACAAACTTTGGAACTCCCGTGATTGTACGGAGCAGGTCATTTTGGAAGCCCTCCAGCTTTGCTTCTACCTGACCAGCCCAGATTTCTGCTCCATATAAAGCTTGGGGTATGTCAACTTCTGTTTCAACAGCTTTATAGCAGGGCTAAATTGCTGTCCCCCCATCTTCCTCCAGAATTTTAAAACCCCGAGTATATCTGGCCATTTTTAGGTTAATTGCCTTAAAATCCTGGTTCCATGTTCCCGAGGGAGCAAACAAGGGGCCTAAATAACCATAGGACCGAACCTGTTCCAGGGATGCTTCTCACAATTTCCAGTGTAAGTGACAAGGCTTTTGAGTGAAAATCATGACTTTGGATTTATCACAATTTATAATTAAATCGTTATTCTTACAATAAGCATCCATGGCCAAATGTTTACATCTAAGCCCCATACGAGATGTAGCTATCAAAAATCATATCTGCGTAGAGCAAAATATTGATCTTTCTGCCCGCCACATAAGCAGGACGGAATTCATCTCTATCCATCGCCTCCACTATATCATTAATATAGAAGTTGAACAGTGCCGGGGCTATTATACATCCCTGCTTAACACCATTAGAGGTGGAAATTGTAGCCGAGAGAGTACCCCTGGAGGAAGTCCTCACTTTAACCTCGGTATGCTGGTAGTCTCTGAAGCAAGGCTAATAATCTTAGGTCTATTCCCTTTTCCTTCAGCTTCTTCCAGAGGATGCTCCTATTAATATAGTCAGACACCTGCTTTAGGTAGACAAATACCACATACAATTTTGCTTTCTTTATCCGTAGGTATCTGTCGACCAAGTACATCAAGGTAAAGCAATGGTCTGTAGTCGCACCACCTTTCCTAAAACCAGTCTGCTCTAAATTAATTTTCCCCTCCTCTGTCTACTGATCAAACTTCTGGAGAAGCGTTTTTGCATACAGTTTAGCGGGTAGGTTAATCAAACTAATCGGACAGTAATTGGCCGGGGAGCTCCTATCCCCCTTTTTTTAAAGATGGGGGACTATCACATTAGTATTCCAACCCTGTGGAACTATACCAAAAACATTTAATCAAATTAAAAAGTTTCCACAGAATTGGGGTCCACCATTCCTTGAATTCCTTGAATAAATCCCCCGTTAAACCATCTTCACCAAGGGCTTTACCACTAGCAGTGGCGCAATTCAAATCGCTCACATGGTTAAGAGGGATATCTTCCCACAAAGGGAGGGTCAAGATATCCTCCTCCAGTTCATGAGTTCTTACGCTAGGAGGGGTATTATAAAGTGCATAAAAAAGACTGCCAAGTAACAGACAATATACCTAGATCACAGAAGATGGAGGGCTTATCTAGCCCTACATTAACCATCTTCCAAAATTCCTTAGAATCTTTATCTTGCACCACTAGCTGGAGTTTATTCCACTGGGCCAGCTGAAAAGCTGCCTTTTTTTCCCCATAATCATCCTTCTATATCTTTGTTTATTATTCAAAAAACTCCCATTAACAGCTCCCTCAAGAAATGCAATCTTAAATGATAAGCAGTCGCTCGAAGAGAAGCTTTACACTTCCTGCAGTCCTTGTCAAACCATTCTGCATTACCAGATTCCTTGAGTGGCTGGAATGATTGCCTGGTCTGGAGCTCTTTCCTAATTTTATCAACCAAGGACAGATAAGCCCCTGCGATGTCTCCATAAATCCTATCCTCTCCCAAGCAGATTTCCCTATTTTTTAACATCTCCTCAGAGTACAAAAGGTCTCTAGTCTTTTCCAAAAGTGCTGGGCGGCAATAGTAATACACAGTATTTCAGGAAATCGGGTGCCCAACTTGGTACTCAAGCACCCAACAGACGAACCGAACTTGTCGGTCTTGTCCGCAGGGTCAGATAAGTTAAATGCTCCACCAACTGGAAAAAGGAGAGTAGGTAGCTGACAGGGGCATGATTTAATTAGAGACGGCACTGCAATAATCCACCAGATGTGCCTCTAACTCTAGATGCTACCCTTCCCCTCTCAGCTGGTGTTCCCCAAGGCTCTGTTCTTGGTCCTCTCCTCTTCTCTATCTATACCCTGTCCCTAGGCAAACTCATTGCCTCCCCCACCCCTCTCTCTCTCCATCTATTTAAGCTCGCCTCACCAGCTCTCTCTCTGATATCTCTACCTGGATGTCTCAACATCAACTAAAACTCAGCATGGTTAAAACTGAACTCCTTATCTTCCCCCCCCCCATCCTTCCTCTCCCTCTTCCCTGTCGATCCTTATTGACGGGGGTCATCATTCTTCCCGTCCCCCAACCCATAGCTTAGGTTCTCTTTGACTCACCCCTTCCTTTTAAACCTTACATCGAGGCTCAACCACAATTTTTCCCCCAAAGCTGGCGGAGAGGCACATTGGTTGCCTTCTCTTCACTGACGATATGGTGATTTTTATCGCAAACCAGGGTAGGCCTCAATAGGCAACTCCAGAGATTTGTGCAGTATTGTAATGACAACAGCATGGAGATCAACTATTTAAAATCTAAAATAATGGTCTTTGCCAAATCACAAGGCAAGAACACACATTCTTGGAAGATTGAGGGTACCCAGATTCAGCAGGTTAGGCATTTGATATATCTAGGCCTACTGCATCACTGCTCTGGAGTGTGGCATCACCATATAAAGGGGGCTATGTTAATGGCTAATAGATCTGCCTTAGCGATTCATAAGCTGCTGGTACAAATGGGAGGGATGGCTCTTAAAATGGCGATTCGAGTTTGCAATGCGAAAACCACCTCCCAATTTCTCTTTGGAGCCAAGTTGTGGGGACTATATTCTACAGTGACACTGGATAAGGTGCAGTCTAAATTTTTACACTCCATTATTGGAGCACCGGGGGGGTACCCCAAATGCAGCAGTCAGGCTTGAGTTAGGCCAACATCATTGGACTTTTAGGGCCTGGCGGGCAGCACATAAACTATGGTTGCGGGTTTGTAACCCAGGGACCACTGGCTTGCTTAATCTTTTGGAGAAAGACTTATTCAGAAGCAGTTGGGTTGTAAAGGTAGAGGCCCATTTAATGTCATTAGGTCTATCTAGAGACTACCTTTTGGCCAGAGAAGGGCAAGCGGCCTCAAGTAAGGTTTTGCGCAGATGGCAGGATATGGACTTGTAGGAAGAAAGGGCAAGGATTAATCAGGACGGACATCTTCGATTTTATTTAAGACTGGCGCCAACTATAGACACAATGGCTGCTTATTTTTCCCTTCCTTTTTCTCGAGGAGCCAAACGAATTTTTCTGGCAGCACACCTTAATGCTTTCCCCTCCAGAGTATTGGAGGGGTGCTTAAATAGGGTTCAGTATGCCCAGAGACTGTGTCCTTATGAGGTTGAGTCTCCATCCCATATCCTTTTTAGCTGTCGCCTTTACGACAAATTGAGGCAGCAATTTTTAAACGAGTTTTTATCGGCTTTACCTGGCAGATCGCAGGAAGCACTTTTGATCACAGCTTTGGCTGACATCGAGGAGGGGATTACTACTCAAGTTAGCAGTTTTCTCATGCGAGCATTCGCTTTGAGCCAACAATTTCTTGAATTTAAGTTGCCACTGGATGTATGATTATCTTTTCTATCTATCTCCTCTGCCAAAACCCTTGTTCACGCCTTGGTCATCTCTTGCCTTGATTACCATAACCGCCTTCTCACTGGCCTCTCCCGCTCTCCCCTGTCTCCCCTTATCTCTGTCCAAATCTCGGCTGCCAGGGTCATCCACCTCGCCAGTCGCTTCAACCATGTCCAGCCCCTCCTCTCCTCTATTAACTGACTCCCCCTTCCTGAACGAATCCTGCACAAGCTCCTAGTCTTCACCTATAAAGCTCTTCACAACCTTGTTCCCCCTACCTCTCTGCACTAATTTCCCTCCATACTCAAGTCTGTGAACTCCACTTCTCCTCTGTCCCTTCTCTCGCCCTCCCATGCCTCCCCTGCCTGTCTTCGTCCTTTCTTCCTAGCTGACCCCCATGCCTGGAACTCCCTCCCCCTGCCCACATCCGCCTCGCCCCCTCCCTTCTACCTTCAAATCCCTCAAGACCCACCTCTTCCGCTCTGCCCTTCCCGACTCCTCGCTCCCCTCACCTAACTCCTGCTGATACCCTCCGTCCAGTACAATCTGTTACCTGAGGTCTGTGTACTCATATTCTCACCACACGGACCAGCCAGCCATCATTCTCGATGTAGCCAAGCCAAGCACCTGGGACCTCGCATTTTCGTGAATGTTACACTCCTTGTCTCTCCCTCTGTTCCCCTTCCTTCGTCCCCACCCCCACAGATTGTAAGCCCTAGGGCAGGGACCGTGTCTTTTCCATTACTTTGTAAAGCGCCAGGTACATTGCTGGCGCTATATAAACGCTTGTTATGAATAATAATACCACCACCACCACCCATGGCAGCTGCAGACCTGCTAGTGCCAAAAGATGCATCCAGATATCCGCATACTGTCTTTACTGGTGTTGATGCTCCTGGGACCCTGCATCCCCCACGCCCCCCGAGACTGCTAAGACCATCAGGCCTGTCCTTGTTATGCGCCTCTGGCTCAGTGGGGGCAGGGGGGTCCCCAAGGGCCCGGCGGGGCCCTGGGCAGCTTGTGCCATCCAGCACAGGGGAAGCCTCATTGGCAGGCGCAGACAGGGCAGGGGATCAGTCCGGGACCGGAAGTGCTATGGCGGAGCGTGAGCGCACCGACACACCACAACGGGCCCCCTCCCCACTGCTCGAAGCGCTTGTCCCAGCGCTCCCTGGAGCACGCCGCACCACATCCGGCCCCACCCCGGTGCTCAGAGCGCCTGCGCAGGCTAGCGGACCCTATTTAAGGCTTGTTCAGTCTCCGTGGCAGTACTGGTGACCAGAGCCTCTTCTGTGAGACTGGCCCCTGAGTGCGTGTTGGAGTGATGGTTGGGATTATCCCTCGTGTTCTATTGTGTGCTGTTATGTGTATGGTGAGTACGGAGAGAGTGGGTGCTGATAGCGTAGGTGTGTGGGAGTGAAGGGTGACGTTGCCTGGTGGCGTGGATGCTGTGGTCCCTTTCCCCTTCCTGCCTGGGTCCCTACGTTGCGTCTGTGTGTGGGCGTGTGTCTCTACCATCTCCCCTTCCCTGGATTTCCCCCTGCCCTTTATTCCCCACATTACCCCTACTTCCCTTCCCCGTGGGCTTGTGAGCTCAAAGGTGTGGGGGTCTGGGGGTGTGGAAACAGGGTGTGCACTATCACCACCTCCCCAGGATGATCTTCGGCTTGGCTAATTGCCCTTGTATGCCACTGTAACACCCCGAGGGACAAGAGTGCACCAGCATGTGTTCCTGTGCATGAGTGTTTACCCCTTCAGGTCCTTGGTTGCCCTGTGGGGTCAGACAGTCCTGGTATTTGTTTCCAGGGGGCCGGGGGGAGAGGAGAACATGATGGAGGCAGGGCAAGGACTAAGACAGGCAGTGCATCCAACACCTTGGCTGCCCGACAGGACCCCATGTTCAGCCTCATCTCCTGCCATTTAAAAAAACGGGCTGCCCTGCCTGAGATAGGCATCACTATGAAAAGTGGCGTTTTGGAAATCATAGGGTTAGAGGGATTTTACTATGACCATGAGCCTCTCGTGATCTTGTGGGTACGGGCTCAGGGAGTAGGGACTCCCCTGGGAGAGACAGGGGTGGGTGGGTTGTAGAGAGTGTAACTTTATTTGTACTGTTTACTTCCATTGTGTTAATGCATTGCAACGCTGTCTTGAGTCCCTTGGGAGAAAGGCAGGATAGAAATTTTAACAACAACTGTGCAATTATTAATAAACAGAGATGACTTTTCCCCTACAGAACAATTCTCTGTTCTCAAAAATCTCTCAGATATTGAACATTTTCCCAAACTGTAAAACCTTTTTTAAACAACTGTTGCTAAGTCAAACTAATGGTGCTTGCACGTATTAACTGGGGCGGGCAATCGGAGCTCTATTCTCACAGGAATTAGCACACGTAGAAATGTACTATTTCATTTTTCTCCCATGTGAACACTCGCACATGATCAGATCCCTCGATGCAGCTTACACAATCACAAGTGTTTTCACTTGTTTTTACAAGAGAAGAGCAAAACAGCGCGTTCCTATGTGCACTAATTCCCCATAGGATAGAGTCACGCTTGCCCTTATAGAAGTTTCCCCCACCCAAGTAATGGGTACAAGCGCCCTAAGAGAACTATTTTTATTTATTTAAAACATTTTCTACTGCGCCCCTCTGCCCCGGGCAGCTCAGGGTGGCTTACAAATATTAAAAACAATAAGCAGGCAAAAAACCTCTGTAGCTACCACGGGCCGATCAAGTCTCTGAAGCGTGTGGGATTAAGACGCCCTTATGTAAATTCTTGTGAACTGGAGACTTTTGCTACAGTTTTGCTTTAAAAAGAACTCTTCATTACAATTTAACAAGGTCTTGGGTGTGATGTTCTGCCAAAGTGTTTGATATTTTTTTTCTGGTCTTCCGTAACTAAAATTAAACAGAATTAGAGGAATTCTGCAAAAAGGCAACTTTGTCAGTTACAAAAGCCAAGTTTCAAAGCTGCCTGGTCTCTTAAACCGATCAGTTATATAAAACCCACCAGTTCCACTATTATGAATCATTTCTATGTCACTATCAGTATACCAAGTACTTTACAATCCTTATCTAAGTTCACCCTCACAACAACCCTGTGTGTTAGGTCATAATTATTCCCATTTTACTGATGGGCAGCTGAGTGCACAATTTTCCCAAGGTCACCCAGTGATTTCATAATAATTTATAAATAATAATACATTTTTTTATAGCACCCCCCACAACACTGACCATGAGAACATTTACATACACGTTAACAGGAGCATAAATTGGCAGTCTAAACTGGAGTTCTGGGTATCATTTCAGTAAGAAAGCCCTGCTCCTTGACTCAGCCTCCAATTGGTGTGTCCTACTGGGGGGGCAGGGGGGACAAGACAAGGTGTTTTGTGTAATTATTTCCTCAGAGAAATACCATTCAAGATGCCAGGCGTTCAGTAGGATCAGCCTGCTTTTATTAACTATAGCTGGGTTTGCAAAAGCACAAGGAAGCGAAACTACTGGAACAAGGTCATCTTGCTTTGCGATCAGCTGCAAACTAAATGAATCCCTTTTGCTGGAATGCAAAACTTTGCAAGACTGCAGAGAGCATCTCACCACTTCAAGTGGGTTAATCAATCAATCAAAACAGTTTATTGTTTTAACCATAGGTCATAACAAATACATAGAAAATAGAAAAAAAGTTTCCCATTACAACCAAAATATATAATATATATAAAACTAAACAACAGACTTTCCCAATTACTTAACATAATCCGGAATTACTCTGGTCCATTGCCAGGCAAATCATCATCGAAATGAACTATTGTTCGCCAGTGATCCCCAAAGCAAAAATTCTCCCAGGCCTAATTTCCAGTAATGTTTATTAATTGATCAACTGTCCTATATAAACACAGACAAAAACAGTGTAGCCACAAATAATATTAAAATAAATAAATTCTATCTTGCCCTGCCTAGGGTTCATATTTATACCACCTATCCCCTATATAGTTAAAATAAATGACATACTAACCACATAAATAATCCCCTTAAATCATTTACTGTCATTGTCAAAAACTCGGTATAACTGGCTGCAATCAGGGAAACAGTCCTTCACATAAACAAAATCAGCTTCCTACCCCTCTTCTCTTCCTTGCAATTTCCAGCCGATGAGGGTTAATAGATTTAGGTTTTCTGCATTATTGGCCATGAACGGCACTTTTTACAAGAATTCAAAGGGCTGTCAGCAAGCTTGGAAATGCAAAGAGCAGAAAACTAGTCACCTACCAACTTGCCTACAGCCAGCAGAAGGGCTGAGAATAGGACCAACGTCTTGCAAAGGACAAGCCCACTTGGGTCACTGTCCTATCCAAACTGACCCTGCAATTCTGCCATCTCAAGTACCCTCGCGACCTGTGCATCTATGGAGAACTCTCCTTGTCCACAGATCAGACCCAGAATGCCTTGCACTCAGCACACAAAAGCCAGCCCTTTCAACCATACGTGAAGTGGTTTAAGACATACATCCACCCCGAACTCTCCAAACTGGTCATCGATGGAGCACGCTGTCACTTTCCTTACACCTACAGAGAAACGTGGGCACATCGTCCCCATTCTCAATGTCTCTCCTTCCTCTCTCTGTCATCCAGGCCCTAACTCCAAAGTTACCTCGCTGTGTTAGTTCCAACTATCCTGTAACGTAGTCCAAGGGTGGGGAACCTTCTCCTTCCCAGAGGCCACTCTGAAAAGGCTCTGAGGGACACAGAGAAGTTGGGGGTACATAAGGGACGTGCTCAGGAAGAGGAGGATCCAGTTCATAAATCTGTGTCATGTACACCCCCTAGCCTGCGTCTTTGATCCGTTGCTCCAAACTCTGTTTTTCTGGTGCTTAAGGGATAGGAACTAGATCCAAAGGCCAGATTCAGCAACTGGAAAGGGACCACATAAAAACTAGCTGTGGGCCACGTTTGGCCCCCAGCCCAGACGTTCTCCACCCCTTGATCAAATAAAAAGCCTGGGCTAAACTGATAGGAGTTGCTCTTTCACATCATGTGCCCAGTAAATGGGAGTGAAACATGCAAGCTTGAGGTTGCTGCATTTAAAGATTAATATGGTGGGTTTCCAATTTTCTTCTTCTGTCTGTGCAACCCCATTTGGGGGCTTAACGTGACAAGGGAGAAAGCGCGTTACTGTCTATCCTCTCACTCCTCCTCCACTTCAGAGCTGTTCATGGCACTACTCGTGGCTGTAGAACTCTCTCCCAATAGAGATACGTCTCTCGCCATATCTCCCCTGCTTCCGTAGAGGATGTAAGACCTGGCTGTTTCACCAGGCATTTGGTGAGGGGGATGGGTAGTGGGTGGGATTTTTCCTTTTTTCTTCTTTATGTGGGGGTAGGGGTTTTGATCTGTTTCTTGGGCATCTTTTGGTTTTTATGGTTTTAAGTAATACTTGACATTATATTGTATTTTATGTTATGCACCACCCCAGGCTGCCATTGGGCAGGAGGGGGCGGTATATAAATACTATAAGTAAATAAATAAACAAACAATCCAGAGAAGGTATTCTACCCCTCCCTCACCGTAACATCCATAAAACCCTTTAAAAGCACTTTAGAAAAGGAAACCAAGTATCATCTCCAACCTGTGAGACCACATTGACTTTCAAGATCTCACACCAAGGCTACCCTTTACCTTGGTAGGTAGAAGAAATGGGTTGGTTAACAATGTCGTGAGGACCGTTGGGCACTTTGACTACATAAAAGTATGAAGGTGGGCAGAAATGGCACCCCATTTCTATGAAAAGGGATCTATTTTACTTCATCCCAATTATGCCTGTGTATCTGTACTCCAGGATCGGCGCTGGCTGCCAACAGCTTTCCGGGCAAGATACAAGGTGCTGATTTTAACCTAGGACGCCTACAGCAGCCTGGGCCGCAAATATCTGAAAGACCGCCTCTCCCCTCTTGTCTCATCGCAGCCTCGGAGGGTAGCTGTGAGCACCATCTTATGGGTACCATCTGCCCATCAAGTTCACACAACAAGGCCAACAGAGCGGAATTCTTGGTGCTGCCCCACAATGACGGGACTCCCTCCTCTTCGAGATTTGTCTAAGCAAAGGACTTACACGAGTGCTGCAACGAGAACGCTGTGCATGCTCATGAGAATCTGCGAGATTCTAGCAGACCCCAGTGAGATCTCACACATTCTTACCGATTTTTTTCCAAGTATCGTGTGCGATTCTCATGGCCTTTTTCGCACCCCATGGCCTTTTCCCCATGTGCAGCCCCCCATGTTTTGCAAGCGCAGAGCTGTTTTTGAGGTTTCTTGAAAATCTCACGTTATTCTTGAGAACTACAAAATGCTCTGTGCAGGCACAAAATGGCCATGCCGACCATTCTGCGCATGTGTGTGCCCCCCCCCCCGGCCATTTTGTGCAAGCGCAGAAGGATTTGCGGGGGGGGGGGGGGGAGACGGACACTGATGTCCTCAAGAATTTCATTGAGAAGGCCGATTCTCCAATGATTGTTGACCCTGAGAATCTCGACAAGAAGGCCATTCTTACAGAGATTTTCAACCAGGTCGAGAACTCATTTCAGTCCTAACTTACACTGCGACTGCCATTCCATACCAAGAATGGCTCTCCGTGTCTAATGGCACATACAGATATATCGACAACATCCTTGGCAAGCGTATTGGTACAAGCTATGAGCGCAACGAAACCACAGCTATGCTTAAAGCAGGGGTGAGGAACCTTTTCCCTGCAGGGGCCTCTTTGAAAATCAGCCTAAACTCCAAGGGCCACATAGAAATTAGGGATGTTTAAGTGGTGCCTTCAGGAAGAAGAGGGTCTAAGATCATGATGCGTGCCATGGATCTTTCCATATCCTTGCATGCGTACCCTCGTCTCTGCTCCTTTCCCATGCTTCAGTGGAGGAACCGGATCCCAAGTGCCAGATCCAAGAATTGAAAGGGGCCAAATAAAAAGTAGACAGAGGCAGCATAGGTCTCCCCAGGTCAGAGGTTCTCCACGCCTTGCTTACAGCCTCTGAGCAGGATAGACGCATATACCCCTAATGCCTTGGGTGGACACTCAAGGTGTCCAGAGTTGCAGGCCTTTCCCCCAGGTTGGCATTGCTGCAGGTGGACACCTCCTCCTCTTACCACAGCAGTGCCAGTTCCATCTTTCACAAGGGATCATTTATCCCTCAATAGCAGATCACCGGGAACAACCGCTGAACAGTAGCTCCAGCCAGAGGCAGCTAAATCCACAGAATCCAGACCCCACAAGTCCCCGGCATTTTGGAACTCCTCTGCCGCTGTGACCACATCCACACCTTCACTTCTGGACCACGCATTTTTTTTGGCTCCAGGAGAGAATTCAGAAGCCAAAATATGTGTGGGGTTTAGCCGGTGCAAAAGCCCCCCCCCACATGCGGCTTTGCCGGCAAACACCCAAGAGAGTGCAGAACACTCCCAGGAATGGTAGACAACTCTGAAATGTCTCGACTCGCAGATCTTTACTACAGATTGTGGTGGGAGAATTAACAGGACACTTTAATATCATCCAGTTTAACCTCACCCTCCTTCTACACTTCAACCACAAAGCAGACATGCATTATTCCCCAAACGTCCAGGGGCAGTGGTATGAAGCGACCCTCCTCCTTCTCCAAGTTGGCTGTTCAACCTACCCTGCCTAAGCCAGCCAAGGAGACCTTACCGAAGAGACATCTTATCCAGCTTCACCTATGGTAAGAATGGATGATTTTAACTTCCGAAGGCAACGTTTTTATTCTGAATGCGACACAAAGTTGCCTGGGCACCTGCTCTCCTAATCAACAACGGATCGAGGGCATGGGATTAAGCCTGGCTGGTTTAGCCATAATCTGAAGAGAGCAGGAGGACAAGGGCGCACACACAGCATCTCCCCTCAAACACAGCATCCCATGCGAGTCTGCCTGTCTGTGAACGAACACCAAAGCTCCAGAGGAGAGCAATATTCCTCCAAATACACAACCAACTGTGAAGTGCTGAACCTGGGAGCAGAGACAGCACCAGGATCCTTTCCGGTTGTCAGGCCATGGCTACACAAACCCGTAACCCAAACAGCCAGCTACTCTGACTTCACCGGAGACCTCTTCTCAGTATTCACACAAACAACAAAGCAGGAGTCTAGTTCCCAAAATTATTGTCCGTATGACCTGAGTTTGAAATCAAAATAGAATACCATTACCCCAGACGGGAGCAAAGATACATAAAGTATATCAGCTGGGTTGTGACCCCATCTACAGATGACATGACCTCGCTCAGACCCTGACGTAACCGGTTATTCAACCGAGGCCTGGAGCCTGTCTTTGTGGAGTGCACAGGATCAGGCCTAGACTTAACTCCAGGAGTTAGACTTCAGGCAAGAATGGAGGACACCTCTTTTGAAGTGTACCAGTGAACAGGCTATTAAACACACATGTTCAGTTGCCCAACACCTTGACATCCATCCATTCAGACACTTATCTTACCCCTGGGTAGATGAGGAAAGTCTCATTTCTTTACACAAAGTAGGTTGCCAATGGTAAATACCCCATAGGCAACTTAGGCCGTTTTAGAAGAGACATGCCCACAAAGGCAGCGTGGGTGAAGGCGCGCTGATGCAACCCACATAACCACCCATCCATGCCCCTGCACGGAGCAAGCAAGGTTCTTCCCTGTTGCTCCGTGTGGGAGGAATGAATGGACGGCGGGTGATTGCAGGTGCTCACCAACAGCACACACCCGTCTGTCACCGCGTGAAGGCCACCCCCCATGCACCGGAAGTGCACCGTGGCACACATGGGGCTGTCCACCAGGCGGGTCGATCTAAAAATCAGCCTTAGACACAGTCTCCTCTGAAGTTCAAGTTTCACCTTAACTGCCCCAGTACATACGCAGAATTCCTAAACTTGTACTCATGGGCATCTCTCTGTGTCATGGTGTGAACTCAGGCTAAAGGAAGGTGGCCTAAGTGTTCCCACAGAGGTATGGAGCAATTCAACCCTATCTATGACATCATCTGCAATAACACTGGTGCACAGCTTGTGTGAACACAAGGAGAATTTCCATCCTGCACCAAACAGCACGAAGACACAAAACTGGGGATTAAAATTCAAGTCACTCAGGTTTCCAACTCCCTACATTTTGTTGTTTTGTTTACAGGACCGCATTTAAAGATTTAAATACAGTCCTATAAACCCACACAGCAAAGTACATCAGCTATCTATTGGGACTGCACCCCTGTCTCCAGAAGATGACCCACCCAACAAACTAGAAGTGTTTCCCAGACAGCTTAACAGGACACCCACCACACACAACCAGGGTCCTCGTCAGTCATTTGGGAACCTCTGCTGTAAAACGTACGCAAGCAGAAGGCAATAGATTAAGGTCACGATCCACCAACCACTTACTCTGGAGTAGCCCTATTGAAGCCTACAGCGGTTGATGAATCACCCACTGAAGCCTAAGTGGTTGGCAGATCATGGCCAAAGTAGTTTTATAGACTCAGTGTCGTACAACAATACAAACACTCTCCATGTACCAACTTCAAGGGTTGCTACGTGAAGCTCAAAAGTCCGCACATGCTTACTAGACGAAGGAACAATGGAAGGTCTCTTAACTTTCACCTCTTTCAGTCTTGGAACCAACAGGACAACCAGACCCTAAACAACACAGACAGGCTCACAACTTCACAAGGCGGTTTCAACGTTTCTGCAACTAGAAAAGTTATTATCCACATGGCTGTTGAAAAGGCAGCCAATTAGGCTGGACTCTGGCCACACAAACACAGGCCAAATTCACCCTGGTTGGGGAAGCTGCATCTTTCTTAAGCCAGCTGTTAATTTCAATGAATGAGCTTTGGATCCCAAGTTACAGGAGATCATCGAACCATTTCCCATTCAACACATCACGCTTGAAGCAAGAAGGAACTGCCTCAGCATCTGGAAATGGTTGCTGCTTGAGGTAGGATAGCAGCTAGACAGATGCTTGGTCTGACCCAGCATGGAAACACCTATGATCAGCCCTTAGGAAAGAGTTACTTGACACACACCCTCAATTAGCACCGAAAATTGATTCTCCACTAACTCCCCTGGATCCAGCAAGCTCTGCTATGCAAAAATCTCAAGCTAAAGTCAAGGAAGGAAAACATAAGAATCTCACTTACCTCATACTATAGGCACCAGCACCCAGCTCCTGGCCAATCCCAGAGAGGCTGGCATCAAAGTCCTGCACCAGGCCCGACTCGATCACCTCGTCCGCCAGTGGTAGCTTCAGAGCCCAAGCCATGTTCACACAGTACGCTGGAGCTCACTGACTAAGGCAAACAGAAAACTCCCACAAGGAAACTCAGCGAGCAGTGGTACACCCTCTTACAGGTCCTCAGAGATGCCACCTACCCCTTTTCAAGATGTCTCAGTTCCCTTCTCCCAGAGGACACAGACCCCCCCTCAGCTACCTGAGAACACAGTCCTGCCCCTACCCAAGGGACCCCTGCACCCAAGGCCACACCGCAGCAACTAGAGTTTCCCCCTACATCACAGAGCTCCAACCTTCCAAGTGACCCAGCATTCCCTCAGGATGCCCCCACACCTAAAGTCACCCCCCTATATACCAAACTCGCACACCCTCCCCAGAAACCACCGTCACCCCTTCATTCCCCTAGGAAACCCCACACTGAATCACTCCCCCCACTCACCTCAAGCCCCCCCCAAGGGACACAGCACCCCACACACAGAATCACCCCCACCCAAGGAACACAGCACCCACACCCCACAGGGAGCCACGCAGTTAGTAACACCCACAAGGGACACAGCCCCCCCCCGTCACCCCAAGGGACACAGCACTCCCCTCCCCCCCACAGTGAGATCCCCGAGCCCACTATCACCACCCAAGGGACACCTCCAGCCCCCCAGCTAGAGCCCCCCAAGGGCCACAACCCCCTTTACCCAAGGGAAACAGCACTCCCTAGACAGGTAGCCACCCCCCACCACCACCAGCTAACAGTCGCCCCCCACTACTACTCCCCCCTCTCCAAGAGCCCCCACTAAGTCCCTCTTCCCCCCCCAAGAAAACCAGGTTCCGCCCCCAGTAGCACCCCCTCCACGAGTTCCACGCGCGCAACCCCCCTCAGCCTCCGCAATATGGAGGCGGCAGCTCCACACTTCAGCCTAGAGAAACACGCCCACACTCCCTTTCCACGCCCCCACCCACTCCGAGGCCCAATCGCAACGTTCCCCCGCCTCCTGGCGCGTCAACCAATCAGATCGCGGTCTGGCGGACTCCCAGCCGGCCGTAGGCTGTAGCTTCGCGCCGGAGGGCGGGGCTTAGAGGGAAGGTTACAGGGGGGCGAAGCGCAAGAGCGTCTCCTCGTGGGCTGGTTGCCCCGCCCCTTTTTAAAGGGGGTGGCGGAAGAGGGAGGAGTCCTTAGTCCCCCCTCTCTCTCTCTGGGAATAACAAGTTGGGGGCTTGCCCCCGGCACTTAGGGAACGCAATGAATGGGGGTAGGAATTTAGGGCTGGGATAGCAGCGGTAAGAGGCAGAAAGGGAAAGAAAATCAGAGCTCTTGGCAGACCTGTGTATTTGTAGGGGTCTTAGAATTTGTGGGGACCCAGGGTGAATATAAAATGTGGGTCTTCTCAAGGTGGTCATGTTTGTAGTGCTGAAAACAGGTGCTACTACAGGGGTCCCAGAGCTAAAGAAAATAACAGAGCCTGGGGCAGTTGCTCTGAATTGTCCTGTAGTAAAGCCAAGCTTGGGTATGGGGACCACAAGGCTTGGGATGGGGGCTGCTGGTCAGGAGTCAAAGGTTTTGCTCTGCAAAATGTATTTGCCCCTTCTCCCATGCTGCCACCACATGCCTAGAACTCCCTCCTTGAAAACCTCCATTTGGCTCGTTCCTTCCCAATATAAGAACATAACAAGTGCCAGACGGAGTCAGACCAATGGTCCATCAAGCCCAGCACCTATCTCCGACAGTGGCCAATTTTGGTCGCGTGGGAGAAGTCCCAGCAGTCACAATGGGCAATCCATTCCCTGCTGATCACTCCAAGCTTCTGACAGCAAGAAGTTCCCATTTTGTAACGTACTTGGTTAATAGCCATTAATGGACCTAGTCGCCAATAACTTATCCAGTCCTTTTTTAAAGTCAGCTGTACTACTGGCCCTGATGACCTCCTCTGGCAACAAATTTCACCATTTAGCTGTGCGTTGAGTGAAAAAGACTTTCTTTTATTTGTTTTAAATCTGCCACCAGTTAGTTTCATGGAGTGTCCCCTAGTTCTAGGGCTACTTCAGAGGGTAAATAAACAGGGCAGGGACCTGACTCTGATTCATGATTGGACAGCACCAGGTACATTGCTTGTGCTATATATTATTCTTATAATAATATGCTAATATTGCAAGCCCAGTGGGAAACCCAAGCCTGGCAGGGGTGGGGTGGGGTGGGGCTGTGGATGGGGGTTTAGAGGCAGTAAGGCACCCAGGGCTAGGGAAGTGGGAGCAGTGCTGGCTCTGGGGAAATGTATTTATCATTTGTCTTATTAATATTAATGTTTAGCTGTGGCACATGGACTGGAAGGAACAGGTGGGCGCATGGGGGCAGCAGACTAAGGTTTGAGTTGAGAAGGGCTTAGCAGGTTGGTGCTGCGCCCCAGGGATTTATCCTTTCCCCTGGGGTATTGGGAGTGGGATACAAGGGGGGTGCTTTTTAATTCCATGCTCTTCAGGCAGGGGGAGTGGGGAGAGGGCCACAATGGAAACAGGTGGGGGCAACTCTTTGTTGTACCTATGCTCCCTTCCCAGGCACTGTGATGTCATAACATTCTGAGAGGCGTGGCCAAGGGAATCCTCACCCCTTTTCTGATTGGTCTACGCCTCTTTCCAAGCACTGACATCACAATCGGTGGAAAGGGGTGTGGTCATGTCAGAAAGGAGGCATGGCAAAGTAACTCATAACACTCCCCCGCCAATTTAATTCTGCCCTCTCCCCCAGCTTCACGGCCCTCTCACATGGCTTGTGGTTGTCCATGTTATTTTCAGCGTGGATGCCATCGTACCTCACACCCACCCTACTTCCCCACTTTATTCTGAGCATAGAGGCCAAAGGTGAAGACCCTTTTGTTGACTAAGGGGGGCACATTAGTCATTTGGGTGCCACCCCCAAAACCTAGAGATGCTGACCTACATCACTCCCCAGATCATCATAGTTCAGATTTGTACTTAATCCTTAAGAGTCCTAATTATTTCCATGGCAAATAGAAGCCGCCTGAAATAGAATGAAGAGAAAATTGCAAGGCGTGGAAGAAGGCATAGGGTGTTTTTAGACAAACGCCTCCCCATGTATCACCCACCCATCATGCATGTTGCAGGGCTGCATAGGGTGCCAGTGTGGTTCTGCAACATGCATGATGGGTGGGTAATGCATGGGGAGGCGTTTGTCTAAAAACACCAATAGATCTTGCCTAGGGATTCAGACCTACTCCTTAACGCACAATCTCATTCTACTGCCTTTCCCCAGAGAGTATGTCCCTTCAGCGCGTGAGGGGAAGGGCTGAATCCCGGGGCCAGATCTGAGAATTGGAAGGGACCTAAATAAAAACCCAGCTGTGGCTTGGGACGTCTCCACTCCAATATATAACAATAGCTTCTATTCCTTGCAGAACCAGACCACAAATCTCACAGACTTTACTCTTCCCTTGCATACGCCCCATGTAGCTTCCCTGCAGAGAATTAGGATGTGGGATTTCAGCATGAACCTTATTCTGAGGGGGCGGAAACTATAAATATATCATGTGCATTTTCACATTTAGCATATTTTAAAGACTGGGATTTGTGGGATTCCAGTTTTAACTGTGTGCTGCTGTATGGTTTGACCAATGTTGCCACCTGCTGGTACACATTCTCTGTCAGCCAGATGGACTCCAGATTCACCAATGGATTAACAGGAAAAGTAAACAAGCAATTCCAATGCATCGCAACGAAGGAAGCTTGGCATTCTAAGGGCACGACAATCCTCACTGTAAATCAGTGGGATTTTTCAACTACAAAAAGGGGTCATACAATCATAGCACGTCAGAGTTGGAAGCGATCTCGAGGGTCGTCTAGTCCTGACAACTACAACATCCCACGCCAGGTGGCCGTCCAGCCACTGTTGGAAAACCTCCAGCGATGAAGAACCTAAGGCCTCCTTAGGGAACTTGTTCTATTGTTGCACAGTTCTTACCCAAATCTATCTCCCTTTAATCTAAGCCCATGATTTCTAGTCCTGCCCTTAATAGCCCTGCAGAACAGTTCCCTGCCACCTTCTTGCTGGCAACCGTTCAGATATTTGAAGTCTGCTATTATGGCTCCCCTTAGTCTTCTTTTCGCTTGGCTAAACATACCCAGTTCCGTCAACCTTTTCTCATGACTTGCTGAACGGCCGAACCGAACAGCCGAACCGAACAGCCGAACCCGAACTCAGTGAACTAGCCAAACTGCCGAACCGAACGGCCGAACCGAACGCAGTCGAACCCGAACTGCGATCTGTT
The DNA here is from genome assembly GCA_003113815.1 of Sphenodon punctatus. Taxonomy (NCBI): domain Eukaryota; kingdom Metazoa; phylum Chordata; class Lepidosauria; order Sphenodontia; family Sphenodontidae; genus Sphenodon; species Sphenodon punctatus. Next base: position 4,026,481 of record QEPC01013826.1, read on the forward strand.
CGCACATCCCATTTTTATTTAACTTCTTTCCAGTACCTGGATCTGGCCCCTCGATCTAGTTCCTACCCTCAAGCACTGACTTAGCACAGGGCAGAGCCATAACTAGCCTATGCCCAAAGTGGCGGTGGCCACGGGTGCATTTACATGAGGGGCACCAACCAATCATGCCCCAGCAGGCAGCTGAATCATCAGCTGGGTGTCTGTCAGGCCGTGGCTGCCTGCCCCACACTCCCAGTACTAACGCCCGCCCCCCACCCCCCATTAGTACTGGCTAAGCACTCCTGCTTAGTGCAGGCTGGCATAAGCAGCCATGAAGGGAGTCTGAGGCAGGCAGCCGCAGCATGAGACACCCAGCTGATAATTCAGCTGCTCTGGGGCATGGTTGGTTGGCACCCCTTATGTAAATACAATCAACAGTTGGCCATAGGCTAGTTACGGCTCTGGCGCAGAGTAAGAAAGCAGAGAGGACATGCACGATGCACACAAGGGTAAGGGACAGATACCCATCATCTGAATCCTTCTCTTCCTGAGCACACACCTTGAGTAACCCTACCCCCAACTTCTATGCAGCCTTCAGAGCTTGTACTAGTTTTAAAAGTGGCCCCGCGGGAGGGAAAAGGTTCCCTGCTCCTGGTGTACATGGTGTTCCCGAGAAACCTGAAATAAATTGTCACGGGAAAAATCTTCCAACAAGCCCATCAACGATCCTCCTCCCCCACCCCTTGCATGTAGTTCTTGCAAGGCCTTTTAACACCATACAAGTCTGTCCCCACTGCAGGCCACCCTGATGGTCACAGAGACCTGCCCTTCCTCCAAAATGGCCTTTCAACAGAGTGGATTGTAGCTGATGTGAATAGAACAGACTTGCAGCTGAGGGCCCTAAGATCCCAGTCTGGATGCCTAGGTGAAAGGGAGCAGCTGCAGCTACTTAAATTGGCAGTACTTGCCTGAGCACAGAGCTCAATAGGGGGCTGTTGTTTGGAGAGTAGCATCCCAAAAGAAGGGCAGTGTGTTACAGACCCCAATCTCCTGGTGCTTTGCTGGATTGAGGCTAAGTGAAGCCACAAACCCCAGAGGTGAAGCCAAGGAAGGAGCAAGGGCTGTTGAGGAATCCTGCCTACACTGCAGGAATCTTGACCCAAACCCAGGGACCTGCCTAGAACAGAAGGATTTCCCAGGTGGGATCTCATCTTTACTTGGTGCCTAGAGGGGATTGTCTTTATTATGTTGAACTTTGTGACTGCTTGGGGACCTGCTAAAGCTTGGGCTGGTTGTTGGGGGCAGTGGAGGCCAGATGCAAAAAAACCTTCTCCGGGCTGCCAGGCCCTAGATGTGCTGTCACTGAGACTGTGGCCACTGAAACTTTAGGGGGTGACTCCAAAAGAGCGATTCCCCAAAAGACTGTTCTATCACACTCTCCTGAAAGGAGGGGGGAACCATCCCCAGTGCTGGCAAACTGGTCCAGCCTTAACCACTACTTAGCTGCTACACATTGCAAAAATGTCCGTCTCCTACAAACATGCCAACGTGGCAACACCCTCGGAGCACGCCCCGTCCCATTGCTTTACACCCTCTCTAACTGAAGCTGGAAAGAGACACAACTTTTAAGGGGGGAAAATGACTGCAGAATAATAAAGAAAAAAAATACTGTTTATTTCACACAATTACAACAAGTGCATTAAGTCTGGTGTGTTCCTCGTGGTGGTGGGAGCCAGAGAGTCAGCGTCATTTAATCGCTCCAAATCCCACCCCCATCAGGATTATTTCCTTTCTCTCCCCACCGCTCCCACCCTACTTTGACAATGGCAACAGCCCGTTCAGCAGCACACTCTGGGGGTCAGACAGACAATGGCATATAGCAAAAAAAAAAAGAAAGAAAACAAGGCCCATAGGACCGGTTTCCAAGTTGTGGTGGTAGTATCATGTTGAACCTCTGCCCTGATGATGGTATGTCTGAATGCAACAGTTTCTAAACCTTTTTGTACCAAGGGACCATTGTTGGTGCTCAAAATTTCTTGTGCCTGTTCCCATGTTTTCCAGGGACCAGCGCAAGGACTGTCCATGGCCAGCACCAAAGTCATCTTCATGGATGGAACCCAGATGTTGGCCAACTCTGCTTCCCATCTCTGAGGTCATGATTTCCTGGTGGGCACTGAGTCGTGATGTGAGGTCATGACTGGCACCGAGTCATGATTCAGTGGTCACTGAGGCACTGTAACATGAGGTCATGCTTTCCCGGTGGTCACTGAGGTCATGATTGCCTGGTGGGTGGGGTTTAGCCTAGGCCCTACAGAAACCTTGGCCTAATCCGGGGTGCCAATCTCTGGGTGCCCAGAAGGGCACCTCATCTCCCCTATTATGAGTTAATGAGTGCCCCCTGGGGGAAGGGGAGCCAGCTGCACACCAATCCCCAGATCTGAGAAGCAGTAACTGCAGGAATGAGTTGGCAAGGGTTCAGCATCATCCCCCGGATAAAGTGGTGGCTCCCTCCCCAGAGGTTCTCAAACTTCTTGGCCATGGGAGTTGAGGCACACGTTGCTCCCTCTACACCTTCCCCACCCCTCCTGTTGCTTTCTCCTTCCCCAGTCAAGAGCGAAGCTAAGTGGTTGCAAGATGTACCCCTCCCAGAATATCTTCCACACTATCCATGAGAAAGCCCACCCAACCTCAGCTTGAGAACCAACTGGATGGTGTGCAGGTCTGCAAGTAGGTACATCCCCCGCGGGCAGAGTCCAAGAGTGGGAGGGTCCTGTGCACCTACTTGGCAGGCTAAGATGGAGCCCCCTCCCCCCAACTAATCCAATGCCAGCACCCATGCTCCAACTGTGCCACACTTGGAAAATAGGAGCCTTGCCCCTTCTGTCCCAGGGAGTAGCGGGGAGGGGGATGACATCTCTTACTGGAGATTGGCCGCAACCTGACCCACCCAGTAGGTTCAAGAATCAGCTACTTACCTGGGCTAAGAAAGCTGAGAGGATCACGTCTTAAGGAGGTGTGATGACCCTTGCTGTCAGGTCATCGCACCTCCTCTTCCTCCACTGGCACCATATCAAGGTGGCGTGTAAACATTCTGACTCGTGGCAAGATGGTGGAGCCTGAAGCCATAAGCACCATATATCTTGCGTGCTGCTGGGCGTACAGGCTGTTCTCCTCCATTAGTGAAAGCTCCTCAGAAAGCACAGGGCCAAGCTCCATCTAGGGCTACCAAAGGCCCCTCTTGTTTAAGGGGTGTCTCCTAGAACAAGACCCCTCACGCGATAGAACAGACATCTCACAGCTCCTATCAGCTCAATGGAACTGAGACACCAGAATTCCACAGAGCCCCACAGAACTGACACTTCCCCAAGCTCCATAGAGCACGCACACACCCCTCAATAGAACAGACCTCCCCGCCCCCCCAGCTCTATAGAGCCCCATTGAACAGACATCCCGCCAGCTCCACAGAGCCTCATAAAACAGACACACCCTCCAAACTCCACAGAGCCCCACTGAATACACACACACAGCTCCATGGTGCCCCAAAGAACAGACACCCCAACTTTCCGTCTCCACAAAGCCTGAGCTCCACAGAACTCCTTCTAAAATGAACAGATGGCAGGTTTAAAAACAAAGAGAAGGAAGTCACCTTTTCCACATCACACACGATTAACCCGTGGAACTCACTGCCATGGGAGGCTGCAAAGAGCTGCGTTCAAAAGAAAGATTAGATAAATTCATGGAGACTAGGAATGAAAACAGATGTGACGCTAACCACCCTTTAATCACCCTTGGTGGTTATTTATGCATGTTGCAGGGCTGTATTGGTGCCCTATGCAGCCCTGTAACATGCATAAATGACCACCAAGAGTGGTTAAAGGGTGGTTAGCGTCATGTCTGTTTTCACCCTACGGCTGTCAAAGGCTCTGTGTCAAGATGGTCACAGGATATGGGTGTACTTAAACCTATGATTGCCAGAAGCCAAGAATGAATGACAAAGGATAGATCAACTTCTAATTGCCTTGGGCTTTGTACATTTCCCATGAACCACCCAGTTCTGACCAATGTTGGAACCAGGATACTGGGCTAGATGGACCACTGGTCTGACCCAATATGGCATCTCTTAACCCCAATATTTGAATAATAATTATCAACAAAATTCTACTCCTGTCTAGAAACTGAACCACAAACACTGTTGTGATTTTGAGCTCATGGAGCTAGGCCTCTTAACTTCAAACTCCTGTTTTATGGGTTCAATCCCAGGAGGTGACACAATTAGAGGAGGCTTGCTCACAAGCATACCAGATCAAGAGTTCTTTAAGAATAGTTATCTCCCTGAGTTTCTGTCCCCAAGAAAGGGAGAAACAAGGGTTAATAGCTCTTCTCCTCCCTTGATCTTCCTCCTTGAGAACCTGCAGGGAGTTACCAGCAAAGGGAGCTGAAGCAACAGGGAGCCTCTGAGGTAGAGACTCCATATGAGAGACAAAGAAAGGAAAACTGGGCACTTACCTCCTGAATTTTCCTTCTACTGAGGGTCCTCCTGGATGGCCATCTTTAACAGTAGGGTAGATCCCGCCATCATCCAGTAGGAGGCAGACATAACTATTTTCACCTGGAGACTCAGGGATCTTCCTTGCTCCAGAGTATCTTAGCCTTATGAACTGTCTCACAAACTTCTATTAACTAAAAAACAACTGAATATATGGTCAGTCAATGTGCTTGCTGTGATTCCAATCAAAAGAAAAAACAGTAGGGTTTGAGTTGCCAACCCTTCCCAATTTCTCACAGTCTAGACAACCGGCAATCCAGCATAACGCCATGAAAAAACTTTCATTTCCTATTTTGACCCTCTCCGAAATTACTCTTCATTCCGGATGGGTTTGGCCGTCCAGGAGGACCCCCAGTAGAAGGAAAATTCAGGAGGTAAGTGCCTAATTTTCCTTTCTCCCTGGGGGGGTCCTCCTAGACGGCCATCTTTAACAGTAGGGACTTTCCCAAGCGGTATCCCACGGATTTCCTGAATTTTAAATTATAAAGGGAGGGCGATATGAAGAGATACTGTTACTGTTCACTTAGCTTATCGAACAGCTTGTAGTACCCTTCTCCCAAACGCTGCTTCAGCAGATTCATGTAAGGGCAGTTTATAGTGCCTCGTGAAGGTATGTAAAGAGGCCCATGTAGCTGCCCTACAGATTTCTCCATATGACGCCGCATGTCTGAATGCTTGCGTAGTCACTGCCCCTCTTAATGAGTGGGCAAATATACCTTTGGGGGGGAACTTAACCCTATGTATTAAAGAGGCATATTCAGCATGGGGTAAACCATTTTGCTATGGTAGCCTTAGAGGCCTTCTTTCCTTTATTCTGTATCCCGTAGGATACAAATAATGCCGAGGATTGTCTAAAAGGGGCTGTGCGTTTTAAATATATTTTGAGAGCCCTGGTCATGTCCAGAGTGTGCCAAATTTTTTCCCTCGGGTGAACTGGGTTTGGGCAAAACGATGGAAGAACTATTTCCTGCTCCCTGTGGAAAACTGAATTTACTTTGGGAAGAAAAGAAGGGTCTAGATTTAGGCAAACTGACGATTCCCTAAACGTACATAGGTGTGGTTCTATCAACAGAGCTCCCAGCTCTGAAATCCTTCTGGCTGATGTGATCCCTATTAAGAAAGCCGTCTTTAGAGACAAATAAAACAATGATACCTCATCTAGAGGTTCAAAAGGGATGTTAGTCAGTGCTTTTAATGTTAAATTTAGATTCCATGTAGGGAAACAATGTCTAACCGGAGGAGAAATGAGTTTTGCGGCTTTGAGAAAACAAACAATGTGAGGGTGCCTAGCTATTCTTTCACCCCTCACTGTGCCAATTACACTTCCTATAGCTGCAACCTGTCTAGTTAAGGTATTGGGCGTTAAGCCCCTGTCTAATCCTAACTGTAGAAATTCCAAAATCGTCTTAACAGAGGCTTTGTCTGGTCTCAGACCCCTTTCTTGGCACCACCCCGCAAAACGAGCCCATGTGCTTTGGTAAATACGCTTTGTCGCCGGTCGTCTAGACTGGAGCATAGTGTTTTGAACCTGTTGAGAGTAGCCTGGCTGACTAAAGACTTCCCTCTCAATCTCCAGGCTGTTAGTTTTAGCCCTGATGGATCTTTGTGTAGGATCGGTCCCTGTGATAGTGTGTCCTGTCTGCAAGGAAGGCTGAACGGATGTTCCATTGTTAGAACTAACAGATCCGCGAACCAAGGCCGTCGCGGCCAGTATGGAGTTATTAGAATCAGCTCTGCGCCCTGCCTCTTGGCCTTTGCTATTGTCCTGTGGATCAGGGGAAAAGGCGGGAAGGCATATAGCAGTCCTCGCGGCCACATGCGATTCATGGCGTCAAAGTCTTCTGCCTGCGGATGTGGAAACCTGGTTATGAACCTTTTTGTCTTTGCGTTGGTCGGGGATGCAAACAGATCCATTACTGGCATTCCGAATGTCTCGACTATGGTTTGGAACGTTGCTGGGTGTAGCGACCATTCCCCCGGATCCATCGTCTCCCTGCTCAACCAGTCGGCTTGGGTGTTTCTTATGCCTGGGATGTGTATGGCTCTGATAGACCTCAGGTTTGTCTCTGCCCACCTTATTAGGAGAGCTGCCTGTTGGTGGAGGGCTGCTGATCTCGATCCTCCCTGGTGGTTTATATAGGCCTTCGCTACTGTGTTGTCTGTGTATACAGCTACATGCTTTCCCTTGATCCCTGGGGATAGCTCCCTCAGTGCCAGGTAAACTGCTCTCAGTTCCAGCCAGTTTATATGATGTCTCTTTTCCCATGTTAGCCATTTTCCTTGCACCGCTCTGTTCTGTGTGTGCGCTCCCCATCCGCGGAGGCTCGCGTCCATCGTAATTGTAATTCTGTCTGGGTCCATCATAGGGATTCCTGCACTGGCTCTCCCTTTGTGAGACCACCACTGGAAGGAGTTCTTGACTATTTCCGGTACTGTCACCCAGGGATTTTCCCTCTGTGTGAGTTGGTCCTGCCAGGGTCTTAGAAGTTGCTGTAGTGGCCTGGTGTGGAATCTGGCCCATCTCACAATTCCCATGCAGGAGATCATGTTTCCTAGAAGACTGGCTAGTTCCTTCAGTCGGGACTTCCGTCTCGGGACTATCGCTGGATAAGATCTAGGAGGTTCTGTTGTCTCTGGTGACTGAGGAAAATTTTGTATGATCGAGTGTCTATTACCACCCCCAAATGTTCGAGTGATTGGACTGGGTTTAGATGACTCTTCTTGAAATTTATCAAGAACCCGTGTTCCTGCAAATAGTTTATCACCCTGGAGGTGTCTCTCATTGCTTGTTCATGTGAAGGAGAGCGCACCAGTATGTCGTCTAAGTATGGATGAAGCTTGATCCCCTCCTTTCTTAGGTTCGCCACGAGCGGGATCAAGATTTTGGTGAAGGTTCGAGGGGCCGTGGCTAGGCCAAATGGAAGGGCCTTGTACTGCCAGTGACGGTGATCGTATCTGAATCTCAGCCATTGTCTGTGATTCGGCAGTATTGGTACATGTAAGTAGGCTTCCTTGAGGTCCATTGAGGTCAGCCACTCTTCCTTGTTTATTGCTACCCTGATGGATTGCAGGGTTTCCATTTTGAATTTTATTGTTTTGATGAATTTGTTTAGACGTTTTAAGTCGAGCACGGCTCTCCACTCGTCCGACTTCTTCGGGACTAAGAAGAGAGTTGAATAGAGTCCTGATCCCTGTTGGTTCTGAGGGACCTGTTCGATGGCCCCGACTGTGAAAAGTGTCTCGATTTCTGTGGTCATGGCCATGTGTTTTAGGGGGTTTTTTGATCTTGGAGAGACAGAATAGAAGCTTTGGGGGTAGCGGTTGAATTCTATGGAATACCCCTTCTGAATTGTCTGGATGACCCATGAGTCTTGAATGGTATCTCTCAGTGCAAATTTTTGGAGTCTGCCCCCTAGTGTCGTCATGGTCTGGTAGTCAGGAGTCTGATTTATTGCGCTCCTGGTGCTGCTTATTTCTGGGATTTTGTCCCTTCTGTTTGTTCCACCTAGGTCTATATTTGTTTTGGTGTCCTCTGTTGGGGAAGAAAGGTCATCTGGTGCTTCCCTGATTTTGGCGTGCGTTGTATGGACGGAAATTTTTCTTCACAACGCCTACACTTTGTAGTGTCTGCTTTTTTTATTTGTCAGCGGCATCTGTAAGCACTTTGTCCAGGCACACTCCAAAGAGTTTCGATCCCTGAAAGGCGCCCCCCCATCAAGGTGTTTTTGCCATGGGGTCCCCTTTCCATGAGCGAAGCCACAGGCGGCGTCTTGCTGTCACATTGGAGGCCATTGCTCTTGCTGTCCATCGCAGCATATCTGTAGAGGAGTCTGCGATGAACGCGTATGCCAACTGAATCCTGGTGGATAAAATCCTGGTCATTTTCATCGAGACCTTGGGGTCTCTGGCCCTCTTGACCCAGGTCCTCAGTGCTCTGGCAAAGTATGATGTTAGGGTTGCCATTTTTAATACTGCCGCTGACTGTTCAACATTTCGTCGAAGGTTACATTCTATCCCTTTATCTGTGGGATCATGGGGGAACACCTCTCCCTCTGTGGGGAATACCGAATTTCTTGCCAGCGATGCGCCTGCTGCATCCACTTTTGGTATGGCCAGCAGAGCTTCCTTGCGCTTGGTGAAGGAATATAGGGAGTGTTGTGCCTTGTTCAGCTTGAACAATTCGTTAGGCTGTTGCCATTCCTTTTTTATGATTCTCTCATATGCTTTATCAAGAACCATACCCTTGTCTCTGACCCTGGCTCTGGGAATGTACTCCCTTGCCCCCTCCTCCTCCTCTGAGGAGTCTGAGAATTCATGTTTTTCCTTTTTTTGTTGTAGATTTAGTGCTGTAACTACTTGTTCCAGGATCTGGTCCCTGTATTTTATGGGGAATTGTATATCTGGGTCAGTTGAGGCTTCTATTTCAGTGTCCTCAAGTTCCCCTTCTTCTGGGGGAGACGAGACTGCTTCCTCTCCTGATTCCTGCTCCTCATCTCTCCCCTCTAGGTTCTGGGCCTCTTCTTCCTCCTCCTTCTCTTCTGTATTTACTGGGAAGGATCTCTCCCTGTTCTGTTTGTGGGGCTGCTTCTTCCTCTTGCGCCCCCCTTCGTCTGAGGAGGAGACAGACATAGCCTCCTCTGAATTTTCCTCTCCAGAGGTTGGGGAATCCAGAGGTTGTGCAGCCCTGCATGGGCGCTTGGGCCTGGGAGTCTTTCCCTTTCCTCCCCCTTGGAACTGCCCTTGTAGGCTGATCCCTTCTGTCTCTGGGGGGAGCATGAGCGATTGAGCTCCGCCAGGATCTGCTGCAGGACCATCATGCGTGGGTCCTGGGGAGGACGAGAGGGGCGCGCGGGGCTTACAGATCTTCCTCGCCCCTCTGAGGCCACCGTTTCTGTGGTCGTTGCTGTAGACCTCTTCCTGGACGACATTTTAAGTCCTCAGGCCTAGCCGCACCGGGAGACAAGAAACGCTGTGTTTCTCCTATCGCAGCGGGGAAGGAGCGGGTGGGGGAGAGCGGTCCATTGGCGCGCTTTCCTTTGCGCCTGCGTGGGCGTCCCCCTCTGGGAGGCTGCTTTGAGTCGTTTAACCCCTGCTGTCCAAGTGCCCCTGTTCCCGTTCCCGCCCGCGTGGGGGAGAGGAGACCTCTGGGGATCCCCAACAAGCGGCGCACGGTGTGGCGGCAGTGGCGCCAGGCCCCTATCTATCTCGCCGATGATCTAACGGCGGCGGCGCCACCAAGCACCCTGGCTGTGCTGGCAGCTCTTCCCCCTTCCGCCGGAGGCCGGCCGGTGGTGGTGGTGGGGAGGAGGAGACAGATATTCAGGCCTCCCTTGGTCCCGATGCTAGTTCCCACCCCCCCTCCCCGGAGCACTCTTTCCCTACCTGGTGATCGGGTTGTGCGATCCAGACTCAGCCTAGCCGGGCTGCCTGCCGTGGCGGAGGCTGTCTGCTCCTGGGGCCCAGCGAGTCGGGAGATCTCGATTCGGGCCGCACCCCCTTACAGGGAGGGTGTTCCCCTCCGCTCCTCGGGACCCCCTGCCCATAGGAAAGGGATGCGGTATGCGCTCTGTACCCCCTCACGAGGGAGGGGGTAGCGTGAACAGGGGGGGAATTTCTCCTCCCCTGGCACCTAGAGCTCCTTTAACTCTTGTTTTTCTTCTTTTTTGCTGCCAGGTTCTTCGAGGAGGCAGCTCGCCTGCTTCCTACCAGCTTGAAGGCAGACAAACAACTGGAGCAAGGAAGATCCCGGAGTCTCCAGGTGAAAATAGTTATGTCTGCCTCCTACTGAATGATGGCGGGATCTACCCTACTGTTAAAGATGGTCGTCCAGGAGGACCCCCAGGGAGAAAGGAGGAAGTGTTGAGGTTATCCAGGAGCTAGGGAGTTTTTCCTGCTACAGGACACGTGAGCATGCCACTTCCCCTAGGATCCTCCCTCTCCAGTTTAATCCGATTTCTTTGCAGAGGTAAGTAGCCTTCTCACTTCAGTCAACCAGCTCGCAGAAACGCAGTAGAGGTTAAAGTGAGTTAGGAGGTACTTGCCTCCCCTGCCCCCCCCCCCCCCCAAAGAAAAACGCTTGTGAGAACAAGCCCCTGGCAAAGTCTCATTTGGGCCAGGATCCACCCATTTCTTTATTAAAAAGTAACCCCTTTTATTTAGTGCAACTGAACTTTCCACTTTCCAAAGAATGCCCATCAGGTTAGTTAGGGAGCAACGGCCTCTTTCAATAACAGGACCCCAGGGATGGGGCCCTAGCAGCTAATAATAATTTCTCTTTAAGTTCTTTGAGACAAACAGGGTCTGGAAAATTATTCACATGAGAAGAGAGATAAATTATTAAGCTACTTGGCCTAGACGCCATTAGATAAACCAGACTTTGTTATCACACGTGAAGGGATACAAATATTGTGGTTTTGAAAAGATGGGGACTGAAATGGGACAGTGATGTCAACCTCTTGGGAACGGAAGAGGGTTCCATCATCTTCCCTTGGGGAATAGACGACAATCTCACATCTACCTGTTGATGGATGCTACTGGGCTCCTTGGAGAGGCCCTGTGTTACCCTTGCAGGTGCTGAAATCTTGTTGGACGTGGATTGAAGCTAGATGCCCATTGGGTAACCCCAAACCATCTGCAGCACGACATGAAACATCTGGGATGCGTAATGTGGTGAGGGTATGTGTGAACAGAGGGAAGGGACACGGCAAAAAAAAAAAAATATTGAATACCCATCGCCACCCAACTCCCCCTCTTCACTGCAGTCATGGGATTTCGGGAACGGCTTGAGGGGCAGACAGAGTTTTGTTACAAAGTGCTCACGGCAGGAACATGAGGGTGGACGGGCCTCTCTCTCCTCGGGCCCCCACCCCCATTTTTAAGGGATCTGAAAAACGTTGAGTTTGCTGGTGTTTTTGAGCGTCTGTCGGCGGTTGCAGAACCAAACCCGCACCACCTCGCGGTCGTAGTTGAGCTCCTTGGCGATCTCTGTGATCGCTTGTCCTGTGGGCAGGGCGTTTTTCTCGAAGTAGGCGTTGAGGGCTTCAATGGCCTGCGGCGTGAAGGACGTGCGGCGCTTCCGCTTCTTGGAGGGTTCGCCGCCCACAAACTCCATCAAGTTCTGCTGCCCTTCCTGGTTCCTCAGTTCCGCCTCGTTCAGCCACTTCTCCAGGACTGGCTTTAGCTTCTGGGCGCTCTTGGGGGTGATGTCCAGCTTCTCAAACCTGCAAGGTGAGACCGTTGGGGCATGTGAGAGAGGGGCTCCCCAACACCACAAAGCTTCCAATGCCACTCAGAACAGACCCCCCACCACCACGCCAAAGTACCCCACTGGCCAACCTAAAGCTTCCAAGACTCCCATCTCCACAGAACAGACATCTCACCACACACCTTCCTAGACTCCCCCAGGGAATACACACCCGTCACAGCACCATACCGACCCCCCCAGATCCATAGAGCCCCAAAAAAACAGACCCTTCCAAAGCTCCAGAGCCCCACCAACACCCCCTGCCCAGCTCCACAGAGCCCCATAGGACACCCCGTCAGCTTCACTGAGCTCCACAGAACAGACACCCCTTCCCCAGCTCCACAGAGCCCCGTAGGACACCCCCTCAGCTTCACTGAGCTCACACAACAGACACCCCTTCCCCAGCTCCACAGAGCCCCATAGGACAGACAACCTCATCTCAAATAACAAACTCCACCTCTCAGCTCTGTAATATCCGTCCCCCCCACCAACTTTTGACCTGAGAACTATGAAAATCCTATTGGCCTTGAAGAGACAATTGGACCAACACAGCAACTTTACTTTCTCTACACGATTTCACCTCAGTCTAGCCTTGCAGAGATACAGAAATTATTGCTTTTACCGCCCAAGGGCATTGTTAGCTTCTCGTTGCTTCTCCAGAGGAGTAAATTACACAGTCAATACACAGCTCCTACCACCACCATTCTCTGAGCTGCCCAGATCCACACTGTAAGCAGGGCTACTACTAATAATAATCATTTCTATAGTGCTACTAGTTGTACGTAACGCTGACTACACAGGAGTTGCGCTGAACCGACCCTTCTCACCTGCAAATAGCAGACTGGCTGTAAGCAGGCCCTTCTGTTGCAGTCAGTGCTTGCCCCACCTGAGTCTGCGTTAGACCCAGTGAGAGACGTCGGATCTTAAAGTTCTTGGCAAACTCCCGAATCTCCTCAAGGTTTATTCCATCCTCATCGATGCCGCTGTTCGGGGTCTGAGGCTCTAATGCAGGAGAGGGGAGGCATTTGTGTTATGAAACGCAGCTGATTCTATACTGCGTTACCGCTTCACATGAATTCCATCTCCTTGGAACTCCTCTCTGCAAGGGCACTATAGTGCCCCCTAGCTATGGGAAGAACCGGCCTCTGCAAAGTGCTGGGATGTCATGGTTCGGATGCAGCCACACCCCTTATGGAGTGTTGGGATGTCACAATATTCCATTGAGGGAGGGCCACCTAGACACACTGAATTCTCAGAAGAGCCTGGGCTGCATCGGACTCAAATTTCCAGCCTGGGCAGAACTTTACCCTAATTCTCCTCACTTGGGAACCTGCGGAGAATGGCCAGCAGGAGGAATGGGGGGCATGTGTAACAAGCAGTCAGTGAAGCAGAGACACTGTGAGAGAATCAGAAAAGGAAGGACTGAGCTTTTCTGGGACTCAGTGTGGAGGGAAATTACCTCCCTCCAGTACACACGAGCATACCATCCCAGGGCAGGAGCCTCCCCTCCCACTGTAGTGAGGAGCGGGAACTATCCCCCATCCTCACTTTAACTCCCTGCTTGTAGCAACGCAGGGGAAGTTCAATTGAACTAAGAGGAGGTTGTGAATACTAGCTGTAGCAGGGGGTCTTCCCAGGGTCACACCGGGGCACTGGGGTGTCAGCTCTACCCCTCTGCTATGCCTATTCAGGCCTTTGTCCTCAGCTGAATCCCCCTCTGAGGAAGGGGGTACCCTCTTGTAGGACCCAACACTACAGTCCTGAGGGTATCAACTCAACCGTCTTTATTAGACACAATGTCCACAATCCCTCGGGCTGCCGGCTCATCCGCTTTCACCCTGCAGGACCAGGTCAGTCTCTCTCAGGCATAGGAGCACACAATATCAACCCCCCAAAGTCCATATAGTCAGGCCTCAAACCCTCAGCTTCTGCCCAAGCATTCGCCGGACAGGAGGCTCCCTCCTGGGCACAGCCTCTCCCACTTGCCTGGGTCCACCCTGGAGAACACAGAGTGGGAAAACTTTGTCAAGGAGATGTGGTCCCTACTGCCCCCCAGACAGACACTGCCTTTCTCTCTGGCTTCCAGCCCCTTATGTAGGCAGAGTGGGCGTGGCCCACAGCACAGCACTACTGCCCTTAAAGGGCCAGTGTCCTGCCTACTCTGGCACCTTACGGCCAAGCCTGTTTTTTTCACAGGCTGACTCACTGGCATGGGCTAGCTTCCCCCAGACCCATGCACATGTACACAGCCCCCTGGCTGGTGCCCTCAGCCCCCTCTTAAAGGGGCAGAAGCCCCTCAGGACTGCTCCCTGCTACACTAGCCCTTGGAACGAAGAGAGACTCAACCTCCTGGTCCAATTCACTGATCCCTTGCCGGTAGCATAAGTGTCTTGTCTGCTCATAGTTGCCCTGGTGTCTTGTTGGTTGGGGCTCCTACCAGTGGACCAGAGTACAGCCTGTAGCAGCCCCAGTGGGGAACGAACCCAGGGCTGCTGTGAGGAATGTCCCATATCTTACAGTGTTTGAGTTGACATGTATTAGTCTCTATGCCCTTCCTACAGCTGTGGAGAATGGGTGAAAAGACCCCAATTCACGAGATGTGTGCACGTGCCACACCAACTAGAGGCCTGCGACACAACCCTGGCAGGACCTGGGAGCCAGGACTCCTGGGTTCTCTGGGAGGGGAGTTGGGGCTAGTGAGTTAGAGCAGGGGGGCTGGGAGCCAGGACTCCTGGGTTCTCTAGGAGGGGAGTGGGGGCTAGTGGGTTAGAGCAGGGGTGGGTTGGGATCCAGGACTCCTGGCTTCTCTGGGAAAGGGAGTGGGGACTAGATCAGGGGGGCTGTGAGTCACGACTCCTGGGTTCTCTGGGAAAGCAATGGGTTAGAGCAGGGTGGCTGGGAGCTAGGTTTATGTTGCAAAGCACTCCAAACACCATTTTGTCAATCCAGCATGGACATTGAGCTCCATAGGGGGCGTGGCCATGTTGCAATCATCGAACATCATCAAATAAATTAAAACAATCCCATCCAGCCTCCACTCCCCCATATCCCCAACCCTCTCGTGAACAGGGGTTGGGAAAACACATTAGCCCCTCCCCTTAAGAAACGTCTTCGTGCCATGGCTCTCCATGGGAGATCCCTCCCCCGCATATACATTGGGCGCTGGCTCAGCTCAGTCTGGCTGTACTGGCACCAAATTTCTGTCCCCAGCAGGGCTCCAGTAGCAACTCACAGTGCTAGGCTCTCATCACTAGGGCCACCTGCCCTCTGTCTCCAACATCAACCCACCCACGCCAGTGGCTCCGCTGCAGACTGCTCCCACCAGGGGCCCCACACCCTCCAACTGGCGCACAACAAAAGGGACTGGAGAGGTGCTTACTGGAAACCAGCTGGCTGACGGTCGGGGTCTCCGTGCAGGTGATGTGTACCGGAGTGGAAGCTGCTTTGGTTGCAGGGGTCGGGCTTGCGATGACCACCGCAGGCTGGGGCAGAGCCGGGGCTGGCTGGATCGGCTGGACCTGATGGTAACACAGCAAGGAGGGAAGCATGGATGTCAGGCTGAATAAGGAGAGGGAAGAAGGGATGCCCACATCCCTAGGCCCTGCATGCTGAGTGGAGATCAGAGAGCAGCAGTGGACCCAGCTTCGAGTCAGGACCAGGGGACACCAGAACTGGAGCCTGATTGGATGCAACCCAGTGGTGGACCTAGCCCTGAGTCAGTACCCGGGGTCTGACTGGACTCAAGGGGTCCAGCCAAGTTTGGTTCAGGAACCCTATTGTCACCCCTGTTACAGGTCGGGATTAAAGGAGACCAGCTGCATTGGGAATGGCTTGGGTTGGCTGGATTTTGGAGCCTGTGGCCAGCTCTGCCCAGAACTGCCTGAGCAATCCTTGCCCCTCACCCCCTACACATGGAACTTCCAGGGGGGATGAGCCCACAGCAGCTTGGACCACTAGGGAACCACAGAGAGTAAAAACAGACAGATGGGCGGGAGTTATGCTGGCTCCCCGGCCTAGCCAACAGTGGCCACCCCTCCTCGCGTCAGGGAAGGGCACCAAACACAAGTGCCTGTGGTTGAAAAACTGTCCTGCCGCCCACACGCCCCAAGTGCCCGGGGGGGGGGAGGGGGGACTCAACTAATGGGCCCCTAGTGACCTGCCCCCTGCCCTGACGGCTCCCACACCGCAGCGGGGATGGTGGCCCGAACAAACGTGCTAGTCCACTGTGGCATACGCTGGTCCAGGTGGGCGGGCCTCGGCCTGGGATCGTCACCCGGGATCGGGCACATCCTGGGCCAGCAGCCTATCCACCCCGGGAGAGAAGTGGGCCCACATCTGGTGGCATGTGAACACACAGGCCGCTGCGTCCCAAGTTACAGTGGGTCACCGTCACATCTGTTTACACAGTGTTTTGCTGAACTAGACTTGGAGTCCAATGCTAGGGAGTGGGTGCTCATTCACACAACCCTCTTCCCCCTTGCACACTTGTCACTCGTTGCTTAATCTGTGTTTACCCTTGCCCTGTGGAAATCATTCACACAGTTTTTCATTCTCCTCCGTCTCCATGGTCCAGGCCTCGCATTGGGTGCCACAGACCAAGGGATCAAGGAGTGCAGGAAGTGGGAAGGATTTCAGAGAATACTTGCTCAAACCCACATTCTGAGTGTTGTGTGAAATCTTTACCACTCCTTGTGTTCTTGGATGATCCCGTTTTCTCTGCTACCTGATGCCAGGGGTGGACTACTGAAATGCAGGAGAATCAGCAGCTGGGTGAATATTTATTATTATATACATTTTTATCCTGCCCTTCCCTAAAGAAGGCTCAGGGTGCCTTACGATGTATATAAAGACATATAGAAAACAATCCATAAAAACAGTTCAAATATTTAAAAAAACCAAACTCCCCCCCCCCCCCAAAAACCTACCCAGTACCAACTCCCCATTTCCCACATCCAAACCCACCCACCAAACCCCTCATACCCCCATCCTCCCCCACAACCCCACCCAAAAACCCAACCAAACCGCACCTATCGCTGCCTGCTAAATGCTTTTCCAAATAAAAAAAGTTTTGCACCGCCTTGCTATGGGGCAAGGGGACAACAAACACTGATTAACGAACGAGCGCTGAGCTTGCCAAGGGAAAAAGGTGTTGTCTCGGCCATCAGGTGATAAAGAATAAGAGATCAACAAAGAACACAGGGAGTGGTAAACGTTTCACACAACATTTGGAATGTGGGTTTGGGCCACTAGTCACTCCAAAAGAGTGTTGTATGAATGAGGACACTAGACACTCCAAAAGAGTGTGAATGAGAACGCTAGCCACTCCAAAAGAGTGTTGTGTGAACGAGGATGCTAGCCACTCCAAGAGAGTGTTGTGTGAACGAGCACGCTAGCCACTCGAAAGGAGTGTGGTGTGAATGCGGCCATAGAGGCACAGAGTGCTGTAACATGGATGGACTGGGAAGCAGGCCAGCACGCCACCCTGCCCACTCAGAAAACTCCTTTTGCAAGTGGCCAGAGCGCCACTAGGAAATTTTCAGAGTGGGTGGGGGCAGTGTTGGCCCTGCTCCCTCCCCCCTGAAAGTTTCCTAGGGGTGCTCAGGTTTCTTGGAAAGGGCTCCCTCAGAGTCAGGGGCTCAAGTGAATCCCCTTGCTCCATGATAGCTCTGCCCCTGGCTGGTGTGGTGCCATTTGCACACAGAAGTCAGTAGCACAGGCACCCTGAGTGAACGTATAAAGCAATGCTGTCAAGAGAGAGTCATGTCTCCCTGCGTAACCTTGCTAAAATCCAGCCCTGACTGGAATTTTGAATTGCATGAAATTCTGATTCAACTTCCGTTTAGACCGACCAAATTTTTATTTATTTTTAACGTTTTGAGTATGTGCAAAATGGCGGCTGCTATCCAGCAAAACGGTCGCGGCTGTAATATGACGGCTGCCATTTTGTTGTATAAGCGGTGACCATTTTGATCCTGCGCAGAACGGAGGTGGCCATCTTGTGCTGGCGTCAATGGTCCAATCAGAATTCCGCTCAAAACGCCAATAGCCGATCTGGTTGGGAGGGACTGTTATGCAAAAACGTCTGTTTCGAACTAACTCTAGGCGCCAGTTCTTGGTTTTGTACCTTGCCCTTGTCTCCAGCCGCTTGCTCTTGTTCTCAGCCCCCATCCTTGCTCCTAGTACTGCCTCCCCTCCTGCCCTTACCCTCAGCCTTTGCGACCTGGTTCGCACTCCTGTCTTGCCTTCCAGCCCTGATTCTGAACCCCTGAACCCCAAATCCCAGATGCCCCATCACCATATGCTCTGTACACCGGTCCTGTGGGGACTCGCCCACCCCAGGGTCCATGAGCGGCATCCCCTGCAAGCCAGAGCTCACCTCGCTCTTTGCTGAGGATTCTGGGGCACTGGGTTTCCTGATGGCCGCTGCCTGAATGGTGCTACTCGCCAACGTAGCAATGACCTGACCCTGGGCATTTAGGATCAGCTGCGGGGTCACCGCCTGCACCTGGAGGTTCTGCGTCGGCAAGGTGGCTGGGGTGGGGTTTGCCGTGGTAAGTCCAGCAGGGTTCACCACCCAAGGAAGAGTCCCTATGACCTGGAGAAAAGACAAGGGACCTCATCACTCAGGCTGTATTCTGATAAACTGTTCATTCAATATATTGACTATGATTAAGTATTTATATAGCACCAGCAATGTACATGGCAGTTCACAATCATCAGTTAGAGACAGGTCCCTGCCCCAGCAGACTTACCATCTAGGAGAGACAAAGGAGTGGAGACGAAGGGGAGGGGAACAGAAGACGGGTCAGGGATACATTTATGAACTCGAGACGTTGCAGGTGCTTAGCTTAGTTACAGGAAGAGAGGACCCTGACTAAATCAGAGGGTTGAGTCTTTGGTTTTACTCTTGAAGCATTCGCATGAACATAGCACTAAATGGAAGTTATTCCAGGGTAGGAGAAACTAGGAACTGTTTGTGTGAACACTTATCGGTGTAAGGGTAGCAGCCACAGTTCAGTGACCATTGCATCTCAGCTAGGGAGCTAGGAGTGCTACTTTGGTTTACTGTTTGTCTGACTGCTACCAAAGTGGAGTAGTTACTTTCAGTTTAATTAATTACTTTGGAAATTAATTAAATGACTTAACTTATTACACTGTGAGGCAAACCCAAAAGCAAGAAGAGCTGAGGGTTGCTGGGACAGCAGAGGATTTGAAGAGGGTCATTACCACCTTACAGTACTTATGAGCATGCATGCCCCCTCTATCCTCACTGCTTCTTTGGTGAGACAAGTTTTTCCCCTTGAGCCCCCCAGCTGGGGGTCCACACACCACGAAGAGGGAGGTTTGTAGTGCATCCCAGAGGCCTTCAGTGATAGGGTTGTCAGATCAATGGAACTACGGGGCTACACTGGTGCGCCTCCTCTGCCACCACGTGAGAGCCCGCCTGCTCACGACTCCCCTGCTCCTCAAAAGGTATCTGCCCCATCTGCCACACTACCCCTCCAGACCTGGAAAACTCCCTGAACCCATTTGTTCTGCTTCCTCCCTCCCAACGCTGTGAGAATGGAACTGATTCTCATTTCAGCCCCGACTCTGAAATAAGGGCTGTCCATTATGTTCTGGAGCTCTGAAATAAGGGACATCAGGCAGCCCTACGAGACCTCACTTCACCCTGTGGCATCCAGCGAAGGGTCTAGATCACAAACAAGGCACTTTTCCCCCTCTTGTGGGAATTTTCCCACTTTGAAAATCAGCGCAAGGCTCAGTGGGATGGGTGGGAGTTGGGGAGGGGTACGTATCGGGGGAAGGGGAGAGCCCAGGTCACGGACAGCTGCGGGGCTGGAGGTTTCCCCCATCGCTGCTCTAGACTGTGACTCCTGTGCCTACCTACACAGACCAGGCTTGGGGAACGTCAGGCCCAGGAGCCAAACGCGGCCTGTGCCTGGTTTTTATTTGACCCCTTTCCTGTGCCTGGATTTGGCCCCTGGATCCAGTTTTTATCCCCAAGCACCAAAAATGAGCTCATGGCAAGGGAGCAGAGATGAGGGCCTGCACTAAAGACAGGGGTTAGATTCTTGGAATACATCCAGGATCTGAACCGACCCTCCTCTTCCCCTGAACTTGGCTACCGCACCTGCAGCATCTATGCCGCCCTCGGAGCTAGTACTGATTTTCAAAGTGGCCCCTTATTGAGAAAAGCTTCCCCGTCCCTTGGCCTAGACAAAGTAAATTGTCTGCCAGGTCAGCCTCATGCAGGATGATGGGTTGCTCCCCTTGCCATGCGTAGACAAGGCCTCCCCACAGCCCCAGCTGCCTCCTTCCTCACTCCCTGACAGGGCCGAAGGTTCAGGCTTGTCTCCCCTGGGAGAGGGGGGCTGAGTGCAGCAGGTGGGGCGAGGGGTGTGGATCTGGGAACTGGACACTACAAGAGTCAGTGGCTGATACCAGCTGGTTCCTTAGGGTATTCAGGTAGGGGGCAGGCCAAGAGAGAATTGAAGCCCAGTTCCCCAAGACCTGGGTAGCGTTGCAGGCTGAGGGCATAAATTCTGAGGCCCTGAGGCCTCCCTGTCACAGCTACTAAAGAGAAGCCGCCCGCGAGACTCTGATGGAGAGAAGAGTCTCCCTCCCCTGCCCTGCCCCCTACTCAGCAGAGATGCCTTTTGTGGTAGTTGGTGGGATTTTGAAAGAGAAGTGAATGGAAGGGCAGGCTGGGAAATGCGTTTTGCATTCAAAAATTGAAGTGATGTTGAATTTGCATAACTGACTGCTCAATTTGTGTTTCTCGGTTGCAGAATTTGAGGTGGTTGTTTTTTAAAAATACAGAATACCTGGGGGGATGGAGTTTACCTTTATTAGTGTGTGTGTGTGTGTGGTGCTGGGGGTCGCGGGTAGGCAAGGTAGTCATTGTTCTCACGAGCAAGGGTAATTACTCCAGAGGAGTAACTACCTCCCCCCAACTCTGTTCCCACAAGCAAGAGGAATCAGGGGTTCAGTACCTTTTCCCTTTCCCCAATTTCCCTGTTTGGGAAGTTACCCTGACAGTCATCCCTTTAGAAATGTCTTTGAACAATCCCTGTCACTCTAAAGGGGTGACAGTTTCCCTGACAGGAAACTGGCAGCAGGGGTCACGGGAATAACAAGCAGCTATTGAGGCAGAGACACTTAGGGGTTTTAGACAGACGTTAAGTACGGATTTAAAGGTCTCATCCCGAGTTTAAATGTCCATGTAAATACGTATTCAGTGCTTTAATTACCCAGAATTAGTATTTAACTTTGATTTATTCAACCCTTGAGTTCAAGGATTAAATTGACACGGGATAAAATAAGCTCGGAATAAACGTCCATATAAAAACTTAATACAGATCGAGCATAGAGAGTGGTAGATAGAGCAGACATCCTCTCTACCCAGGAACACCTCTATGGTTGTCAGTGCTTTCTGGGGCCCTGGCCAGGAAATCAGTGTTTTGATTTCTCTTTCCCCAAACCTGAAGCATCGTTCAAAGACATCTCTAAAGGGGGACAAAAATCATAACAGAAGATGGCGATGGAATTCAGCAGCTCAGCACCATGGGACTTTTCAGTCATCCATGTTAGTCTAAACCCGTATTGACCATAAACACTTTGATCCCGGATTAATTATTATTCCAAATTGTAAATGTCCAGTAAATGGGAACCAGGGATTAAGAATCCAGGTTTTAAATACAGGTTAGTGTCTGTGTAAAAACAGACACTGTGCGGCAAACAGAAAACTCAGAAGAGTTGAGGGTTTCTGGGACAGCAGAGGATTTGAAGAAGGTCATTACCTCCCTTCAGTACACACGAGCATGATCCCTTTCTCCTCACTTTTAACACTGCTTCTTTGGAGAGGCAGGTTTTCCCCCTTGACCCTCACTTTTACTTCCCTGGTTGTGGGAACACAGGGAATGTTAAATCAGAAGATATGCTAGCTGTAGAGCTGAAAGAGTGTACCCGCAAAATCAGGTAACCCATCAAGTTTCCAGTACCCAATTCGACCCAGTAATGATTGGGGGTAGTATGCAGTAGCCAAATACGACCCGATTGCATACCCAATGTACTGAAGTATCAACTTCTGGGTCTGGAATGTTGACTCTGGGTATCGATTTATTGGCATTTTTGTTGATATGCTGACTCCTGACATCAATTTATCATTTTTTTGTCAATTTCCAACAGTTTTTCGGCAATGTCTGGTTCTGGAAAACTACTGGTTCCAATATTTTAAGGTTTTCCCCTCCCTCCCCTTCCAGTTTTTATTCTTAGAACACTTACGTATGGGCTTTCCAGCTCAGGAAATGAAGTTTCCCATCCCAGAAAGTCAACTGAAGTCCTAGGAAACTACTCCTGGTCAATTTTTTTTTACCAAAAAAATTTCATGCCAAATTTTTTGGTTTTCCAACTCAGTATACTGATTTGTATACGGATAGGGAATCAGTAAATTGAAAAATAAGTACCAGAAGTATTCAATTTTTCGGGTATTCGGACATCCGATGTGGCACCTGAAAAGGTCAGTATTACCCATGGGGACTAAATTTAGTAGCCATTTCAGCTTGTTGCACCCCTCCACTCCACCCGCCCAAAAGCGCTTGTGAAAACAATTTCTTTATTTCCCTGGACTGGAAGCCGGTGTCACTTACCTGTCCCTGTGCATTGGTCAGGATCTGGCTGGTTATCCCTTGCACGCTGGGAATGGTGTTTGCAATAACCGGGGCAGCAGCTAGAGAACTCAGCAGCTGGGTTTGGCCCCCAAGAGAGGCTGCACTGATCTGAAGAGAAAGCACAAGCCGGGAATTAAGCGTTGTCCTGGGCTGGATTTAGAGGCAGGCCATAGGCTCCTTTATCCAGGGCCTGATCCAGATGGTGTAGTTGCACAGTCCCCCCACAATGCACGGGATCCATGAAATAACTAGATTCGACAACAGGCGTAGACAAAAAGCATTCATGTAAAATCACAAGGCCAAAGAACCTTCCCTGTGGGGAAGCCCAGCCTACATGTGTGGCAGTCATCAAAAAGGCAAACAGAATTCTAGGAATTATTCAGAAAGGACCAAAGAATAAAATAGAAAATATCATAATGCCTCTCTGCAAATCGATGGTGCGACCGTGTGCAATTCTGGTTGCCCCATCTCAAAGAAGATCTAGTAGAACTGGAAAAGGTCCAGAGAAGGGGAGCCAAAATGATCAAGAGTATGGAACAGCTTCTATATGAGGACAGGTTGGGTAGGCTGGGGCTCTTCAGCTCAGAGAAGGGATGACTGAGAGGGGATAGGATATAAGTTTATAAAATCATGTGCTGAATGGAACAAGTAAATAGAGAGCTGCTATTTACCCTCTCCAATAGTACTAGAACTAGGGGTCACTCCGTGAACCTACCCAGCAGCAGATTTAAAACAAATAAAACAAATAAAAAGTAGTATCATTTTTTTCCCCACTCAACACACAATCAACTTGCGGAATGTGTTGCCAGAGGAGGCGGTCAAGGCCAGTAGCAGAGCTGGGTTTAAAAAAGGCCTGGCTAAGTTCTTGAAGGATAGGGTCCATTCATGGCTGTTAGCCAAGTGAGTTGGGGGGGAGCTGGGTGCGAACGATAGGGCCTGATGAATGGGTCACTGAATCGGAGACAGGATGCTGGGCTCGATGGACTCAGTAGGGCACTCCTTATGTTCTATGGGGGGCCCACAGTAATTCAGATGTGAACCCCAACATATGAGGTTGCCTGCATGGGCAAATTCACTCCATGCAGTCCTGGCAGCTTTTTAAAGGCTGAAAACGGACCTGGAGGCGATACATACTAGAAGTACTATTCGAGTGGTGACTTACTGGTTCCGGATATTGGGCTATTCCCCTCTTCAGCTCCCTAAAATGTGCCTTATTGAAGGCCAAATGGTACCTTTTTCTGCTCAATCCCCCTGGTTAAAATTTATTGTGACTATGCTTACTAAGGTGGGTTTGGGATTTTACTGTATGGATAACCAAAGATTGTTCTCATACGTGGATAAGCTTTCGGTGTAATACCAAAATACGGACTATGGCGCTTCAAAATGATATTGCCCTGGTGTGATGTTCTCATATTGCTCCAAGATATATCTTGTGGAAAACTCACAATTGGGCTAGCTAGGTATCTTTCCACGGACTTGTTTCCGTTATATAGAAATGCATTAACCAGACTGAAGCTAGAACAAGCGGTTATGGCGGTGGTTGAAGGACGTCGTTTGGGCATACCCAAAGCAGAAAGTATGTGCCCATTTTGTAAAAAGGTGCTGGAGGATTTGATTCGCTACGTTTTAGAGTGTCCGCTATATAGTGTTCTCAGAGATAAATATTTGTTCCCATTTCCACTTAGTCTTAAGGTTTTTTTCCAGTAAAGAAAAGCTTATATGGATCCTACGACAAGATCAAGACGACCATATCAAAAGACTGGCTACTTTTGCTTTTAAAGCAGAGGAATGCAGGAGACGTTTCCTGGTCTCTTGCAAATAGGATTCCTGGGCATTATGTTTCTAGCAATGGAAATTTGTTGATATTTTATTGTTTATTTGATTATTTTGTTTGCCCGTTTGTCCATTTGTTTTTATATTTTATTTTATATGTTTGGATCATGGCTTTGCTAGTATCTGAATAAATAAACTTGTTGTTATACACTCCATGCAGGCCATGAGAAATAGGGATGTGGGTGTCAGAGCAGACATGGGGATGTTATCTATGAATGAACATAAAAAATTAAATACGGTAACATTTTCCTTTTTGTAACATGTGTCACTGTGCGTCTGGGGGGGGGATGAATAACTGGCGGGGCAGTGTGTATCCATCAAACTTTCATATGCTGGGAGGGGACCCAAGCTGCCATTTTGCCTGAGCCCCCAACTACCCTGGATCTGACACTGTCTTTACTCCAAATGGGCCCCACTGAGAGCTAGTGCTTAATTTGTAAAGAAATAAAATTAATTTAAAAATGAACTGTTGGGGCCTAAGCCTGACCAAGAAGCCATGCCTCCTGTCCAAGAAGCCACGCCTCCTAGCCCAGAGCTTGGAAATGAACCTATCTGCCAGCTTGCAACCTGACCACGGGACTGGCAGCCTCTCTATGGCTGAATATGAAACAGGAATAACTGGGATGCAATCTATACAATGGCTAGTGCAGGGAGTGGAGCAGGAAAGTCATTAATGAAAGACAAATAAACCAGCCACATTTTTTCTGGTTTTCGTTTCCAACCCTGAAATGACCAATCTTGGCTCTTTTTCTAGCCTGTCACATTTCGGGGTGCACGCTCTTACTAGAAACATTTCCTGGGGCTCAGGATCACCCCTAAATTTAATTTCCAAGGGCGAAAAACCGACATAACGCTAACTTTGCTTTAACACTTCTTATGCATGTTGCAGGGATGCATAGGGCACCAATACAGCACCCTGGAACATGCATAAGAAATGTTGAAGTGGAGTTATGTGTTATGTCTGTTTTCACCCCAAGACTGAATCCTGGCTAGAGTTGCTACCTCTTGTGGTTTGACCCCGAGACTTTCATTTTGGCCTACGGGAGAGTCTCAACGTCAGACCACAAGGCATGGCAACCCTTAGTCCTGGAAAGCCTGCCCTTTCCCCTCCAAATTAAGTCCTTCCGAGAGGAATCATCCCTGTCTTCTGATTAGTGAGCTAGTGATTCCGTGTCAGGCCCGTCTCTAGAATTCTCCAGGGTGCCGCATCAGCTTCTTACTATGCCAGGGTTAAAGGTGAATCCTGCCGGCTGCACCGTTATCTGCGTTTGCGTCTCCAGCGGCTTAGCCATGGCCGGCGTTGGGGGCGCGGAGGGCTGCGGCAGGATGGTGGGCTGCGTCTGAGGTTGGAATACAGTCTGTGCTTGGAGAGCCTGCCTCGGCTGGACCATTTGCGTAGCCTGGATGGGCTGGACAGGCTGCAACGGAGCCGGAATTGCCGCGTTCAACACGGTGGCAGCTGTGGGTAAGAGACGAGGCACATGCTAAATTTACCCACAATGCAACACTCTCCCTCCTCCCCCTGTGATAACAGCCATTAGGTCATTCCCTGTGGTGGTATCTGTGTGAACAGAGGCGTTGGTGCACGCACATATCAAAGGTGTTTGATTCCCAGCACCTCTGAAAAACACTCTCTAAGGACTCATTCACACGATACCCGACTTTCCATTTCTTCCTGTTTATTCGCTTGCATTTCGCTGCCTCCCACTACTTCCCTAGGGTATTTCCCACAATGTAAATGGGCACAGAGAATTGCTCTTGTGATATCCCTTCCTGCAGTGTTCTGGAAGTTTCTGGGGTGGAATACCCAGGACACTCTGGCCACACCTCTATGGTCACTTGGAGGTAGGAAGTGCCAAACAGGAAAGTAGGTATGAGGGACTGAATCTTGCTCTGGGTTAATCAAATCACACAACGCTGTTGCTATTTGTGAGAGTCAAACCTTTACATAGAGTGGCAGAGAACAAGGGAGGATTCCAAACACTTTAAATGTATTTGGAAGTGCTACTACCCACTTGAAAAGAGTGCAGTCTGCATGAACCCTCAGAGTGGGGCACAAACCCCCATGCTGAGTGACGTGTCATGTGACGATCTCTTGTTCTCTGCTCCGATGCAAGCAGCGGGTTATTGAAATGCCAGAGAATTGTCAGCTGTGTGAATGCATTTATAGGGAGCAAGGCAAACACAGATTAAGGAACAAATGATGAGCTTGCAACAGGGAAGTGTTATGTGAATGAGCCTTGAGTGGGTACTGATGTGTGGGAACACCCCTCGTCCCTATGTACGCAAAGACAGCTGAATCCAGTGGAAGGTTTTTCCTGGAGAAAAAGGCCCATCCTATTAGACCATGGATATGGATCCGTACTTAAATTAATTAAAAACTAAAAAATAATTAAATTACCGCACCTATGCAAATGGCTACCAGTGTCCTGCACATGCGTGACCTTTCTGAAAATGGTGGTGGCAGCATCACCACCATTTTGGAAAAGGGCAGCCGATCGAAGCAGGCGCAAAATGGCCACTGAACACGTACAGACTGGCAGTCCTTTTCCAAAATGGTGGCGACGCTGCCACTGCTGCAGGGTGCACATGCGCAGAACAGTCCAGCGGCCATTTGTTACATGTGCAGTCATTTTTATTTTATTTTATTTTAGAACCGAACCAAAACAGGGCTGTTGTCACACTGTTCTGGTTCGGTTCGGATGAATCCATAGTGGCCCGGGATTCATCCGAATCCAGACTTCCCACCGCTACCGCCCACATACTGATGTGTTCACACAGTTACGTCAAGATACAAACCAGTGGGAAATATGTATTCCCGGGAAGTATGTACATACTCCATAAAATCCTAAAACTTCAGGGACCCACAAGGGTCATCTAGTTCCACCCCCTGCTCCAAGGCAGGCTACCCACTGCCTATGGCATTGGAGACAGATGCTTGTCCAGATGGATTCTGAAAACTTTCAAGGAGAGAGATTCCACACCCTGGACAACTTATTCCAATGCCAAGCTGCTCTTCTGGTGAAGGAAGTTTTTCCTGATATCTGACTGAAATCTTCCCCTCCAAAAGGGCCACCTTGAAAATGAGTCAAAGCTCTGAGGGCTGCATTGGGAACCGGAGTGCTTAAGGGAAGTACTCAGGAAAACGAGAGGCCCACCCTGATCTGTCATCTGTGCCATGGATCTGTCCCCTGCCCCTTGTGTGCATGCCCTTGTCTCTGCTCCCTTTCCCCTGAGCTCCATCTTTCAGTGCTTGGGGGTAGGATCTCCCTCCAAACCCCTGTTCGAGCACTCCGCTCCTCTTCCATCCCTTCCCTCACCCTCCCACGCCTCCCCTGCTCCCCCAACCGCCTTCGTCCCTTCTCCCTCGCTGCACCGCATGCCTGGAACTCCCTCCCTGCCCTCGTCCGCCTTGCCCCCACCCTCCACACCTTCAAGTCCCTCCTCAAAACCCACCTCTTCCGCTCCGCCCTTCCGAACTCCTGTTAATCATCCCACCCTGGATTATCCCCCACCTGATATTTGCAAACTCCCAATTTACTGAAACCAAGCCAAGAACGTGTACCCGAGTTCTTGCAGTCTCATGAATGTCGCATCCCTTGTGTCTCCCTCTGTTCTCCCTTCCCTCTCCCTGTCTTTAGATTGTAAGCTCTCGGGCAGAGACTGTGTCTATTTTATTTTTTGTAAAACGCCAGGTACATTGCTGGTACTATATAAATGCTTATAATAATAATTAATAATAATCCAGGGGCCAAATCCATACTGGAAAGGGACCAAATAAAAACTAGCCTTGGCCCACATTCCCCCCCTCTGCTTTAGGCTAAACATCCCCAGTTCCACCAGCCTTGCCTCATATGGTTTGTCTTCTGGCCTCTTTATTGCTTCATCTACTTCTCTAACTACTCCTGGATAACACTGGGTTAGCGCTCCACAGGGCTTAATTGGCAGGGGGTATGCCAGGGCTCCGCCCCAGCAATTAGATTGAAACGGGAAATGTTTCCAGTCTGAGTGTGTACCCTGAAACGGGAAAGACCAGGGAAAAAGCCAGACATTGGACACTTCAGGGCTGGAAACAGGGGGGCAAAGTCCTTGTGGGCCGTGGGCCCTTTCAGAGGCAGCTAGTGCTGGTCAGGTGACAGGGCTAGCTGTGCTGCAGGTGCTGCCAGTGACTGAGGACAGCGCTGAAGTGGAGGCAGCTCTGAAGTGTGCGCCTAGGCCTGCCCAGAGAGACTGAAATGCCAGAAAAGGACTCAGTAGCAAGGAGAATGACAAGGAGGCCAGCGCGGAGTGGCAGCGGTGTAAGCTGGCTCAGAGCCGGTGGTATACCACGCCAGAGAGACCGAGCCTGCTCCAGAGACAAGAGCATCTTTTGGCAACAAATTCCAGATGTTCTTAGGTGGAATTTGTTGCTGGAAGATGTGGTCAAGGCCAGTAGTATAGCTGGATTTAAGAAAGGGTTGGACAAGTTTCTGGAAGATAGATCCATTAGCAGCTATGAGCCCGGTAGGTTTGGGGAATGTAAGCTCTTACTATCAGGAGCTGAGAGTGAACAACAGGGAATGGTTTGCCCCGTTGTGAGCTGTTGGGGGCTTCTCCAAGCGACTGAGATTGACCACTGTCGGAGACAGGATGCTGGGCTCAATGGACCGCTGGTCTGACCCAGTCTGGCACTGACTATGTTCTTAAGCCAGGCAGAGGGCTGTGCCTGGCTTGGGAACTGTATAGAGACACATTGTGTATAGACTATATGAGAAAATCAAGAGACTTGAGCTAACTCCCAAGACAGAGTGCTTGCTAAGTTCCTGATCCTGTCAAGACTCACTCTAGGCAAGCCCGTCCCTGCCACAAAAGGAAAGCCAGGAAATAACCCTGGATGCTTTATTTGGCTTTTATTAAGGATATTCCCGCCTCACTCCCTGCACTGGCCACCATATAGCTTTGATCACGAGAACTTCTGTTTTACATTTGACTGTCGAGAGACAGGTTAGTCCAGTGGTTGGGTTGCTAGCCAGAGAACAGTGTTCAATTCCATACTCGTGTACGCTTTGGGAGGGCAGGGGGGCACGGCTTCTGGGGAGCAGGGGGCGTGGCATCTGGAGGCCAGGCCCCCCGACTACACTGAATTAACGGTTTGTCGAAATGCGGCCTTGTAGTCACTGGTGCAATCTCGTGTGTATGGGTTAGTGTTAAAGACGGTAGTTACCTTGCAGATTGGTTAAAGTTGGTTTGAAAATTCCCCCAGTAGGAGAGGCAGCCGTTAGTCCTGGGAGGGTGGCAACCGTTGCTGAAGGAAATGTCCACACAGCCAGCCCCGGCTGACCGGCCACTTGACCTGCAATACTGATGGGGATAAGAAGAGGTTGAGTAACTGTCCCTGCGGGAACCATTACTCCTGCCACAACTGTTGCTAAGTTTTCCTGAGTCAAGACCTGCAAAAGTAAACAAGATTTAAAAAAGAAAAAAAAGACAAAAAGAAAGAAAAAAAATCAGGGCTGCTGTTGGTGCAGACACCATCAGCCGCGGTAGCGCACGCACGCACGCACGCGACCTCCGGCCCAGCAGGGGGCGCCCGCCTGAGCCGAGCGGTGCGTGGCTTTGCTCCCCCCCCAAGCCCGGCAGTTGCGTAGCACCCGTGAGGGGCTGGCTGCAAATGATTCGCGGCTGGGGGCAGGCAGGGGAGGCTCCCATGCCCTTTTCCTCATCCATGCCCTTCCTGCCCCCCGCTGTTCTGACCCCCTTTGCCTCTGGCAGCCGTTACAAGGGAGGCCGCTTCAGCTGCGGGGGTGGAGAGGGCATCCCGGCACTGCCCCCCCCCCCATCTGCTGTCACCCCATCTTTCCCCAGTGCAGCAGTTGTGGCAGCAAAGCATTTTGCCCAGGGAGGCAACTACTCCTCAAACAATGTGTTCACACATGCAGTTGCTTCATTTGTTATGGAGCAGTGAGACACTGAATTCTAGAGGTGCAGGCAAGATGCCTACATGGATCAGGAAACAGAGCCTACGCCCTGCGTGGGGGGTGGCTGTGTCATCACTTCCCCCACTGCAGCGATCCCTGCATAACAAGCAATAGATGTCATCTGCTGGGCGCGGCAGCCGCGTAGCCCAAGGTGCGTGGCGAGATAGGACGGGCCACTGCCGCATCCATCATCATCCCCGGTAGCGCGGCCATCGGGTTGCTCCTTCCCATCCCCACCCCATGCACCTTGCTTCCCGGCCCTGTTCCCTCCACCCCACTCCCAACCCGTGCCCTCCCACGCAGCCGCTTCCGGGTAGTTACCTGCGGCGTGGCTTGCACCGCTATGGGTGTCAGGGTCTGTGTCGGCTGCGCGGGGACTTGGCTGAAGGTGGTGATGGCTGGGACTGGGACAGGGACAGGAGCAATTCCAGGCAACGGTTTTGCTTCTCCTGGAGGAAGAGGGAAAAGAGTCAATGATTCTGGTCGGCACTCCATCCACCTCGCCCGCCAATCCCGCCTTGACCTCTCCTTCAAGGCTCTTCGTGCCCTTGTTTGTCCCTATCTTTCTGCCCTTATTTCCCCACTTCCCCTGCCTGCAGGGTCGATCTTACCAGAGGGTGACCGCCCCACACCCCCAAGCCCTGCTGTTTTCTTCACTGGTGCAGGACTTGGACCGGGAAGCCAGGGTTTGAATCCTGCACTCACTGGGTGGCCTTGGGCAAGTCATAGCCTCTCAGTCTCAGTTCCCCATCTGTAAAATGGGGATAGGTGTGTGTCTCTCTCCCTGTGTTCCCCTCACCTGTAACTATCTTAGATCGTAAGCCCACAGGGCACAGACCTGTCTCCATGAATAACAATGGTAAAGCACCAGGTACACTGCTGGCATTATATAAATGCTTAATAATAATACTAATACTCCCAGAGACCCCACAGTGACCCCACAGTGACCCCATGTTTCACCAGAACAGGATGCAGGACCCCTCACTCGCTCCCAGCCAAACCCCAAACCCAACCACTTCTAGGGCCCCGCGGAAAGTGTCCCATAGGAGACGGGGCTACAAGGGAGAGAGAGGAGCCTCCAGGAGCCCCACATTTTTTCGTCACCCTGGGCCTCAAGAATTCTAAGGCGGGCCCTGCCTGCCTGGGACTTTGTTCCTCCTCTGTAGGGGCACAGCTACATGGGAATGGGCCTGAGGGCAGAAGATGGGCCTTCCACTCCACTGTGCATAGGCACTCTACGTCTGTATGGGCCCCGCACAGCTATGGTCACCTGCTGCATGTATTACAGCAACGTCCCGCTCCTGTGCCACCACCTTCACTCATCCGCTCTGGAGTCTCCTGTCCCCTAACCAATTTTTACTCCTTCATGTGTCTCGCATGAAGGGGTTTAAGGGCTGCTGCAGTACACACAGGGACAAACAAAGTAGACACCAGGCTCTCAGGATCAGGTCACTAGCCTTTTATTGCTTAGGGCCTGTAACAGGGACAATGGATCCAGATCTGTCCCTGCCCAGGAGAACCAGCAACACAGACCTTCCTAGCTAGCCAAGGTGGTTCTAAAGAACTGGACACACTAAGAGTCTCTTAATACAGCACAGGGTAGCTTCAGCAATGGGAAGGGGGAACAAAGGACTCAGAGAAGGAGGGGGTGAGTCAAGATGTTAATTTAATAATACCTCCTAGGGCAGTGTGAATAGGTCTTGCATCTGCAGGATCAGGAAACAAAGGGTGCTCAAGCCAGGGAGGAGCCCATGGTCACTAGATTTGATTAGGGAGGCACCCTTCCAGGTTCATACAAGGACATGGGCCTTCGGTCCTTACAAGGCCTTTGCTGATGCTACTGAAGCTGCCGAGCCACCACCCGTTCAATAACCTTCCCTAAAAATGGGAGGTTATAGAGACTGGCCGATAGCTGGCCAGGGTGTCAACATCCAACAATGGCTTTTTGAGTAGGGGCCCTGCCCTCCCTAAGGGAGGCGTTGACTATCCCGGCCAGCAACGGCCCTAGCGTCTCCTGACTGGCTTTAACCAGCCAGGATGGGCATGGATCTAATTCACAATAAGTGGCTTGAACAGCTTCAAGAACATTTCCCGCATCAGAGGATGACACACATTGAAATTCATCTCATAAAACAGGACAAGATGGGGCTTCAACTGCCTCTGGTTCACCCACTGTTAAAAGTGCAGCGTCGAAACCATGATGAATTTGAGCGATTTTATCGGCAAAGAAGTCTAAAAACAAGTCACAGCGAGCATTAGATAACTCTGAATCCAGGCGGAGGGAGACCGGAGTGACCAGCCCCCCCCCCACCTGGAACAGCTTCTCTGGATGGGATTTAGCAGCTGCTATGAGGGTAGCAAAGAACTCCCTCTTTGCTGTCCACACCGCCACAGCATAAGTACATAACCAGACTTTATGCCGCAATCAGTCAACTTCAGTGCAAGAACAACGTCACCGTCACGCTAACCGCCGTCCTTCTCGCTTCATCCGCCGCAGCTCCTCCATATACCAGGGGGACCTGCGTTGTCGGCGATTCGGGAGTGGACGCCTGGGAGCCGTACGGTCGATGGCCTCCATATGGAGCTGTAGACTGCTCTGGGCATGTCACAACATGCTGACACCATGCTGCCCCCTACACTTGGAATCCTTCCCTGAACACACATGCTGTGCACCCTCCCTTCAAATCCCTCTTCCGTCAGGCACTCCCGAGCTCTTCACCCCCACAGACTGCCCCCCACTCTGAAGGAGTGCTCACGCTCACTCTGAAGCATCATGGTCATGGATGCTTCTCCTTATACCATATTATCCTTCAGGCTCCTGCTTCTCATGAAGATAATTAAGCTAACCATGTGCACCTTCAAACAGGGCTGGGGAACCTTTTCCCTCCCAGGGGCCACTTTGGAAAATTAGCACAAGCTTCAAGGGCCGCATAGACATTGGAATCGGGGGGTGCTTAATGGGTGCTTATGCTCAGGAAGAGGGTCCAGATCTTCCATCTGTCCCCTCTCCTTGTGTGCATGCCCCGCCTCTCTGCTCCCTTCCCCAGAGTTCAATTATTCAGGGCTTGGGGGTAGGAACTGGACCCAGGGGCCAGATCCAGGAACTGGAAACGGGCCACATAAAAACTAGCCGTGAAGTTAACCGTGGGTAAAAACAGACGCGTCGCCAGCATGGTGGCTCCTTGGCCCGGTAAACAGCGGCCACCCCTTCCCAGGCTGGGACACCGAACAATGTGCCCGTGGCTGGAGAGCCGACCTGCTGCCCGCCAGCCCAGGTAGGGCGGGGGGCTCAACAAACATGCCGCCGGTTGGCCCCACCCCCACCATGATGGACAGCCATGGTGGCCAACTATGGTGGCTGGCCTTGGTGGCCCTCGACTTTTGTCAGGTAAGGCAGGGAAGAACAAATGTGCCGGCCCGCCGCGTGGGCAGCCCTTAGCCAGGGCTGTGACCTCAGAGTTTTCCGGGCTAGCCACAGCAGCCCAGGCTAGCCACCTACCCATCCCGGGGCAGTCCCGGGCCAACGTGCTGGTAGCGCATGAGCACACGTACTGGCAGATCCCCGGGCCGCAGTGGGCCAAAATGAGAGCCAGTGTGGGGCAATGGCTAAGTGGGCAGGGTTGGGGGTGGGGTCCCTCTCGCCGGCCTGTCAGGGCAGCCTATGGAGGGTGGGTGTCCTTCTCTAAGGATGGGAGGGCTTCCACAGCCATTGGGGTTGTTACAGGTTGGGGGAGATATGGTCCAAAGGGGAGGTGTGTTCCATCAGTGAGGCGGGAGTGCCTGTTCCCCTCTCAACCTCCCACGTGGGTAGGTTGCGGGTCGAGGCTCAGAAGGCCCCAGGCCTTGGCCTGGTGCTGCTGAACGCGAGGTCGGTTGTCAATAAATCATCTACCATCCGGGAGTTAATCTCGGAGTGGGACGCCGACCTTGTGTGTATTACAGAGACCTGGCTGGATAATGAATCGGGCCCTATTCTGGCCGATCTTGTTCCGGCTGGGCTCTGTGCAGCATCAGTCTCGGCTGGAGGGACAGTGGGGGCGGTGTAGCCAATGTTAGCAAGGATGCATTGTCTTTTAGGAGGTATCCAGTGCAGGCTCCACCAGCTGTTGAGTGTCTCCATCTTGTGTTGGATTTGGCCGGGGACAGATTAGGGATGCTGCTGGTGTACCGTGCACCCAATTGTCCAGAGGCATCCCTACATGCTCTTGCCGATCTGGTGTCAGACGTGATCCTCCAGAGCCCTAGGTTAGTGGTCCTGGGGGATTTTAACATCCACAGACACTGATCTTGGAGGAGCGAGGCATGAGTTCATGGCCTCCATGACAACCATGGGCCTGTCCCAAATCATCTGTGGCCCCACACGAGGAGGGACATACACTGGATTTGGTTTTCTGCACCGGCCTTGAGGCGGGGGGGTCAGTTAGTTGGTAGGAGTTGGGGGGGTGGAGCCTTTGTCATGGTATGACCATTACCTCCTTAAGGTGTGCATCCTGGTGCATGTCAGCCCCCAACGGGGTACAGGACCTATTAGATAGGTCCGCGCCCGGAGACTTATAGACCTGGATTGGTTCCAGAATGCTCTGGGGGAGTTCCCCCTGGACCTTGACACCCACTCGGTCGATGATCTCGTAGCCTTCTGGAACACCTTGTTGGCCGAGACCACAGACGGAGTGGCTCCTAGGCGTCCGCTGCCCTCCCGAGTCTCCCGCAGGTCTCCTTGGTTTACTGAGGGTGTTTGAAGCGGGAGAGCAGGCGGTTAGAGCAATGGTGGCGCTGGACTCGTGACCAGTATGATCGATCGCAGCATAAGAGCAGTTTAAAGGCCTATGCTGTGGCAGTGAAGGCAGCAAAGAAGCAGTTCTTTGCTGCCCTCATTGCATCTGCAAAGT
>QEPC01013826.1:4064820-4086165 GCA_003113815.1 Sphenodon punctatus
GTGAGGCGGGTGGCCACCGATGTTAGATC
Source organism: Sphenodon punctatus (assembly GCA_003113815.1). Lineage (NCBI taxonomy): Eukaryota > Metazoa > Chordata > Lepidosauria > Sphenodontia > Sphenodontidae > Sphenodon > Sphenodon punctatus. The sequence continues at coordinate 4,064,850 of QEPC01013826.1, forward strand.
TTTTTCGGTGGCTGCTCCTGTGCTGTGGAATTCACTCCCAGAGGAGGCTCAGTTGGCCCCCACTCTTCTGTCATTTAGACGATTATGTAAGACCTGGCTGTTCCAACAGGCTTTCGGTGATGGGGGCTAGGGTGTGTGTGTGTGTGTGCGGGGGGGTGTTTTCCCCTGCATATGAGGAATTTTTAACTTTTTAATTGTTTTATTCTTTTATCTTGTTGTTCGCCGCCCCAGGCTGCCCTGTGGGCAGGAGGGGGGCAGGATAAAAATTTTATATAAATAAATAAAAATAAATAAATAAATACTTGGACCAGGAGGTGGGGGGGGACTCCGGTTCTAGTCTCACCTTAGCCAAAAACTCAGCGGGTGACCTTGGGCAAGTCACATTATTCTTTTGGCCTAACCTACTTCACAGGGTTGCTGTGAGGATTAAAAAGTTGTGTTGGTTTGTTATATGTGAAGCGCTCCGAGTGCCATACCAGGGGGGCGCTATATAAAAATAAAGATTATTATTATTAACATCGCATCTGTTTTTATCCATTATTTTTCTTCAGAAGCCCTCTCCTCCCATCGTAACGAAGCTAAACACGTGCCCCTACAATGTCTCGACTTTGTGGCTGTCTCTCCCTGTGTTCCATCCCTCTTCTCCCGTGTCCACCCTTGATTGTAAGCCCCTAGGGGCAGGAACCTGTTTCTAACCAGGACTGATCAGTGCCATGGCTGTTGCTAACTGGGGTTTGCAGAGGGGTGGGGACTGGAGCCATTTTGAACACCATTATAATAACAATAATAATCTTGATTTTTATATAGCACCCCCCTGCCATAGCACGACAATTTAACACAACTTTAATCTTCACAACAACCCTGTGAGGTAGATAAAGTTGAGAGAACATTGTGACTGGCCCAAGCTCACCCAGTGAGTTTCTGGCTAAGGCGAAACTTAAAGCAAGGTCCCCCCCTACTTCCCAGTCCAAGTACTGCGCACTTAGCCATTACACCACACTGACTCTCTCTAACCGCCAAGGCTGCATAGACGTTTGGGTCGTGGAGGGGAGGTTTAAGGGATGTTGGGTACTTCTCCCAAGCCATCGAGATTGGCCACGTCGGAGACAGGGTGCTGGGCTGCAGGAACTATTAGTCTGAGCCGGTAGGGCACTACTTATGTCCTTAGCTTCTTCTGCATTGTCAGCTTGGCATTTATTGCTTTTTCTAACTTCCCTTGCAAACACCTTTTGCTACTGCCACCTGTCCCCGAGTCCATTAGCCGTTCAATTAAATTTGCACAAAGCTCTCAGTCTACGAAAATCCAGAAATCCACACAGCGTGCAATTATGCCCCTTAAGCCTGTGATCGGAATTGTGGGGCATGGAAGAAGAGGCAGGAACCTGCTTTGACGCTATGGAGCAGGGCTGGGGAACCTCAGGCCCGGCGGGGATTCAAATGCAGCCCTCGGCAAGTTTTTATGTGCCCTGCCCCGCCTTGCTGTTTCCTGGATCTGGTTCCTGGATCCATTTCCTACCTCCAGCCACCGAAACTCTGAGCTCAGCGCCAGGGAGCAGAGATGCGGGGCATATTTATGCATAAGAATCCATGGCACAAATCCATCATCGGGCCCGCCTTTTCTTGACTGCATCCCTTAATGACCTCTGAGCAAACTTCTCTGCAGCCCTTGGATCATGTACTCATTTTCAAAGTGGCCCCCAGGAGGGAGAAAGTTCCCCACCCCTGGTATATGGGCTACTCTCTATGTTCAGAAATGGGGCGGACTCGGGCATCTTGGCTATATGCCTTTTGTTCTGCTGCGAGATGAACCAAGATCCTCTGTCATGCCAACCTTACAGTTTATGCTTGGGAGCCTGGCAGGTAGGGGGGAAGATGGCTAGACAATACCAAGAAAGCGTGGCTTATTTTCACAGGATCAGTGGAGCGGGACGTGGGGCACTGGGTCTGCTGTGGAGTCCATTACACCTTTTGGAAGGAATAACACCCCCACCCCCCCATTATTTGAGGAGTTAACGCAATGAATCTTTAGCGCTTGGAGATGAGCACGAGCGACCCCTTCCCGGAGGGGCAGAGTAGGCCAGTGTGGGATAACGATGGGATTCAGGCCCCTTCCTCTGAAGCCTTTGTTGTTTCGGTCACTGCCCGAGACAGGGGTGCTGGATTAGGTGGGTCTCGGGTCTGTCTCTAGGTTTGTAAGTTTCCCCCTAGATTGGATTGTGAACCTGGCGGGGAGAGGGGGAAGGAGCTTTTGGCTTTCCCAATCCTCTGAACGGCATCCGTTCAGAGCTGGTTCTTCGGGGCCCTCTGCCACTTACCCCCCATTAAAAATTCTGGGGGCACCCATGCCAGACCAAGTGACTTTACACCATTGGTGAGCTGGTCTGGCCAAAATCTTTGAAGTCTGTACTAGATGATCTTATGGTCCCTTCCGACTTCAGGCGAGGAATCTAGAGCGGGGAACTTTTTCCTTCCGAGGGGCCACACTGAAAATTAGTACAAGCTCCAAGGAGCACACAGAAGTTGGAGGCTGGGGGTGCTTAAGGGGGGCACTCAGGAAGAAGAGGCTCCAGATCATAGATCTGCCCCCTTCCTTGTGTTCATGCCCTCCTCTCTGCTCCCTTAGCTCAACGTTCAGTGCTTGGGGGTAGGAACTGGAGCCAGGGGTCAAATCTGGGAACTGGAAAGGGGCCAAATAAAAACTAGCCAATGAGGTATATTTGGCCCGTGCAGCTGAGGTCCTCTGCTCTGGAGACGGACAGCAGGGAAAGTTTCCTACCTATAGACTCTCCGGCAGACATGGCCTCTGGGATCGGCTGCGCTGCTTCTCGCCCTGGTTCAACGGTTTCCGAGGGGCAGCTGGCCAGCACCTCTCCGGGTGGGGCTGTCATTGTTTCCAAAGTTTTCCCCTCCTCCTCCTCCGCAGGAAGAGGGGCATCCACTCCCACCTCCAGAACCCTGATTGTCTCATGACTCGACATCACAATGACCTGGAAGCAGACAGCAAAGAGCGTCAGAAAGACCGCAACGGGCTCGGAGCCTGGAAGAAACAAAGGGAAAGGTCCTGTGTCATACACCGATGGAGCTGAAAGGGACCCCACAGGGGCATCTAGTCAAACCCCTCTCCCTAAAGCCTCCCTGACCGAGGCCTGGCTAGTCTTTCCTTGAACTTCATCTCCTAGGAAGGTAATTCCAACCCCCTGTCGAGGCAGCTTGTTCCATGGCTGAACTCTCCTCTTTTTGGTTGTCTTCTTTTAAGCCATGGGGTAGGGGCAAGAGGTAGATTGTGATTTACTGGGAGAACCCAAGCTAGTCTCCAGGACAGGGGCGGGGGGGGAGAAGCCCCTCAGTGAGTGGGACCAGTGCCCCAGGGAGTGTCCCCAGAGAGGAGAGGGGCTAGGAGAGCTCATTCAGTGTGGCAAGAAGGCTCTCTCTGAGGGGAGTGCTCCTTTCCACACCTGAGTCCGGCTGCTGAAGTGCGAGCCAGTGGGAGGAGTCCCATCCGGGAGCTACGGCTCCTGTTTTGGAGATGCAACGAGCATATTCCAATGATAATCAGGGATTTCTTTCACAACCTAAGGGTTATTAGCAAACACAACCCCGCGGCTCAGCGAGGGCTGATTACCACCCACGTTATGCCTTGCTACTCGTTGCGTAATGTGTGAACGCTATTTGAGACACCACACAGTTTCTTGGTACTCTCACTTCCGTGAGGGAACATCGAAACAGTCGCCTCTCACGCGAGCCAAACTTGGGCTAGAAAACTGGGTCTGATCCCGACGGCACGGGGGCCTGATTCAAACTTGGTACAGCCGGACTTTTGCTCACCCTCCCCGTGCAGAGCACCTTGGCATCATAACAGTCTGTTGGGGGGGGGGGGGCATGGTGGAAAAGGGGCAAAAGAAAAGCTCAATTTTTGCTATCGACCTGTCACGACACTCTGAAGGGGAGAGGGGCCTCCTGTTGCTAGGGAGCCCAGCCAGGCCTGATTCAGAGCCTGAGGCCTAGCCTAGGCCCAACCTGGCAAACTCACATCAGCTCTCTAGCTCCACTGAAAGCCAGTTTGGCCTAGTGGCTAAGGTGCCAGATGTGCACCAGGGTTCAAATCCCAACTTAGCCATCAACTCAAATAGCCACTCTCTCTCCACCTCAGTTCTCTCATCTGCAAAGTGGGAATATCTCTCCTAGACTGTAAGTCCCTCAGGGCAGGGAGGGGCCTGTCTCAAAGATTGTGACTGTACAGCACTAAGCACTATCTAAATACTTGCATCCAAGCAGGGGGGATTGGCCTAGGTGACCCTGACAGTCCCTTGTAATTCTCCTATCAAATCTGCAACTTGCCATTGTGCTTAGGAGGGAGGAAGGGGAGACAGACAGCCATACCTGCTCATTAACAGTCAGGGACGCCTCCTGAGGAGGGGCAGTTTCCGTGTCCATGACTGGTCACGGGAAGCAAGGAGCAGCCTCAGATTTTCCACATGCTGCAAATAATAAACACAAGAGAGTTATGAGAAATGGTCACAAGGTAGCTAGAGTCCAGCCTGGGTAGGGTTGCCATAGATGCAAGTTTTCAGAGGATATTTATGAGAAATACAGGTTGCAGGGCTGCACCAACGCCAATGCAGCCCTGCAACCTGTATTTCTTATAAGTGCCCTCTAAAAACTTGTGTATATGGCAACCCTAAGCCTGGGACAGGAACTTGGGCCTGATCCTGACTGGATGAGCCCGATGCATCCAGGATCGCCCAGGCCGGATGCGTTCCGGTGCCTCCCACCCTCACTGGGATGTGATAGCACTCGATAAGGGGTTGGGGGTATGTCGGAAAAGGGGCAGAGTTGAGGCACTGGAGCCAAGAGTTTGAGCCAGGAAGGCCCTGAACCAAAACTGGCCTTGCCACAGGGTGACCGCCCCATAGCCTGCTGTTTTCTCTACTTCTGCAGGTCCCCAGCGGCTCCCATGTTCACCAACGCAGGTTGAGCGGGGCCTCTACTCCCCCCAGTGCCTCAAACATGACCCCCTTGGCCCTGCAGACAGCACACACACACACCAAAGGCAGCGGGGCCACCAGGGGCTCTGCATTTTATCTTTGCCCTAGGCTCCGCAAATCTGAAGGCCAGCCCTGTTGGGCCCAGCTGCATCCTGTCAGGCTTGGTTCGGCCTGCAGGGCCGCAGCCCATCTGGCCTGCTGATCGGGAACCCCCCTCCTGTTCTTCATTAGCTCATTCAGTCACGTCCGGTCCCTTTGCTGCCGGGCGGAGAGGTAATTGCCTTCATAAGAGGCTTATGAATTTTTTATCAGGACTGTCTCTGCGATGCAGTGAGGCAGCCCGCCTGGGTGACATTCAAAACTACTTGATGCATGCACGAAGGTGTCCTTGTTTATGTAACTGTGCAGGAGACCGAGCGTCCCAACCACCTCAGATGTTGGGAGTTACTTGCAGCGGAGAAAAGAGCCAGGTCAAAAGCCCCGGAGATACCACTCATGAGGCCCAAATTTTAAGGTCAGAAGGGTCAAGTGAGATATTCTAATCTCTCCTGCCGTATTGTATGGATTTGTAAGCTGCTCTGAGTCGTTACGGGAAGCACGCCAAATAAGTCTGAATAAATAAAATAAATTTCTATAGCACCTTCCATGTTTAAAGTGCTTTACCATAAAAAGATAAGTGCCAGACTGGCCCTCCAGCCCAGCATCCTGTCTCCGACAGCGGCAGCTTCAATCACTTCAGAGAAGCGTGCAAGTCATAATGGAAGTGATCCATTCCCTGCTGCTCACTCCCAGCTCCCAACAGTCAGCGGTCACGTCCCCCTGACCAGCTTGACTAATAGCCATCGAAGGAGCTACCCTCCAAAAACTTATCCAAGTCTTTTTCAAACCCAGCTAGTCCTGTGCTGGCCTTGACCACATCCTCTGGCAACAAGTTTCACAAGTTAATTGTACGCGGAGCAAAAAAGTACTCCCTCTTATTTATTTTAAATCTACTGCCAGTTCATTCTATGGAGTGTCCCCTAATTCTGGTAGGTTTAGAGAGAGTGAATAACAGCTCTGTATTTTACTTGTTTCACTCCACTCATCATCTTGTGAACAGCTACCATAATTCCCCCCTTAATCATCTGTTACTTACCTAGTTCCAACTATGTAGGTCACCCTCATGACAACCCTGTGAGGTAGGTCATTATTATGCCCATTTTACAGATGGGGGAACTGAGGATGAAAGACTTGTTGAAGGCCACCCAGTGAGTTCATGGCTATGACGGAGACTGAGGAAATCTCCTTCACTGGAGGATTCAAGACGCTGGATATTGATTGGGAATGATTTAGAGGTATAGTCTCTTGCATGGAGGGGTTTAAGGATTGCTTCAGTACACCCGCGATGAACAAGGTAGACACCCCACTCTCAGGATCAGGTCACTAGGCTTTTATTGCTTAGGGGACTGGAACAGGGGCAGTGGATCCAGATCTGAGATGGTTCTAAAGCACTGGACACACTAAGAGTCTCTTATACAGAACAGCGTAGCTTCAGGCAATGGGAAGGGGTACAAAGGACTCAGAGGAGGGGGGGGGTGAGTCAAAATGTTAATTTAATAATACCTCCTAGGGCAGTGTGAATAGACCCTGCATCTGCAGGATCAGTAAACAAAGGGTGCCCAAGCCAGGGAGGAGTCCATGGCCACTAGATTGAATTAGTGAGGCACCCTTCCAGGCTCATGCAAGGACATTGGCCGTCCTTCCTTACAAGGCGTTGCTGATTTTATCCATCTATGGAGCTGCTGAATGCCCTGGACATGCTTGGGCATGTCAGAAAGAACATGCCAACATCGGTCTACAAACAAGGTCAATAGGAATTGGTGTCTAATATATTTTTCGTGGCTTTGTGGAGCTATGGGACTAAGGCTTTAAATGCAGTCACACTGGCAAAGTTTTGGTAATCCCTGTCTTAGGTCTAGTTGTAGCTGCCGTCCTCCTGCACCCAAACAGGGCTGGACTAGATGACCCTCAAAGGCCCCTTCCCGCTCTAAGATTCTAATTAGGAGGCTGGACTTGATGGGAGGTGGGTACTCAAGGGATTGAGGGGCCGAAGGTGGCCCTCGGTTGGTTTTTATTGGGCCCCTTTTCCAATTCCTGGCTCTGGCCCACGGATCCAGTTCCTAATGTCAAGCACCGAAAGAGCCGAGCGCAGCCAAAGAGAGAGAGAGAGAGAGAGGGGCAAGGAGGGCGCGCACTCAGGGATAGGATGGATCCGCGGCACAAATGCATGAAGCGGAGCTTCTCTTTCCTTCCCCCATCACACCCTCCCGCCCCCCCCAACTCCTACCCAGCCCATGAAAGCCATACGCATTCTCAAAGTGGCCCCTGGGAGGGAAACTGTTCCCTCCCATAGAAGGCTCATAAAATCTTAGACCTGGAAGGGACCTCAAGAGTCAGCTAGTTCAATCCCCTGCTTGGATGCAGAATGAGGACACAGCTATAACATCCCCGACAGGTGGCCGTCCAGCCTCTTTGAAAAAATCCCAGCGACGAAGAGCCGACGGCCTCCTTAGGCGGCTTGTTCCATTATTGTTAAATTTGTGCTTGGATATCCTCCTACATTATTATTTATTATTATTATTAACAACAAACATTTATATAGCGCCAGCAGTGTACCTGGCACTTTACAAAGTAATAAAATAGACATGGTAATAAAGTAATAAAATAGACACCTTCCATTTTTACCTGTTCTCAGTCCCAACAGTTCAGCAGCCAGCATTGCCTCGTGGGCAAGGGGGTGTACTTGGACCTGAGAAACCAAAGTCTGAAGTCCAAACTCACTGGGTGGCCTGGGTCAGGTCACTGGCTGTTGGTCTCAGTTCCCCCATCTGTAAAATGGGAATAATAACGACCCTTTCCTCATGGGATTGTTGTGAGGGTAAACTAGAGAAGGATTGCAAAGCACTCTGAACACTGAGAGTGCTGCAATATTTACATCTCATAGAGGATTTACTGTTCCATTCAGGACATGCAGGGACTACAAGAACTACCTTGATCACCTGACACTGGTTCCTTCCACAGGGATAAATTGTTCCTTGAACTGTGCACTGGGATCCCAAGAGGTTTGGCTGCTCTGAAGTCAAGGCTAGCTTTACAAACAAATCACAGCTTTACAAACAAGTCACAGCTGCTGACAGATCAGTCCACAGTTTTGGTTCTAAAAATTGCTTCAGCTCCTTCTGCTAAAAACCTGGAGTGAAGGGTGGCCTTCAGGTCAGTGCAGTTCCTTGCAGGATCAGGGCCACTTCCCTGTTTTGTCACACAGCTCCCCAGTCAAGAACAGGGACCAGGCATAGGGTGCAGTTCAACCCCACTTTATTGCTACCTCCAGTGCAGACTAAATTTAATTTATTTATTTAAATATAGCATACATACACATTGCAGCAGGTACATCCAGCTTCCTGACCTCCTCTGGGTCCCAGCTTGTACCCAGGCCCCTCGATTTGGCAGGCAGTAGCCTCCCTTCCTCACTCCCTTAGCAGTGCCCTTCTGTGAGTATCTTGGTTTCAGGACCCTGGAAAGCACAGAGTGGAGCGACAGCAGCGTACCACTCTTTGCCTAACCTAGCTCAACTGACTCCAGCCAAGCTAGGCCTCCTTTTATATTCCTGCTAAGGGGCAGGGTTTCAGTGACCCGCAGGCCGCTCTTAAAGGGCCAGCACGCGTGCAGCACATCTGGTCTAAAAACATTAATAGAATTGTAGAGTTTTAAGGCCGGAGGGTTCACCAAATCCAGGAACTGAAAGGGACCCACAAAAAAAAACAACTAGAAGTGGGCTGTATTTGGCCCCTGGGCCTGAGGTTCCTCACCCCTGATCTAGGCCAAGGTTTTTGTGTCAGCAAAGCACTGTCATGCCTCCAAAATTTCTAGCACACCACCTGCTGGAAATGGCTGTGGGCCAGGACAAGCGGATTGTGAACTGCCTATAACTGTGGCCATGCTTTATTTCAGAGCCCCAGAGCTCCCTAGAACATAACAGGCACCCCTTATTTCAGCGCCTCACAGCAGGCAGGCTGAGCTCCAGAGGCTCCATGTGTGGATGAGACGACGGTGCAAGGAGGAAGGCTTTAGATTCATGAGGAACTGGGGAACTTTTTGGGGTAGAGGGAGCCTATTCCGACAGGATGGGATCCACCTTGACCAAAACGGAACCCAGCTGCTGGCAGTAAAAATTTAAAAGGAGGTAGAGCAGGATTTAAACTACAGTGCGGGGGAAAGCTGACAGACGCTGAAGAGAGCGTGGTTCTGACTGAGGCATCTCCAAAGGATGCCATTAATTCAGGGGGATTTGAGTATCCTGATCTAGAGGATAGAAAAGAAGCTGAGAGAGCTCAGGTGGGAATCGGTGCAGAACAGACAAACGTAAATGATTCCCAATTAACTGAAACAGTCACTTATAACAAGCAGGATAAGAATAAAAAGAATACGTCTAAGTGCCTATATACAAATGCTAGAAGTCTAAAAAGTAAGATGGGAGAATTAAGAGTATTTCACACTAAATGAAGATATTGACATAACAGGCAGCTCAGAGAGCTGGTGGAATGAGGCTAACCAATGGGACACTGTAATACCGGGGTACAAAATATATCAAAATGACAGAGTAGATGAAGCTGGTGGCAGAGTGGTGCTGTAGGTAAGAAACAGCATTGAGCCCAACTATGCAATGCTAACAGAGATCAGACTGGCTACACAGTAATAATGGCTGACCTCCATTACCCTAATGATGATTAGGTGAGTGTCTCCTTGGGGTGTGATGCGATGAAAGCAAAATGTCGAGATGCCATAAATGACTGCTTCATGGAGCAGCTGGTCCTGGAACCTCTAAGAAGAGGAGCGACTTTGGATCTAGTCTAGTGCATTACAGGATCTGGTGCAAGGGGTAACAGTGGTGGAGCCACTTGGCAATAGCGATCATAGTATAATCAAATTCAACTTACGTATAAGGGATTATGTGGATTGGGTACCAGAGCAGGGCTGTATGGCTAGCTATCTCTGGACTTCCATCTCCCTAAGGGCAAAGCAACTTTTGTTTCGTGCTCGTGTAAATGCCCTCCCCTCGCAAGTTTTAGAGGGACGGTTTCGGGGTGTGCCCTTTGCTGACAGTTTATATCCTGTTGACCAGATCACTGCCGAAACCGCGGGGCATATAATCCTAAATTGCCATTTTAGGATTTCTAGCCTGGCATTTGAATAAGTCCCCAGGACATTCTGAGGTATTCATCTTGAGCTCCCTATTGAATAATCCAAAGGTTCAGGTAATTGAGGCCATTGCAGCCTTTCTCATCCAGATGGCCAATGACAGGAAAAATCTCCTGGGTTTCAAAGCTCCCCTGCTAGAGCCTGTTCATGAGGTATAGAGAGGGGGCTCTTATTGGTGTGCTTCGGCATTCGGAGAATTTGAGTATCTTGTTTTATTATATTTTAGATTAGTTTACTTATGTATATTTTGTTGAGTTGTATTTTATATTCAGATTGAGAGACAATTTGTGGACAAGCTGTGTGTCCTCCTTGTTTGTTTGTTGACATGTATCTATGCAATGGTCTAAGACCATGCAATAAATTGAATTGAACTTACGTATAGGAGGGAAAATGCCAACTAAAACTACTGCAGTATATTTAACTTTTTAAAAGGGAAACTATGCAAAAATGAGGAAACCGATTAGAGGGAAACTAAAAGGATAAAATGATAAACATGACATAATGGGGAAGAGTTAACATGGATTTAGCAAAGGGAAGTTGTACCTCACTAATCTATTGGGATTTCTTGAGGTTGCAAATAAGTATGTGAATAAGGGTGAGCCAGTCAACATAGTGTATTTGGATTTTCAGAAATCATTTGATAAGGTCCCTCAACAGAGACTCTTGAGGAAATTAAAGTGTCATGGGATAGGAGGCAGTGTTTTATTGTGGACTGGGAACTGGTTTTAAAAAACATAGGAAACAAAGAGTAGGAGTAAATGGTCAGTTTTTGCTATGGAGAGAAGTAAATAATGGAGCGCCCCAGGGATCTGTGTTGTTTAATATCTTCATTAATGATCTGGAAAAAGAGAGTCAAGAGCGAGGTGATCCAATTTGCAGATGACACAAAGTGAATCAAGGTAGTTAAAACCCAAGCAGACAGTGATGAATTGCAGAGGATCTTGCGAGACTAAGTAACTGGGTATCCAAATGGCAGATGAAATTTAATGCGGACAAGTGCAAAGTGATGCACATAGGGGAAAATAATCCAAACTTTATATACACAATGCTGGGTTCTGTATTATGGATTACCACTCAGGGAAAGGACCTTGGAGTCAATTGGCCCTTTTTACATGGACGGCAAACACCCATGAACACCTTGGATGTTCATGGTTGTTTGATGCCTGTGTGAACCGTGCCATGGCTGGATGAGGACGAGAGGGGCGTGCGTCCAGGCTCCCACACACACCCATCCACACCCATGGAGCCATCCGGAAAAATGGAGCAGGCTCTGTGGGTGGCGGAAGGTCGGTGTGCGCCCGTCAGAACCTCTTGCCCACCCAGCGCACACCGACCCGCGCCACGACCCATGCAAAAAGGGCCATCGTGGGCAATACGCTGAAATCCTCAGCTCAACGTGCAGCAGCGGTTAAAAAAAAAAGGCAAACAGCATGTTAGGAATTATTTGGAAAGGCATAGAGAATAAAACAAAAATATCATAATGCTTCTCTGTAAATCTATGGTGCGGCTGCACCTTGAATACTGTATGCAGTTCCGGTCGTGCCATCTCAAAAAAAATACAGTACAGCTAGAAAAAATGCAGAGGAGGAGGACAATAAAAATGATCAAGTGTATGGAATAGCTTCCCTACGAGGGGAGACGTCATAGATCTGGACTCTTCAACTTGGGAGAAAAGATGACTGAGAAGAGAAATGATAGGTGTCACGGAGAAACATAGGGTCACACACGTGTAACACGGGACTACATGTAGACTACAAGTCTGGTAAACATGTAATGCCAAAGGGTCCCCATGTATGTAAGGTTACAGTTGAGAGCTGTAGAACTCATATTAGGGCTCTGGTCACCAGGCTACAGGAAATACAAAGAGATAACAAAATGGGTATTGAAGGTCTCTCGCCAGACAGCCCTGTTGAGATGTAAATTGACTTCCACGTTTGCCTGGGTTGACTACGTGTTCTGACCCACGATTCCCCAAAGGTGAGAACAGAGACAAAGACTATTTAAATGAGCCAGTAAGTCACCTAGAGGAAGCTCATTCCTACAGCCAGCTAGAGAGAGCTGATCTGCAATGTGAAAGCCAGCAGCAAGCTGGAGGAAATATGAGGAGAGAGGCATGATTTTGCTCTTTACCAACTAAGAAGCCAGCGCCCAGTCATTTACACCAAAGTACTGAGAGAAACTTAAGGAACTTTATAGGGTAAGATTAATTTAGGAACTCAACCAGTATAAGTTAGGAATGCGTTATGTTTACCTTTCATTTCTAGTAACCACTCTGTATCAACTATCTTGCTTATGTAATCAATAAACTTACTTCTTAGCTTTATAAAGAAGTGTTGGTGTCTGACATTGGAACACAAGTGAGCGACAAGAGCCCTCAAGCTCTTGTGAACCCAGAGAGTAAAGAGTCTGTAAATGGGAAGGATCGGGTCCTTGGGTGACAAAGGAGTTTCATTGTGGCACACTTGAATTAGCCAGAGAGAGAAACTGTTTCAAGAGAACTGTGCGCAAGGGAAACTGAGTCACTCAAACCCGGTAAAGTGGGGGTGCAGACCCTCAAACCCGTGACAGTGGCGCCCCAACAAGTAAAGGGTAATGCTCAGCCTGTGGTCCAATGTGTAGAAAGTAGAGGAGCATACCCAGGTGACCGGACTCCTCTGAGGGGAGTAAACTCCAACCCCTGCAGAGTCTGAAAGCCCCAGGAGTCGGGAACTCAGCTCTGAGGGAGGGAATAAGCAGATCCTTGAACAGAGTACTGAGAAGGGAAATGATAGGACGTTTATAAAATCATGAGTCAGATAATAGGGAACGGTTATTTACCCTCTCAAACAGTCGTAGAACTAGTGGGCGCCCCATGAAACTAATGGGCAGCAGATTTGAAACAAACAAAAGGAAGTATTTTTTCACTCAGCGCACCATTAACTTGTGGAACTGGTTGTCAGAGGAGGCGGTCAAGGCCAGTAGCGTAGCTGGGTTTACACAAGGATTGGATAAGTTCTTGAAAAGTAGGCCCATTAACGGTTATTAGCCGAGTAGGTTGGGAAACGTAACCTGTGACTGTTGGGAACCGGGCATGAACAGGAGGGGATTGGATCGCCTCATTGTGACCTGCTGGGTACTTCTCCTAAGTTACCGAGATTGGCCACTGTTGGAGCTAGGATGCTGGGCTCGATGAACCATTGGTCTGACCCAGAATGTCACTACTTACGTTCTTATAGAACATAATAGGAGTCTCTTTTATTTCAGAGCTCCGCGACTGCCCCTTATTTCCGAAATTTTAATCTGGCCACCCTACAAGTGCCACGATCACCGAAGTCTGAAAAATGGAGCACCGCATCCACGTGACCGTGTCTATCATTCCAAGAGACCTGGAGTTGCATCCCGGGGGATGCAGGAGGAAGAGAGAGAGAGACATCTCGGTACTGTGTGCAGCGAGCCCAATTAGCAGGGACGACTGCTAAAGAGACATTTTGTAATGTCATTTTGTAATGTCATGCTCCGTTTAAAAAAAAAAAGTTCAGCAGCTCAGGCTGCTCCTTGTCGAAGCCACCGCGACGCCCCCTTTAGTAGCAACATTTTCCATTTTGCTGCTTCACACATTTTTGCAATTAATGGGGGGGGGGGGGCGGGAGGGGGCTTGAGAAATCATTTCAACCAGCTGGTGGTGTTAAGTGCATGCAGGAAGAAAACCAGCCATCTTGCAACAGATGGCAACAGGGAAATGAAACGCACCAACTAAAATAAAATAATTTTTAAAAAAAATTAAAAGGGAGAGGGTGATTTACGATGCTCCAAGTCTCGCTGTGAATATGATTACCAAGTGACATGCAAGTGTTTGAGTCAGAGGGAGAAAAGGCCCCAGACTGATAGCAGCCTGGTGGGAATCTTACTTTGAACAGGTCACAGGTCAGTACTCCAGTCTGCAAGGAAGCTCTCTCTCATCCAAGAACTACAGGGCTCATCTCCACAACTCATTGTCAACTCCCCACCCCCTGCTCCTTCGTCTGCAGGCATTCACACATCATTCTAGCTACTCCTTTCGGCTTTAAATTAGGGGCGTGCAAGGAGGGGAGGATTTTGTGTTTGTGGTTTCTATTTTGGTTAGAATGCCAATATTTGTGGGTTTTTGTGTCTTAAAATTGTGGGATCTGCTACAATAGGTTGGGAAGCAAACGCAGGTGTGTGTGTGTGTGTGTGTGTGGCCTGCTTTAGCACACTTTACCCCACGGGCCACTGACACATCAAGTCCCGGGGAGCCAGATGTTTGACCAGGATCAATCCTGCCCATGGCCATGGCAGGTAGACCAGGCCGTGACGTAGGAAATTCCCCACCCATAGCCCGGGCTAGTCGCCCCCACAGCTGGGATGTAAAGTAGGGCATTACGTTTGAAAGCCCACTTTACCCGACCAGGTCTGGAGTCCGTGCCGGTTTTGGGCGCCATGGCGGCCATCATGGTGGTGTTAAGCACACGCAGGAAGAAAACCAGTCGCTGGGCACAGTGTGGGGGTGGACACACACACACACACCCACACCCAGGTGCATCTCCTTGCCCTCCCTGGTGGTACAAGCCCTATCACGTTAGTTTGGGGGACCAGCCCGGTCCCGACTACGGTGGCAGCCCATCTCCAGACCATGGTAGGGGTTTGCCGCCGTCACGTAGGAAAACACCGTGTGTGCATGCATAAGGGGGTATGTCCCTATGTGTGTGCGTGTGTATATATGCATGCACACATGCGCAAGTGGTGACCCTACAATAAACAGTAAAGGACCCGGGTATCCGTGAGCTCCAGCCCTAAGCAGGGGAATCTCATGCCCTCGCCCCATCCCATCCAGTTTCCTGGGCGCTGTTCTGTCTCCAGCTGCCTGTGAAAGCAGGACAAGCCCCCGAACAACAAAGCACTCAAGAGATCAAAAGTAAAACCTACTTCAAAACCCAACACACTCCTCTAGAAACTCTCCCCCCTGACCAGCACAACGCCCCATGAAACTTGAAAGATGCTCAGGCTGTTAGACCAGCCATTAAAACCATCCAGTTAGAAGTGGAAACTTAGAGAGACAAAGCCCAAAATTGCAGGGAACTATTCGTGTTTCGAATGTAGACGCCGAAAAGGTCCTTTTTCATTCTGCTTTATCCAAACCTGAATGCATAATCCTACTCTAAACACACATTTTGCTGCGACGCTTGTTTGTGTAAACCCGCGGGCTTAACACAGTTACGGATTTCAGAAATCAAGGCTTCCCCAGGTATAGAGCTTGTCCTAAGACCCCCTGTAGCTGGCTGATCAAGGGGAACTAAGGCAGTGGTCTGGGAGGGTCTAGGCCTGCAGACTTAGAGGGAGGTTGGAAGCTTAAAAGGGGCTTTATAACTTGCCTATTTAGTACAGAGGTGGGGGACATTTTCCATCCCAGGGGCCCCTTTGAAAATCAGTACAAGCTCCAAGGGCCACACAGAGGTTGGCTGGATGTTTATGAAAAATACATGGTGCAGGACTGCACCATGCATTTTTCATAAGTGTCCTCTGTTAAAGGGGAGGTATGGCCGCCCTAGGGTGCTTATGGGTTGTGCTCAGGAAGAGGAGGGCCCAAATCATAGATCTGTGTGTCCCCTATCCAACACTCTGCCCCCACCCACTCTGATTGTTTTCTACTGGTGCCCAGGCCTCTTGCAAAAGAGTCTGCCAAGAAGAAGTTTTCAGAGTGAGCAGAGGTGGAGTGCTGGGTTCACCAACTCTGAAAACTTCCATCTTGGTGGGGTTGCTGCCATTTCCCGCCCCAGCCTCACTTGGAGGCAGGGCAGCACCCCAGCCTTTTCAGGGGGAGGCAAAGGGCTGCTGCTTAGTAGGAAATAGCAGGAAATTTATCACTTCATTATGACCTATTGTGCACTGCTCTGAAGCAAATGAAAACTGGCCACTGTCAGAGACAGGATACTGGGCTGGACAGCCACAGTACAGCACTACTTAATCATTGTTCTGCAGCACTAAATTCCTTGCCAAGGTGAAAAAGGATTCCTCCCTTTTATAAATGCAGAAATAAAGCAGCAAATCAAGTCTGTACCCGGTCCCCACGCCCCTCCCACACTATAGACATATATTTTACAAGGGTTTCAACTTCAAAATGAAACCGTTTCTAGCGCTGCCGTTTTGGCTGTTTTTACACCGTGTCGCCAGGTGGGGGGGTCGGCGTGCCGCTGTGTGCGCAGTGTGTGGGCTGGGTGTGCACATGGCCACACAAGCATCCCCACTCGCCCACCACCCATTCCCACACACGGCGCAACCTCCGTTTCCCCCAGGTGCTCTGTGTGCGGGGACGAGTGGGGATGTGTGCTAGGCGGGAGCGCGCACGCAGCCCCACTCGCCGTGTACACACCACATCCTTCACACAAATCGCGCCTGCTCATGAACACCCAGATTTCTGTATGTTCAATGAGTGGGTGCGTCTTGTGTAAAAAAGGCCTTTTTCTTCCCTCCCAAGGCAGAAAATAAGACTTGCATCGCATGCTTCAGCTGAATGGAATTTCACAGCCTATTGTAAAATACTAAAGATAGGGGTCATCGTCAGCCGCCTGACACACGGCTTCTCATGGTGTAGCGCACGTACTCTTGAGCATGGCATGGCAACTGCTGCCACTGGGAAAACGCCAGATCACATTTAGCTTCTCCCCAAATGTTCTCGGTTACTAAACTTATGCAATATGATTCAGCCTCACCCCTGGAAATTCTGTGCCGGACTAGACCAGACAGCTAACAAAGGCCTCCGCTGGCCAATTCAGTAAAAAGCACGTTCGAACGTTTGCGTAAAGCTGTGAACAAAAGTGTTTGGTTGGTTTTTTAAAATAAATAAATAAATCTGTAACTAGGTGCTATACAGTAAGCTGTCATCAGATCCGGCTGCTTGAATCAATGATGAGGATGTTTTTAAGCAGCAGGAAATACAAACTGGTTAGCAATTGGCGTGCTTTGAGACAACTATCCGTGGGTGGGCGTTTGAGGAGAGCTGTCTGCCTTGAAACTGGGGCACTTGACTTGGCTTCTAGTGGAATTTAAGGATTGCAGGAGAAAATAGGGAGGGACACATTTTGTCTTTGCAGTGGAAATGCAGGCCCTGCTAAATTTAAAGGGAACTCTGCTCCCAAATTCAATTAACGGAGGCCCACACTCTGCCTTTCCTAATTGTATCTGTTCAAAAAGAGGCAAGAGTATTTATTATTATCAATAACAAATCTGACCAGCGAACTCTACACAATAAAGAAATGAGCTTGTTTGCAAGACAGGAGGGAGCCTTACTGCTCAAACTAGCTCCACTTAGCAAAGCAATTGCTGTTCCCTTGTCAATGTGAGTAAAAGAATTAAATATTGAGCTGTCCCTTCATAGATCCAGATCACTGAGAAGTCAATGCAGACCCAGCAACTCCTGGCTTTAGTTCAAGTTATTTTGTAAAAAAAAACAAAAAACCAAGCACTTGGTATCTTTAAAATAAACTCCTGATTCTGTGGCTGCCTTGGGACTTTCCCTTGTTTACAATCACAGTGACAAGAAAAATGATCTTGACCTAAGGAGACCACACTTTTGCTGAAGCTGTGTAGCTAAGGCACAAAGACTGCAACTTAGAAAAAACTGGATTCAGTTCCCAGCTCTGCCAAAAAGTTTGAGCAAGGTAATTATCCCCCATCCCTTTCTTTTCTTGCTTATTTAGGTTGCAAGCTTTCTAGGGCTGAGGCCATGTGCTTTACAGCATGCAGAACCTCTAGCTCAGTCAGGGGTTTCGTTTCCCAAATGCTCCTGGGGTATGTAAATAATAAATCATTGCTTCCATCAGAACCAGAGTGACCTAGTGGGTAAGGTGGTGGACTTGGGCTATGGGAGACCTGTATTCAAATCCCATTTTAGTCATGAACTTACAGGGTGGCCTTGGGCAAACTGGTTTCTCTCAGTCTGAGTTTTCCACATCTGTAAAATGGGGATGATAATAATGACCTACATCACAAGGTTGTTGGGAGGGTGAACTTGGATTGCACAGCAGCTTTGAACACTAAAACTACTATGTAATATTTCATGAAGAATAGCTGACTGCAGGATTTTTCCATGGGATTTCATATACAATAGACTATTCATCTATCGGTTTGTTTCAAGAAAGATAGATTAGAACTGGAAAAGGTTCAGAGAAGGGCAACGAAGCTGAGCGAAGGGATGGATTGACTTCCATATGAGGAGAGGCTCAAAAGGCTGGGGATGTTTAGCTTGGAGAAGAAGCAAGCAATGGGGGATACGACAGACGTTTATAAACTCATGAGTGGCGTGGAGGAAGTAAAATAGGGAACAGTTGTTTGCCCTTTCCCATAATAAACAAGGGGTCATGTTAAATGGCAGCAGATTTAAAACGAAGAAAGGGAAGTCCTTTTCCACACAGCAGACAATACAGTTGTGGAACTCATTGCCCGAGGAAGCTGTGAAAGCCAGCAACATAACTAGCTTCTAGCAGAAATTAGATAAACTCTTACAGGATAAAGCCACATCAACACCTACTAGTTGTGGATCAAACCCCTGGCTGCCGGCAGTTGGGAGTGGTTAGCAGGAGATGGGTCACACCTCCAGGACCTGTACTTGTACTTCTCTTGAGCTACTGTAGATGGCCACTGTCAGAGACAGGATCCTATGCTCGATGGACCACTGCTCCGTTTCGGTATGTCACTGACTATGTTCTTATGCATCTCCTGACACAGCCTTCAAGATCCCACCCTGCCTTGTAACTAAGCGAAGCATGGGTTCCTGTGGCTTCTCAACTTCAGGAATGTCTCCCGGTCTCTCCCTATGTACCCCTCCCCTTGTCTATTCTAGACTGTAAGCCCCTTGGGGCAGAGACCTGTCTCTAGCCGTGACTGTTCAGCCTATACAAATAAATTCAATTTAGCAATAGTTAACTGACAGGATAACTTATACAAGTTGGTGCCACCTTACTCAGACCTGGAGTAACCTGTTCAGTTTGGGGAATTGCACTTCCAAGAAAGATGCCGACCAAATTGTAGGGCAGGGATAGGGAGTCCTTTTCCCTCCCAGGGGGCCACTATGAAAATAAGTACAAACTCCCAGGGCTGCACAGAAGTTGGGGCAGAGGTGGTTACGGGGTGTGCACAGGAGGGGGAAGGTCCAGATCATGGATCTGCCCCCTCTCCTTGTGTGCATGCCCTCATCTCTGCTCCCTTGCCCTGAGCTCAGTCCTTCAGTGCTTGGGGGGCGGGGGGTGGATTCAAGGGCTAGATACAGGAAAGAAGGCCAATTAAAACCAATTGTGGGCTATTCTCGGCCCCTGGGGCCTGAGGTTCCCCACCCCTGTTGTAGAGGGCTAAGAGGAGAACAATGAGGATGATGCGGTCCAGATGAAGAAAGGCTAAAGGAATTTTAAACTTTTAGCCTAGAGAAAAAAGTCTGAGGGGGATATAAGAAGAATCTTTATTTTTATACAGCTCCCTCCTGCCATGGCACTCGAAGTGCTTTACATATAACAACTTTTTAATCCTCACAACAACCCTGTGAGGTAGGTCTGGCTGAGGAGAATATTGTGACTGGCCCAAGCTCACCAGTGAGCTTTTGGCTAAGGCGAGACTAGAACCAGGGTCCACCCCCTACCTCCCGGTCCCAAGTACTGCGCACATCAAGTATGTATTAGGTTGCCATCAAAAAGATGGAGAACGCTGCCACAGAGGATAGGACGAGAGGGAAGCCAGAAAGATTTGGGTTAAATATTAGAAAAGCCATCCTAAATACAAGACCAATTGGGCAAACCAATAGGTTATCTAAGGGGGTCGTGGAATGTCCTTCACTGGACATTTTCCCAAATTGTCTGGACAAGCATCTATCTGTGATGCTGCAAAGGGCAGGAGTGGAGAACCCCAGGCCCGGGGGCCAAATGTGGCCCCTTTGCAGTTCCTGGATCTGGCCCCTGGATCCAGTTCCTACCTCCCACCCCCTCCAAGCACTGGCAAACTGCGCTCTGGGCAGGGGAGCAGAGATGAAAGCACCCCTAGCCTCCAACTTCTACCCACCCAAGTTTGTACTCATTTTCAAAGTGACTCCTGGGAGGGCATCTTTTCTTGGAGCAGCGGCAGGGAGCCTTTCCCCTCCTAGGGGCCATGACAGGACAGGCGGTCTTCATGAGCGCATTCAGAAATCCATTCCCTCCCCTCCCTTGGATCATAGGCCCTTTTCACACAGACACTCCCAACACTGATCAAATGGGTGTTACATTTTATTATACATGTTGCAGGGCACCCACAGAGCCCTCCTGAAGCCCTACAACATGTATAATAAAATGTAACACCCATTTGATCAGTGTTAAGAGCGTCTCTGTGTCAAAAAGGGCCATGGATCCAGGCACTGGAAAAGGGCCAAATACAAACCACATTTAGGCCCCTGGGTTTGAGGTTCCCTATCCCTAGGCTAGATTATTTTTTTGAGGTCCCATCCAAATCTGTGATTCCAGCTGTTGCCAATCTATCTAGAAAAACAGATCACTTTCCCTTCACCTGTCCATCACATACATGTTTAGAGTCAGGTTCCCTAGGTCGACTTAACGGCAGGCCTTGGAATTTGCAGGGCCCAGAGTGAAGATAAAAGGGGAGGCCTCAATGGGGCCCTAGAAATGGCCAGGTTTGGGGTCAAAGCCAGCACTGCCTTGCCTTGCCTAGGCAGAAACTTATTATTAATAATAATTATTATTATTATTATAAACATTTATATAGCACCAGTAGTGTGACTTGGTGCTGTACAGAACATAGAAATAGATGTGGTCCCTGCCTGTGGCTTACAATCTAAAAGACAAGGAGGGGGAGACAGGGAGAGGGGACAGAGGGAGAGACAGGGGAGAAGACAAACAACAAACATTCAAGCGGATGCAAAGTCTCAGGTGCGTGTGCTTGGCTTGGTTACAATCAGGTTGGTTGCAGCAGTCTGCGGAGGGGGGCAGACTGTAAGTATATGGGAAACGACTAGCAGGAATTGGGAAAGGCAGCGAGGAAAAAGTAGGTCTTGAGGAGGGATTTGAAGGAGCGGAGGGAGGGGGAAAGGTGGATGTGGGTAGGGAGGGAGTTCCAGGCAT
>QEPC01013826.1:4094991-4248254 GCA_003113815.1 Sphenodon punctatus
GGGGGGGGGGGGAGAGGGGAGTGTACATAATAATAAATACTTATTATTAAGTATTCCTACAGTTCCATCAGTGTACCTGGTGCTTTACAAATAGGGTTACCACCTATGCAAAATCTGAAGGCACATTTATTCAAAATACATGTTGCAGGGCCTGAGACCCTGCATAGGTGTGGACTAACAGGTCCCATTCAACCATGAAAGGGAATGGCTCTGAGAGGGGGGGGGGGGGAGAGGGGAGTGTACATAATAATAAATACTTATTATTAAGTATTCCTACAGTTCCATCAGTGTACCTGGTGCTTTACAAATAGGGTTACCACCTATGCAAAATCTGAAGGCACATTTATTCAAAATACATGTTGCAGGGCCTGAGACCCTGCAATATGTATTTTTCAAAAGTGGTCCTTCAAATTCTGCATAGGTGGCAACCCTATTTACAAAAACCAGGTCCCTGCCCCAGTGGGTTTCTAGGAGAGATGAGAGGGGAGGGGAACAGGGAGAGACAGGACTACATCCACCAAGTTTGCAACCTTGTGGCCGGAAGCGCTTAACTTAAACTAAGGGCCTTTTCACACCAGATGCCACCACCCGGGCGGAGGGTGCCCGTTGGAATGATGTGGCGGACGGGTGGAAGTGCGTGGGCACGCCCACGCTCCACCCACTGCGCTGCGTACACCTCCCACGCACCCGCGGGGCCCCCAGTCTGTTTGAAAAGGTCCTGAGTACCCCCCCCCCCATCCGTAAAGTCACACCCCAATTTAGGGTATGCTGACATGAGCAAAACTTTCCCCCTCACTCTCAGAAAGCTCACTCTGCTCCCAAGTGGAGCATTGTGCGTGAAACGCGCTTCCCCTGCGGTAACTGTACTCCTGATTCAAACGGGGACACTTTACCCCAGAAAACAAGAGGCACTTCCAGGGGTAACTTCTCCTCTTCCCCTCCCCATCAGTGCCAATGGGGATCATGTGACCATCCTGTGGTAGAACCTGGGGTAAGCCCATGTGAACATTATGGGTGGTAAAATGGAAGGAAGGGTGGGAGGGGCGTGTCCTTTCCCTAAATCTGGAGGGAAACAGAGAGTCCACCACAGATTTGTGACGTTGGGGGGATGTGTAACATTGACTTCTTTCTTTTTTTCTTTTTAAAGTTTACTTTTAAATAACAGTTTTTGAAAATCAGGGAACAGAACTTGGGGAGGAGGGGGGAAATCTCTAGCACCAATTTACTTCACTGCTGGACATGATTACAGGACAATTAAATGCTGGACAATTAAATTATGAGATGCCTAAACTCTCTGACAATGGGTGAAAACAGACATGCACCTTAACTCCACTTTAACATTTCTTAGGGATGTTGCAGCAGGGGTGGGGAAGCCTTTCCTTTCCGGGGGGGGCACTCTGGAAATCAGTACACACTCAAGGGCCACAGAGAAGTTGGTGTTTATTAAGGGGTGCACTCAAGAAAAGTGCACCCCTTATCATGGATCTGTGCTGTGGACTTGCCTCCTCTCCTTGCATGCCTGCCCTGCATGCATAAGTCTCCCTTCTCCCGAGCTCAGTCTTTCAGCACTTGGGCAGGGCCGGTGCAAGGGTACTGGGTGCCCTAGACGAAACTTCAGCCGTGCCCCCCCCCCGAGGTATGGGAGATGGGGGGACACAGTGGGGCCAGTGATAGACTCCCCCCAGGCCCCCCAGTCAGCCCCAGGCCCCAGCCAACACCAGGCCCCAGCTCACTAGACCAGGCCTCGCCATGCCACCGGCCTAGTACGCCTTGCCCTGCTGCCCGCTGCCACCACCACCCGGCCTTACCCACCCAGCCCAAGCCACCAGCCCACTAGGCTAGGCCTCTCTGGACTCCACACCACCAGGCCCCAGTCACGCCGCCGGCTACTAGGCCTCGCCGGGCCCTGCAGCCTGCCGCCGCCACCACCCAGCCTAGGCCTAAAGTCTCCCCTCCCATCCCCTTCCCACCCGGGCCCTGAGTTGAACTTACATGGGGCCCAGCCCCAGCCCCCTCCTCTGCCCTCCGCCTCTCTGGGGGACCGTTTCTGCCGCACCAGCACCCGCTGCTCCTTGCCACCGCCGCTGCTCAGCTTCCTCTGCTAGTGCTGCCACTCCGCTCTTCACCGCCACTCTCGCTCCGCCACTGGCCCGCTGCCGCCGCTCCGCTCCTCGTCCGTCCTCCGCCACCGGTCGGCCCGCTCTCCTCTGCCCGTCGCCGAGTCGCAGACAGCCGCCCAAAGCCGAGCCGCTCCTCCTCCTCGTCCGCCACTGCGCTGCCGCTTGCCTTGCCGTTGCCTGCTGCTGTGCTCAGGCTGATGCTGTCAGTCCATCGCTCCTCCGCAGGTTCCGCTCCGCGCCCCCTCAGCCGCACGCAGGTAAGTCCACCGGCACCTCTCCTCTGTTGCCTGCGCCGCACGCGGTGCGCTCTCCCTTCTGGAAGCTGCTTTTATGCAACTTCCGGGAGGGAGAGAGAAGGGGCCGGGACTGGCCACATGGACCCTGAGGCCCTGTCGGAGAACAGCCGAGGAGGTCCAGGTGTAGATGATAGGAGGAGGGAGGGAGGGAGGTGGGGCCCCCAGGGGGTGGGGCCGTGGGGCCCGGGAACTTTTTACTTCAACTTGGGAGTCAGGACGAGGGGTGGGTGAAGGTGGGTGTGTGCGGCCCAGCCTCGGTCGCCTAGTTCGCCTAATGGCTGCACCGGCCCTGCGCTTGGGGGTAAGAACTGGATCCAGGAGCTGGTCAAGGGACACAAATACTAGCCGTCAGCCACATTTGGGCCCCAGGCCTGAGCTTCCCCATCACTGCCTTCGCTCCTCCCAATCTAAACTCTCCTGTTGCAGCCTTTAACAATAACACAATTAACACCATTAATAAGACTAACGTTAACCACCACCATCCCAGGGCAGGGACAAAAGGACTCTATTGGTTAAGCCTTTTAGCTGGCGCTCTCTCACTGGGGTATTGCTTGGAATTAGAAATCTGCCCACGCCCTGGTCGTAAATAGAGACTGAAACCTATTCTGAGTGGAGCAGCCAGCAAGGAAGAAGGGCAGGCTAAAAAGCGCTCCCGTGGGAAACTTAAGGGATATTTTAAAGTGGAGAACTAAGGTGGGGGCTGCCCTTCGAATTTGCAGGGCCCAGGGCAAAGATAAAATGTAGGGTCCCTCGTGCCACTGTTCCCTGAATACACCCTACCTGGGAAGTGGCCATGTTTGGCCCTCTTCACACAGACACTCCAACACGGATAAAAATGGGTGCTACATTTTATTATACAGGTTGCGGGGCTTCATGTGTGCGCTATAGGTGCCCTGCAACCTGTATAATAAAATGTAACATCCATTTTTATCCGTGTTGGAGTGTCTGCCCTGCTGCGGGAGAGTGGGGGGGCTTGCACTCTGCTCTGGTGAAAACAAGAGCCATTTCAGGGTGCCCGTCAGCAGAGAAAATAGCAGGGTCCCGGGTGGTTGCCCCGGGGCATCCAGTGGTACAGCTAGTCCTCCTAAGTTTGGGGAAGGCTTGTTTGGGGAAGGCATGATTGTAGCAATATTTGTGTATTTATTTATTATTTATTTATTCATTCAAACGTATGCCCCACTCTTCCCCTAAGGCTCAGGATGGTTTACAACCTAAACATACAAAGCTTCCCTGAATCCCCCGTAAACCACAACCTCACACAACCCTATCCCAGGCTGACAAACGTCCGGCCAACCAGAAGGGTCTACTTTTTGCAACTTCCCTTTGCAACTGTATTTTTCAGTATTCAAAAGACGACCCAGGGATTGAGAGCCTGTGGCTCAAGGGATGGGGGTTTGGGTTTTTTAAATTATTATTTTATTTGGCCCCTTTCCAATTTCAGGATCTGGCCCCGGGATCCAATCTCTCCTTTCAAGCCCTGAAAGAACGAGTTCAGGGAAAGAGAGCAGAGATGCGGACAGGCCCTCAAGGATAAGGGATGTATCCCTGGAAAGCAGATCAGTGATCTGGACCCTCCTCTGCCTTTCCCCATCATGAATGCACCCCTTAAACACCCCAAGAGTTGGCAAATAAAAACTTCAAAAATAAGGGACACTGCAGAGCGGAGGGGATTCTGAATTAAGGGATGTCTATTATGTTTGATGGAGCTGGGGAATTCAGAATAAGGGCTCTCTGTTCTGCGGGGCTGTATGGTTCCGAAAAGCATAATGTTTAGGCATCAGTGGGCTCTGCTGAGTCCCAGGCCCTCTTCAAATGGGCCGCGGTGAGTGAGGGGATGTGTGCGTTCCCACGGGC
This sequence comes from Sphenodon punctatus, assembly GCA_003113815.1. Lineage (NCBI taxonomy): Eukaryota > Metazoa > Chordata > Lepidosauria > Sphenodontia > Sphenodontidae > Sphenodon > Sphenodon punctatus. The sequence continues at coordinate 4,099,262 of QEPC01013826.1, forward strand.
ACACACCCATCTCCGCACACGGAGCAACCAGTATTGGAGCCTGTTGCTCCGTGCATGGGTGATGGGTGGAGGTGGGCTGAGCGTGGGAGCGTGCACGTACCCCCCCACAACCGGCCACGGTGTTCCCATACACACACACACACACACACGCAGCTACCATGTGAAAAGGCCCCCAATCTCTACTTGTAGCTATTGGTGGGATTTCTGTGTGCTCATGGCTGGGGTGTGACAGGTCCTGCAGTGGTGCAGGGGGCTAGTGACTCTTATGACTCTAAAAGAAGGGGGAATTCCCACCACCACCAAAAAAATAAAATAAAAGTCACCTATCAACCTTAAGCATCTTTGCATCCAACTCCGATCAGGCCAGGGGGACTTGAACTCATTTTCAAAGCGGCCTGCGCTTGAGAAAAAGTTCCCCGCCCCTGGCTTAGAGGCCTGGTTTTCACACTGGGAGATGCCCCCATTCCTGGGGGTGGGGTGTGTGCGCACAGACAGTATTCTTGTGCGGTAAGGGAAAGCACAAGAAGGGCCCCGGTACAACTACTTATTGTTTCTATAGCACTACTAGGCATACGCAGTGCTTTACAGTCACAGATTTTCAGAGGGCGTACAGTCTACAATGGACAAGGATGAGGGGAAAGACAGACACGCACCTATTCCCATTTTACAGATGGGGGGAACTGAGGCTGAGAAGTTGTGACTTGCCCAAGGCCACCCAGTGAGTTCATTGGCTAGGGTGGCCTTAGTGCGGCACCCTTATCCACGCCACCACGCTGGCAAACCACTAGCTCCTTTCTGATTGAGCTAGGGAGACTCTCCAAAATAACGAGGTGGCAAGGAGAAGAGAGAGTCCAAGAAGAAGGGGGAGACAGAAGGGAAGTACTAGGGGGCGGAAGAGGGATCAGGGTGTATATATATATATATATATATATCGTAGTAATGGTCATGGGGGGGGCTGTGTCACCACCGACAAGCGTAAAGGGGAAGGCATGGGTCAAAAAGATGAATTTTAGGACTCGATCCTGTAAACACTTATTCTTGCTAACTTTGCATACTGGGGCTCGAATGGGACTTGAAGTTGTGGCAGTGCTTTGAGAATCAGAGCCCGTGAAATCGATGAGACTCTGGAGAGTAAGTCAAATGAAGCACATTTGGGGTCTGCGGGAGGTGGGGATGGGGGCTTAGCCAAGTTGCTTTTGAAACCGGAACTTTGACTCTCACGCTTGAGCCACTTGGAGGCGTTGGAAAATGTTACCCACATAGTGCAGAGGATCCCCAAATTGTGGATTAGAGTCAGCATTTAGGACTGGGAGGTCCCAGGCAGGGATGACGGGGGAGTGGGACTGGCAGCAAGGCAGCGGCACACAGGGGAGTTTGGCACCAATGCAGGGCCCTGCAACATGTATTTTTTATAAGTGCTCCTTAAAAATGTGCCTAGGTGGCAACCCTAGAGGAGTGGTGGCAGCAGAGTGTCTCCGCACTCTGGAGCTCCCAGACAATGGTTTCCTTCCTGTAGTGGCTCCAGCAGGCATTCCTAGTCACAGGTGTGGGGCCTCTGAAAATGCGAGGCTAGAGGTGTGGGCTCTGTTGCTGCTCCTTACTGGCCCTAGACACACACACACACCCAGTGTCATCCCATGATCTGCAAACAGGGTGGGGGTGTCACACAACTGTGATTGCTATCTGAGAATTTGGCACGTCTCTGCAGGATTATATTTCACTCTCAAAAAACAGGGTCACATGATGCTGGAGAAGCGCTGCCCTAACGTTTTCTCTCTCTCTGCTCCATAATTAAAAGGAGGAAGAAAATTAACTCATTTAGCGGCGCGGCTCGTTGAAAGCACTAGTGCCGAAAGCCAGTATCTGAGGTTTGGGGTGGTTGTTTTTTCCCTTCCTTTTCAAAGCAAGCCAGTCTATTAATCAATTTCAGTCCTTTGTTGTTGTTTTTTACTTGTTCCTCAAGCAAGCAGACTATATTATTATCACATTGCCTAACGCGTGCTTTAAGATTTATAATCGGACAACTGGAAGTTTTTTCTTATCTTTAAATGGGGGAGGGAGACCTTTCTTTTGCTTCCCTTTAAAACAAGTAACTTAGAGCTCAATAAAACCGGATTATTTTTACCTCATTGTCTCATGCCTTGTTCTCAAAAGAGATTATGGCTTTTGTTTCTTTTTGCATAAAAGCTCTTTGACTCACTGCATGCTTCCCGCCCGCCCTGCCATAAAAGACACCACTTTAAAGAAATACAATACCCCGTTTAGAAAAGAAATGATTTCAGGAGGTTTGTAAAATCAGTACAGAGAAAATAAAATAGGGAATGTTACCGTGTGCTGTCCTGGTTGCTCCCATTTCAAAAATGAAAACAAAACAAAACCTAATCGAACTGGAAAAGGAACAGAGGAGGGCAACAAAAACCATCAAGGGTCTAGAACGGGCTCCTGTATGAGCAGGGCCGGCCGTAGAATTCGCACGCTCCAGGCTGAAGACAAAATGCAGGGCCCGTGATAGCTCCACTCCCTCCTTCGTGGCCTCATCCCCGCCAAGACACCATCCACGGGGTCCTAGAGGTGATAATACTTTGGGGTGCCGCTGGGCGGAAATGGGGACCCTGCCGTGGGTGAAAATGGGGGCCACTCTGGTGGCCCCAAAAGTAGGGAAAATAGCAGGGCCCAGGGAAGTTGCCCGGGCTCGCCCTGTGGGGAGGCTGGTCTTGTGTACGAGGGGACTCGATAGGTTGGGTCTCTTCAGCTTGGAGAAGAGACGACTGAGAGGGGATAGGAGAGAAGTGTAGAAAATCATGAGTGGCGTGGAATGAGAAAACAGGAAGTTATTTACCCCCTCCAACAGCACTAGAACTAGGGGACACTCCGTGAAACTAACTGGCAGCCGATTTAAAACAGATAAAAGAAAGTATTTTTTTCACTTAACTTGTGGAACTTGTTGCCAGAGGAGGTGGTCAAGCTCAGCAGCAGAGCTGGATTTTAAAAAGAACTGGCTAAGTTCTTGGAGGATAGGTCCATTTGTGACTATTAGCTGAGGAGGTTGCGGGATGTAGCCTCTGAGCGTCGGGAGCGGAGAGCGAACAGCAGGGAGTGGACCACTCCATGATGACCTGTTGAGGACTTCTCTGAAGTGACCCAGAACGGCCACTATCGGAGACAGGACTCTGGATTAGATGGACCATTGGTCTGACCCAGTAGGGCACTTATGTTCTTAACCTGTGGAATCCAATGTCAGGGGATGTTGTGAAGGCCGGTAGTATCAGTGGGTTCAGAAAGGGATTGGATAAGTTCACAAATAGGCCCATCAAAGGCGATTAGACAAGGTGGCTTGGGAATGAAACCTCTCACTCCTGGAATCTGGGTGTGAATGACAGGGAATTAATAATTCCCACCGACCCATGTTCACGGCATTTTCCCCCCATGCCGTCAACGGGAAGAACGCAGTGAACATGGGTCTCTGATTGTCATCCTATTATACCAGGCAGCAAAATATAGCAAATGTCCCTCTGGATCATGACCGTATCCACAAGTAGATTGAATTCCCAGAGTATCCTGAAAGGGCGGGGTTTTGTCACTATGGGTGAAGAAATGGGGATGCCGCACCCCTTTCTGACAAAACTCCGCCCCTTGGGGACCTTCGTTTCGGAATGAAACGAGAATCTGCAAAATGGCAGTACTCGACCCAACCGGTAACATTGGGTGTTAATCTGTACCCGATTAATACCCAACAGGCTACGCGATGTATCAATTTTACGATGTCCGTTGCATAAGATTTCCCGACTTCCGGGACCGATATCTGTACCATTTCCCCCAGAGATTCTGGGTCGAAACCCAAAGTCATGGGGCAAACCCCAGAAAGGTGACAATCCTGTCTCCAGATGGTTTGACCCCATGTGGGGTCATGGCCCCTATTTAGGAGCCACTAATTTAGATTTAGCAGAGACGGCATCTGGGCAGGAAGTTCAAGTCGATGACCCTCAAAGTTCTTTCCGACCACAGGACTCTTTGATTGAATACAGAGTGGTCTTTGCAGACTTGACGGAAATCAGTGGGACTGCTTGTATGCTTAATATTTATATCATGTTTGTAGGGTCAGAGCAGGAGTGCCTTGTGCAGACTCAGTCAAGTCTTGAATCTTTAATTCAGGGGGCGGGGGGGGGGGGAACCATAACAGTGTGTCTAAATTCCTCTTTTTCTGGTTAAGCACATGCCTAGCACCCCAAAGAAGAAACTTTCCCCGAGGCTGCGTTCCCACAACCAAATTCTTTGCCGTAATTAAGCCTTAAGTGACATGTGCTCCTGAACGGATCACACATCAGGGCTAGGGCTGCAATGGGTATTAAAATTAGTACCTGTGGGTAATGCCCGCCTGTTCAGGCACACGAAGGGCTAACTGAGGACCAATTGGTCCCCCGATGCCTGAAAATGCGAGCATTGCCCAGAGAAAATGTCAAGTTCCAGCGGTCCCAGCTGGGGGTTGTCAGTTTTAAAGGCCGGTCGGCGCTCCCCGCCCCCTCTACAATGCCTCTCATCTGACAGGCACTGTGGGGGGTCGGGGGGAAGCAGCCCTTGAAAGTGACAGGATCCATCCCGGGCTCCTGCAGTCGGGCTGGGGACTGCCAGTTTCATACGCCGGCTGCCATTCCCCCCACCTCCTAGAGCCTCTCAGCTGAGAGGTGCTGTAGGGTGGGAAGTGGCTTTTGAAAGTGACAGGATCCGATGCAGGCTGCTACGGCCCGTCACTTTCAAAGGTTGGCTGGCGTGATTGAGTAGTCTGTCAGGTGCTGTTCAGTCATCAATGGGGACGGTGACCCAGATTTGTCAGTTGTTTCTGAATCTGCTGACTAGAGCTGCAAACGGGCAGCCGGAGTTGTCAACTGAAGTGATTCAGGAGTAGGAGATGGATGTGCTCCTGAAAAATGAGTATGTAGTCTAGGGATGGGACTACTAATTAGTATTAAAATACACTAAAGTAGGCACTTTAGTATTAATACTAATAATGCTAAAGCGAGCTGCAGAAACTAAAATTCTGTTTAGTATTTAAATTTGAAAAAAAGGCGCCCTTTTCCATTTCCCACCTGTTGGGCTCTGTCCGGCTCGCTCTCTTCCGGTCTGCATTTTCCCCCACTTGTTAATTGCAGCCTGGTCAATTTCCCCTGGCAGCGCTCCTCCTCTTCTCCCATTCTGCTCTGTCTCCCAGCTCTGCTCTCCAGGCCGGTCTCAGGCCCACCAACCACCCCACAGCTGCCCTGTCTCGCCTGCACTGCATCCTGAGATCAACTTTGCTTTCTGCTTGTCCCCAGAAAGTAAAGTGGGCTGGGGCGGGGGAGAAGGCAGGTAGAGCGGCTTAGAGAGCCAACTGCCATGCAGAAGCAAAGCACCCCCACCTACTAAAAGCCTCCAGACCCAGGCATTCTCCTCCCAAACCAGTGCCAGGAGAGTTCACAACACTTCACTTACTTTAGTAAACACTACTACTTTTAAAAACTCTGCCTCTTTTCCATTGACTTCAATGGAAAACAAAACAATGGAAAACAAATACTCACACTCAGTAACCAAAAATGAAAGAGAAGTAAATACTAAACACAAAAGACCATCCCTGGTACGTGCTCTCAGTCCTTGGGGCGGCTGCTTCTATGGGGCTCTGCCCTCCTACACTTTCAGTAAATCACCAATCCCTGAATCCCCCCTGCCAGAGGTGCGTGTGTGAAAGGGAGGGAGGGAGAGCTTGTGTATGTGCACACATGAAAACTTATCACACCTTGTTGTTTTTGTAAGCAAACACCAGACAGCCAAGGGCGGGGCCATAAGCAGCCCACATTTTATTTTTGCCCTGGGCCTCATCAATTCTAAGGCCAGCCCGAGAAGCAATTATTCCCCTTTGGAAGAGTTCGGATGAACAGTATGGCCCAAAGAAGTCCTCCTGAACCAATTTCCTCCCCTAAACTGAGACTTATCAACGAACCCAGGTCGCTACTGTCACACTAATAAGTGTGTTCACATGAACAGCTACTTAGTGAAGGAGAGTATGAACTCCTGATTTTTCAGGAGTACATACTTCTCTTCCTACTCCTGAATAACTTTGGTTTAGTGCTCTGTTCGTGTGAACACGTCAGGAGTAAAACGGAAGCAAGGTCCAACCCCCCTCAAATTAGCTGTTTGCCAGAACATGGCCTTCTACATAACTACAGCGTGAACACTTAGGAAGAGGAACATTCTTTGTCACGTCTAGGGTTGGGTATTCAGGTTTGGATAAAACACAAACAAACAAAAACTGCTCTTGTCAGCTTCTGTATTCAAAACACAGAAACCTCCACTTTTAATTGGATGTTTTTAATGGTTGGTCTGAGTCCCAGCTTCACTCACCAATCTGGTTACTGCCGGCCTTCCCTGGTTGGTCTAGGAGTCTGAGCGTCTTTCACGTTTCGTGGTGTGTTGTGCTGGTCAAGAGGCAGTTTAGCCCCAACAACGGGGATCTATAGAAGTAGATTGAGTTTTGATTGAGGTTTACTTTTGATCTTTGAGTGCTTTGGGGTTCGGGGGCTTGGCCTGCTTCCACAGGCAGCTGGGGGCAGAACTGTTCCCAGGGCACTGTATGGGATGGGGGCAAGGGGGTGAGATTCCCCTGCCTGGTGCTCCGGAGCTCTCTACCACCAGGATCCTTTGTTGTTTATTGTAGGATCACCACCCGCCCACATCTGTGAGTGCACGTACACACAGGCCTGCACCCCGTTACACACACGCACGTGCACACAAATGCACACACTACGCCCAGAAGCTGCACCCCCTGCTTATTTGTTTCCCAACTAACTGTAGAAGGTCCCAACATTTCGAGACACAAAACACAGCACCCCTCCCTCCACAAAAAAGTGCGCACGGAAACCAAAATAGAAATCAGAAATACAAAATTTGCTCTCCTCCCTTGCACATCGGTAGTCGTGACCATTAAGGGAATATTGCAAAGTAACGCCTTCTGTCTGCGTAAACGGTACCCAAGTGGAGTAGTGACTTGGATTTCATTCAAATTGAAGTAATTCATTCCGTTTCTCACTGTTTGTCGGAATGGGGCCGAAATCGAGTCCTGAACTCGATATTAATAGCGGTGCACGCCTCTTTGGAAACACAGTCACAACCAATGGTGACAACATGTTTGTTCATAACTGCATCCATTATGTTAAAATGTCTTTTCTCTCTGGTACAGCTGTTCCTTGCAACTTCATGGTGTAATCCTGTTGAGAACTGGGTTTCAATATGCTGCACTGTGATTATGAATATTTAAATACCTCCAGCGAGTTGAGTTGCAGCCTCATCTGCATACTAGTAATAGAATACATAAGGGGATTTTTTTTTTTAGGATTGCCAGAATCTCTTCCTCAGAAGATAGTTCAAAGAAGGGGGTTGGGGGTGGGAACATAGTCACAGTCGAATGGTTAGCTGGCAGGAACCAAATTCTCTTCCTCTGCTCGTTATCAAATACCCTTCGTGCCGATCTTTGCTCTGTTCATATAAGCCCTTGGCAGATGATCACGTTCATAGTGGTTGCTGCTCTCGTATTGAGTTATGGTCAGACTTGACAAGTAGGGTGGCCAGATATGCAACTTTTTAGAGGACACTTATGGGAAATACAGGTTGCAGGGCTGGATTGGTGCCCTGCAACCTGTATTTCTTATAAGTGTCCTCTAAAATGTGCATATCTGGCACCCTATTGACAAGTGGGGAGGGCTAATGCAGGGTACAATTGTACCAGCCCCCCAAACTAAGGGACCCCATACACACACAAAAAAAACAACAAAATTTTTTTCTTAATGTAGATTAAAATAGGAGTAAACTAATCACTGCAAGTAACACCTGTATATTAATAATGTACTAGTACCCGCTCAAGTAACTGATTATGACTTGAAAACTTGATGACTGATTATTATTGAAAACTTATGACAAATTCAAAATGGGAAGATAGACAGTAAGAGCCTCTCCCCCAGCAACCAGGATGGGCCGGACACCCAAATTGGTCTCAACAGGCCTGGTTGTGGGATCTTCCCGGCTGTCTAGCATTTAGCTCCAGTGAGCTCTATTCATTTCACTAGAATTGATGCCGGTTCTAAGAGTTGCCGCCTGCACTAAACAGCCAAAGGACTGCAACGTTGAGAGATGATGCTTCCTTCAACCACACACAGTGATGGGTTAAACAAGACCATGGCCCAGCCCGGCCCGACCCAAGCAGAATCAGCAGCACTCCTGCTCCTCCCAGCCCTGCTCTGATGCCGTGCGGGTCCTCTCCAACCCCCGGGTATTGCCACCCTAACAGCCACACAGCTGGAATATGTATTGGACATAAACCTGGGAGGCCAGGGTTCCAATCCCATCTCGCTCAGGAACTGGCAGGGTTGCTTTGGGTAAATCAGGGTCTCTCAGTCTCAAGTCCCCATCTGTAAAATGAGAATAACCATCACCTCTCTGTCACAGGGCTATTGGGGAGGGTGAATGAGAGAAGGACTGTAAAGCACTTTGAACATGCAATAGACATGATCAATAATACCTCACCAGTAAACCCAGTGGTAATAAGTCAGTTTCTTAAAGGCATCTCGTCTACTAAGCCTCACTGCATAGGTGACTTGCGGGAGGAACATGGGGGTGGCATATTCATGTCCCCCCCCCCCCAGATTTTTGAAAGCCCTGTAGAACCCCTGCCCCCACAACACACTATTGACAGTTACTGTCACCTATGCCTCACTATCCAGCTAACAGAAATCCAAGATTTGGGTACGAGGCAGCAAAGCACCAAGGTCCCCAGTTTAGCAAAAGTTTGGATGCTCTGCTGATTGGCAGGCAGTGCTTCGCCAAACTGATGGTCTACTGAACGTGACTCTTTAAAAAAAAACAAAAAACCAACCTTCGATGGAACCCTCCAGAGAAGGGCAGAAAACCCACCCAGTCTCATTGCTCCCTATGGAATTGCAACATGGGTTGCTAAGTACCTGCAGGATCCAGGCCAGTGCTGCTTTATTACACAGTTTCCAACCTCCCACACATACACTGACAAGGCCTTATCTTAGGCCCTACTATTCCCCACCCTCCCCCCTTCCAGGCCATGCAGTGGCCCCTGTTTTCTCCAGGATAGGGTGCTCCCCCCCACTTCCTCCCAGTGCATCTCCAAACACAACCCCCTTTGTGGAGTGCTCCCGAGGGAGTGGGGCCATGGGGGCAGGAGGGAGAGTAGAGTCAACAGGGTTCCTGATTATATCTCAGAAATCCTATCTAATGGGTTGGATTGGGCCACCTTGAGGGACTCTGTCAACTTTTTGTATCCAAAAAACCCTGAACCCATCCTGGTTTATTGGGCTGAAAAACCGCACCTCATCAGACTCAATTCTTAGGCGTTTCAATCAGCCATCTCACTGTTTAACCTAATGCCTCATGAATAATGTACAGACCACTGCCTGCGAGGGCTTTTTATAAATAATTCATGAGCCTAAAATGTTCTTCACCTTGTGACTGCATAGGAACTATGTAAAAAAAAAATTATCCTTGAATGTGGAAGGGAAATTAGTGCGAAACTTCTCTATGGGTGAAAACAGACATGACGCTAACCCCCCTTGGTGGTTTTCAACCATGTTGCAGGGCTGCATAGGGCACCAATACAGCCCTGCAACATGCATAAACCACCACCAAGGGTGGTTAAAGGGTGGTTAGCATCATGCCTGTTTTCACCCAGTGTCAAATTGCTTGGGGAACAAGGGTCTGAAGGAAGGTATTGGAAAGACTGTCCCTGCAAGGTGCCGTGATGCCGCTCCCATGGATTTTCAGAGTGGGTGGAGGCAAAGTGCTCACCCTTTCCCCACTCAATCTGAACTCTTTCTTCCTGCTGGGGAGGCTTGTACTCCCTGGAGGCTTGCTGGGAGGCAGGGTACTGGTGGTGTCTGGTGCTCAAATGTGGTATGTTCCGCTGGTCAGGGGAGGGAGGGGGCTTAGCACCGACAATAGCTATCTATAGGTGATCTATGTGATTTAGGATTAAGTTTGATCCTTGAGTAAATTTTGTGGTTCGGGGGCTTGACCTGCTCCCACAGTCAGCTGGGGACTGAACTGCGCCCAGGGAGCTGGATGGGATGGGGGCAAGGGCGTGAGATTTCCCTGTCTGGGGCTCTGGACTGAGCTCATTGATACTGGGGCCCTTTACTGTTTGTTGTAGGCAATGCTGACCTTAGAATTTGTGGTGCTTAGGGCAAGAATAAAGTGCAGGGTTCCCCACGACAATTTAACAACCGACTTTTAACAACTGGCAGCCGGGTGCTCACCCAACCCCAGTAGGTGAGACAAGGAGAGAGAGGAAGCAGTCAAGTGAAAAGGCCCTTCAAAAATAGCAAATCCCAAGGCCTCAGAAGTACTGGTCCTGAGGCAACCAGGCCTGGCCTGCCTGAGGGGAGCTCGGCCTTAGCTTAAGGCTGCTTGATCACTCTTGCTCTGCAGAAGCTGCACCCCTGCGCTTCCTTCCCAACCAATGGTAGCAGGTCCCCACATTAGCAGACACAAAACACCACAAATATTAGTGCTGAAACCAGACATTTTGCTACTCTGGGAAGGCAATTCCAGGGCCGGTCTTAAAATTAGTGGGTTCCAGGACAAAAACATAATGCGGGGCTCCGTCCCGTGTAACCCCATTCCCCTGAGGGCATCCTTTGCGGAGCCCTGAGAGGTGGCTATGTTTGAGGTTCTGCTGAGAAGGGGGGGGTGGGTGCACCCAGCCCCCTGCTCTGGTGAAAAAAGGGGCCACTGGGAGGTCCCAGTAAGGAGTGAAAATAGCAGGGGCCCCCTCTGCGACGCTAGTTGTGCACAATCCCTGTGAAGGAGAGGTTTGCAATTTGCAGGCAGGGAACGCACAGAGGTTGAGTAAACGAGCGGATGGGGGCTGTGGTTAATCTTTGAGATCGTCTTCCTGTTATGACAACAACCAGGAGGCTATGGTTTAAAATAACTAACATAACCTAAAGCTTGGGTCCAAAATAACTAAGGATGCATCAGCTGGCACTAACTGACTGACTCTTGCAATTATACCAGCCTTAAGGCTTAATTAAATATTTGCAGGTTATCAGCTGTTCCTATTGATCTTTTATGCATGAATTAACAGGCTGCATCGTCCGCTATCTAAAATAAATAAATAAATAAATAAATAATACAGAGAAATTGTGTGGTTGCCGTGTTGGCCCCAAGTGACAGAGATAGGGTGGCCAGATATGCACAGGTTACAGGGCTGCACTGGCTTCAATGCAGTCCTGCAACTTGTATTTGTCATGTGTCTTCTAAAATGTGCATATCTGCCCACCCTAGACAGAGATGGGAGACAATGGCCCTTTTTCCACAGGGCTCTCCCACTCACGAACCTGCAGAATTCTGTGGGTGCATGAGTGGGAGAGGCCCGTATGAAGGACTCAGCGTGGGCACGGGCGGTGAGTGGGGGGTGCAGGCACACTCCCACCTAACATGCGTCCCCACGCACAGAACAACCGGGGGAAACTGCGGCTGCTCCGTGCGTGGGGATGAGTGGGGGTGCGTGGGAATGCGGGAGTGCCCCGTATGCACGCCCCGCCCAGCCACCATGCATGCATGCAGCAGCATGCCCATGGACCCCTACTCACCTTGCGGGGGCTGTGGAACAAAGGCCAAGGTGGTTTGAATGATATCCTTCCTTCCTTGGACCAACTGCTGTTGGTGAAAACGAGCAAGCTTTCGAGGCACACAGGGACCTTCCTCAGGCATGTAGCCTACCCAGTCACAAATATATAAACTGAGCTAATTTGGCACAGAGGATATACAGGAATGGGTGAGAGTAGCTAACACAAGGTAGTGTAAGACCAGGTAGTCACCAGCTACCTTGTCGTCTTATGCACTCCCACTCAATCTTGCTTCCTTGTATACCTGTGCCAAATTTGCTGAGTTTATATATTTCTTACTGGCTACATGCCAGAGGAAGGACCGAAAGTGTGCTCATTTTCACTAACAGCAGTCGATCCAATAGAAGATATCATTCAAACTACCTTGCCCAGGGAGATTATTGGGGCCCATTCACACAGCACTTTTTTAGAGTGGCCTGTAGCACAAACTCCCATTCACACAACCCCTTTCCCCCCTCGCAAAGTTGCAGACTTACCAGTGATTCCATAACCACCACTGATTCCATGGGGGAGGGTCACCTTCGTCCTCTCATATTTTGTGAAGTTGTTAAAGGTGCATTGACTATTATGGGATATAGAAATCCCTTGCTCAGTTTTCAAAGGAAACCCAGGTGTCCTGGGCAGCAACCGATGCTTTGGGGCAAGTAGAATAGTCCATATTTTGTTGTATGCCCCTATAGTACAGATAGAGCCCCCATTCAAGCCCCCCAGAATAGAAAACTATGTCCTTCCTTCCACCCACAGGCCAACTCAAAGAGCCACACCGCAGAAGGAAAAGCTCCACCCCAAAGTATAAGCCACGCCCCCACAACAGGAAAACAATCCCACCCACAAAGTAATATCGATTTGCCTGCAAAATATAGGGCTACACCTTCAAAGAAAAAACATGCCTTTAAAGAAATAGCGCCACACTTAACAAAGGAATAACTAGATACCCCTGGTGGGGCAATAGCCACGCCCCCACGGGCATATAGCCAGACACTCCCAGGGAAATAGTGACACTGCTTTAAAGAGAAATGGCCACACCATCAAGGAAAGCAAACAATGACACACCAGGGTATCTAGCCATGCCCTCAAACAAAGAATCATTCCCACCTCCAGTGTATATAGCCACGCCCAAGGGAGTATGGTCACACCCCGAGGCTACATAGCCACGGCCCAAAGGGCCCAGTTTATATAGCCAAACCCCCAGGGTAGGTAGCTTTCCCCCCAAAGAAACATAGCCATGCATGCAAAGGAGCCTAAAAAGGAGCCATGTACCCAAAGGAGCCATTCCCACACCCTCACTGAGGGTGGCCTGATATGGCCCTGACAAAGGTTAATCTGTCTCCAAATATTTCCTCTTTCTGAAGACAGTGTAAGTCCTGGCTGTTTTGCTAGGCATCTGGCGAGGGAGTGGGTGCATATGGGTAATGGGGAGGGTGGGATTTATTTATCCCTCTCCCCCCCGGCTTTTTTACGGGATATCTATTTATTGTTCTAGGAGTGTTGGGGTTTTTATATTATATTGTGTTTCATATTATGTTTTATGGAGGGGATGGGATATAAAGTTCGTATAAATAAATAAATAAGAATAAGTAAGAGATATGCACATTTTAGCAGACACATGAGAAACACAGGTTGCAGGACCGCCCCGAGCCAATGCACCCCGTGCAACCTGCATTTCTCATCACTGTCCCCTAAAATTTGCCTATCTGGCGAACCTACCCTCAAGAGCATAGCCACACACCCCAGCACATATAGTTACACCCAATGTACGTACCTATGCCCCCAGTGTAAATAGCTACACCCCAAAGGTGCATATAGCTGCCACCTGCACTGTCCCCAGTGCAGATAGCCATGCCCCCCAAAGGGCCATAGCCAGCGCCCTAGTGTAGAAAGCCACGCCCCCAAAGGTGCATAGCTACAGGCCCAGTATTTTTAGCCACTAGCCCTAGTGTAGATAGCCACCCCCCTAAAGCACCATAGCCACACCCCTAGTGTAGATAGCCACACCCCCAAAGCACCATAGCCACACCCCTAGTGTAGATAGCCACACCCCCAAAGCACCATAGCCACACCCCTAGTGTAGATAGCCACACCCCAAAGCACCATAGCCACATCTCTAGTGTAGATAGCCACACCCCCAAAGCACCATAGCCACACCCCTAGTGTAGATAGCCACACCCCCAAAGCACCATAGCCACATCTCTAGTGTAGATAGCCACACCCCCAAAGCACCATAGCCACACCCCTAGTAGTTAGCCACACCCCCAAAGCACCATAGCCACACCCCTAGTATACATAACTACGCCCCCAAAGGTACATATAGCCACGCCCCCAAAGGTACATATAGCCATGACCCCCCAAGATAAGTGACATGTCCTCATCTCTAAGGCAAAAACCACGCCCGCAAAGCCGCCTTTCTCTGTCTATTATTTCTTCTTCTCTGCCCCCGCCCCCTCAGTTCCGCTTCCGCTGCCACCGAGTGGCCTCTTTAAGAGCGCGGCGCGTGACATCACGACGCCGCGTGACTCGCCGTAACCTTTACGCAAACGCTGCAGTGACCACCACCAGCACAACAACAAGGAAGTGAGAGACGCAGCCGCTGCTTAAGTCCAGATCGCGAGTGCCCCACGTCACCGTCGCCATGAACAGCAAAGGTGAAACACCCCCCACTCTACCCCGCGCGCCTTACCCGTCTGGGGCGCGGCCCCCTTTGCGGCTGGCCTCGCGCGGCCCCCTTTGCCTTTAGGCCCAGCCCCGCGGGGGAGAGGAAGCCCTGGCCAATGGGAAGCCAGGGAAAGTGGGGGGGGGGAGGCGGGGGCTCGGTTGCCATGACAGCGCCGTTTTCGGCCTGGGTTTTAATTCCTCGGTTGCTGCGCGCTTGCCAGGAGGAGGGGGCGGGCTGTGGGAGTGCTCCTCCCCTTTATTTCCAGGGCGGAGGAGTTCAATCGGGAGGGGAGGAGAGAGACGCGTGCCAGGGCTCTGGGGGGAGGGGCTTGGGAGGCCCTTGGGGTGCTGGGGAAAGCGCATGGAAGAAGGGGAACAAGGAAGGGGGTGCCCTTGGGGTACTAGCGGTGAGGTGGCAGGGGGAAGGAGGTGGGAGTGAAGAGGTACGGGTTTGAGAGGAAAGAAGGGACTTGGCAGGAAGGAGGTGGGATAAGGAAGGGGGTACTTGGGCTGGGAGGGGAAGGGGTTTGGGAGAAGGGGAGGCCTTGGGGTGCAGGGGGAAAGGGGTTTGGAAGGAAGCAGGAGTCAACTAGGGCTGAGAGGGGAGGGAGCTATGTCATTGGGGTGCCTTGCAGGAGCAGCCATCTAGTAAACCTTGGGGTAAGGTGACAGGACACTTTGGGGGAGCTCCTTGTAGAGCGGAGGGAGATGAGGCTGGGTGGGTAGACTTCCTTCCTAGACCTACTTCCTTGGGTGCGTGAAAAGTAAAGGCTAGGGAACTACAGTGGGGGAGGGGCGTGTGAGAGCTTCCCCACCCCCAAGATGCTAAGTGATGGGGAAGATGCCCTAGCTTGGTGAACTGGGAGGAGAATCCCTTTGAAGGATCACAGAGGTGTGGAAGATCCTCTAGTGACAGGAAAGTCAAGGGTGAAAGGGCACTGGACGGAAGTTGGATTACAGGTAGGGGGACTGTTGGGTAGCAGGGATGTAAAGGGAAAGTGTCAACCTTTCTTGGATAGTGGGAAGAGGAGGTCTGAGGTGACTAGCTGGGGCAGCGCATGGGGCAGAATTGGAGGATCCGTGGATGAGAGAAGGGCTCACAGGCTGCTATGTAGAAGTGGCGCGGTGGGGAGTGTCACAGGGTGGTGGTACAGAGGTGAAAGACGAGAGGGAGGAGTCCTGGGGGGTGGGTGGGGAGGAACAAACCCCCTGAGTTGGTGTGGGAAGGTGGCAGGGTCCTGGATGGGACAGGATCCCTTTGTGGAGCAGCGGAAGGAGACCTGTTTCTTCAAGGCGACGGTAGGTGATTCCCCTCACAGGCACAGTTCTGCTTTAAATTATCAGGAGGGTGGCTGTGGTCCTACAGGGCAGCATTTGGGCTTGGCAGGGTGGTTGGAGAAGAGATCAGAGAGATAAGTGCGGAGGAGAGGATTGGGGGGGGTGGCAGGCCCGTGGCTACAGGGATGGAATGATAGGGGAATATGAGAATAGTATTGGAGAGACAAAGAAGCTGGGGTGGGATGAAGGTGAGCTCTAGCATGGGGGAACACTTGTCCAAGAAGCAAGCACCCCTTTAGTTTTAGCAAAAGAGAAATTTCAGATGATCTCTCTCCTTGGACCAACTACTTTTGGCAAGAGGATATGAGGGTTTTGGACCATACAGCGCCCTTTGGTATGTTAGGAGTCCAACTATTTTATTTATTCAAATTTACGTGTTGCCCTTCTCGTTAAGGCTCAGGGTGGCAAAACCCTAGTCCTCCCCCATAAACTTTAAAACAAAATTTAAAAATTCCTTCAACTTCCACAACCTTTTCCCAGACTACCACCCAACCTTATCCTTGCCTACCAAGGGCCTGGCCTGAGAGAAAAGTCTTGCATCAATACAACTATAGACGTGGCCAATACAGCATAATTTTTTTTGGAAAGCAATCCCCTGGAAGGGAGCTTTTAAGGAGAGAAATGGAAAGAAAGTAGCTCAGGTGATCTCTTATTGAACCAACTTCTGTGGGTGAGGGGATGCAAGCTTTTGCGCCACACGGAAGTCATCAGGTGATAGGCAAGCCAGAACTAAAATGGAGGTATGCAGTCTGGACAGTAGATTAACTACAAGACGGGTATATTTACCTTAACCCACACTGGAGAAGGTGTTGACACCTCAGTGTAAGTAACCAAGAAACAAGCTGCAAAGTGATGTAGATTGCAACTGTTGGAGAAGAATAGGGTGGCTAGGGTTTTTTTTAAAAAACAAGGTGAATGTCTAGAAGACAGACAACTTAAACGACATTCACACCTGACGGGCTGTACAGATTTTGGCTCCGGGAATGAATCTGAAAGCCAAAACATGTACGGAGTTTATTGAGGTATTTAATCTGTGGCTTTAAAGGAATGCACGACCACCAATGACGTGTGTCCAGGTGCGTCTAAATCCCGCTCGCGGCACTTTTCAAAGGCATGTGGTTTTGGGGCGCGAGCACACGCCACTCCTCTAAAAGCTGCCTAAGGGATTGCGTAGGTTCCCATTTAGGACCAGAACTGAGAGAGAGTGGAAATAGGGTTATTCTTCTTGGAGAAGCCTCTTGGTTAACAGAGACTTCTGCAGGTTAGTGGGTTAAGGGATTAGGTGCCTTGAGCAATCCTGAACTCTGTCCTCGTTGGCGTGGCTGGCCGGCTTCATGCAAGGTACCTGCAACGTCCACAAGATGGTGCAGTGCTCGAAAGAATATCGAGAATCTATCGGCTGTTGGCAGACAGCTTTGCTAGGGAAAAGCTTACGCAGTCACCCCCGGTCTGTTTGCAAGCGTTTCGTTTTGGATTGTTTAGGCTGGTGTCAACCAGATTTGGCAGAGGGGTATAAGGCCTCAAGATAAATCAAGCCCTCAGATTTCAGAACAGTAGGTTTCACCTAGCTGGGAGCTATGGCCCCTTTTGTAGCCAGAAAAATCCCACTGACCCTGGCCAGCTTTGGGTTGTTTCAGAGATGTGCACGTACGGGTCGTAAATGGAGTGATCTGTTCCCAGCCCGTGACAATCGGAGGTCTCATCACTTTGACTAATAGCTATTTACGGACCTGTCCTGTGAGCGCAGCCTCCTCTGATTGCCGGTTGGCAGATACCCCCGGCCCACTTGTGTAATTTCCTTCTGTTTATTCAGAGAACGAGTGTTGGTATAGAATGATCCTTTCAACAAGGGACTTCTGGCCTTTTCTCCTTCCGGAATTAGCAGTTCTGCAAACACTGACTGGATTCTCTTCCGCTCTGTATCTTAGGTCAGTATCCGACACAGCCTTCCTACTCTGTCCAGCCCTCTGGAAATCCTCCGGTGTATCCGCAGACGGTGCCTCTTCCCCAGGCTCCTCCATACACTGAGGCGCCCCCTGCTTACTCAGAGGTATGTAGTATGTTCCATTATCTTCTGCTCTCCCCCCACCTCCCATGCAAGCTAATTTGGAATCCTTTAGAATGATTTAATAGCAGCATTTCTGTTCGCCTGGATTATGCAGTCTTGCGGGGAGGGGTGATCATGAAAGTCAGTCCTGGAGCAGCATCTGCTTACATCACATTGAGTAGGTCATTTAAAACAGTTTGACTTAAGCAGACCTTCAAGAAACAGATCTCTCTGTTACTATGTGCTGGCTGAAATGTTAAAAAAAAAAACCACCCACAAATCGCTGTTATTAAATCTGTTGCAAAGAATCTTCATAGGGTTCAGTCCATTCAGAATTAGTGTGGGTGGCTTTCATTTTTAGCCTTCATTTACAAGAAGTTAAACTCAACAGAGATAAGTGCTGGCATTTTCTAAAGTGGTAGGGAGGGAGATGAGCTTCTTGCCGATGCCCTGAAAAGCAAGATTCCCCCTAGTTCTCCAAACCCTGTTCAAAGTCTAAGTGGCAGTTCTGCTGTTCTATATTTGACTTAGACCTCGCCCAAGCCAAAAACAGCTCTGGATGCCTAACAATTTAAGACAAGGAAAAAAAATTTTTTAACTCCCTCTGCCACCTGATAGACACTTAAAAACATGGTATTAGGGTGGCCAGATATGCACATTTTAGCAAACGCTTATGAAAAATACAGGTTTCAGGGCCACATTGGAGCCACTGCAGCCCTGCAACCTGTTTCTTATAGGTCTACAATTAGCATATCTGGCTCCACCCTACATGGTACAAAATATCAAATGCAAATGACACGGCTCTAAGACCAATCTTGCTAAAATACATAAACCCCCAACCTTTCCTAGCCCGTTCCACTCCTGCTCCCGTAACCTCAGGCGCACCCCCACCCCTTTCACCTGGAGTCATGACATTTCTGCTTGAGCCCATGCTCCTACCCTCCCCCTCGGGAAATATTCTCTATTTCCTCCCTGCATGCACCAGGTTAATGGCACAAACCCAGCCTTCAGCCCTAAATGGACAATGTATTGAGTTGGGTGTGGGGGAATCCTGAGAACCCTTAGCAGGATTCTCCTGCCTCAGACCCAGTACCCTTCTGAATTTAGGACTGAAGGGTGGATTTGTACCATCCCAGATGAAATCGGTCCCCTGTCGCTTAAGATTCATTTTTTGATTTCCATATTCATTCCTCTGCGGGCAAGAATACGCAACTTTCCATCCACTGAACACTGCTCCAGATGGCAAGACCCTGGATTCTACGGAGTTCAGAGTTACGTTGGTTCTGTAAGAGTTGGCGTGTGCATGGACAAGCTTCTAAAGCTCTCAGCATGTTCGCGCCAGCAAAGGTGACATCGTAACTACTTTGCCTCTGTCCTGTTTGAAACCCTAGAGAGGGAGTTTGGTGTCACAAGAACTGTGGGTGAGGTGGGCAATGTGCAAGATGGGAGGGCTTGATGATTAGGATTGCTTCTTGGCGATAGGAGATATAATCAAATGTAAGAGGGGGAGACAGGTACTCAGATGTTCTCTCTCTTTTTGGACCCAGTTTGTGTTGGCGAGAATATACAAGCTTTAGGGCCACAGGGGCATTCCTCGGGCCTGGAGCAAGTACGATCTCTAGATGGAGAAAATGCAGAACAGGCTTACGTGAGGCGGCAACGGCTGCGTTCACATAAGACACTAAAGGTGTTAATCAACCGGACCATGGCCCTGTTTTCAAGCCGCATCATGTGACTGTTGCCCGCATCCTGTGGGTGGCAGCATCCAAGAGATGGAGATGTGGGTGAATGGCAGCGGCTGCTCACAGCTTGCAAATGAGGCTATTGCCTCCTGGGGCTCCTTGCTGACCGTGCCTGGTTGTCTCCTTTCTGCCCAGGGAGGAGGCAGGCAGGGCTCACCGCCGGTGCAAGAGACAGATGGCTGGGAAGGAGGCTCCACGTGCTGGCCTCACGGCTTGCTTGTCTCCTTCCTGGCGGGAAGGAGAGGAGTGGGACTTGTGGCTGGCGCACGGAGCCTCCTTCCCGGCCAAGGCCCCGCTAACATGTCACACCCACGTTTTGGCTTGCACGTTAATACGTGTACATGCACTAGCCTGCGCATCATTCCCCACCTTGGCAGGACACGCAGGGGCCTGGGAACACATGATCCTGGTCCAAGGTAAGTTAATCAGCAGCCCGGTCACCACCAATTCATGGCTGGTGTGTGTGTGAGAGAGCGAGGTTGCATGCTGCATCAGGTAGAACGTTCTTCGACTCTTAAGTCTGGTCCAGAAACCAAGGTTCCTCAGTTGTGCTACATCCTTCACGTGCATTTCTTTTATTGTGTGTACGGATTCATCCTGCTGTCCGTTTGTCCCTCGCCATGGAAGCTGCACAGCATTATGGGATGCATGAGGGATAACTTTTAAAACAGGAGAGAGAACGTGTGAACATGTAAAGCGTCTGGTCCCCCAGCAGAAAGTGAAACGGCGTATGTGTGTCGTCTTGAGACTGACTAGGTCACCACCGCCTCTAGGCTGGTAAAATAAAATACCTTCCTGGTTTTGGAGTGAGGGAACTGTCTCTTTCTCTCCCTAGCTCTATCGCCCGAGCTTTGTGCACCCCGGAGCTGCTGCCACGGTCCCTACCATGTCCGCAGCGTATCCCGGCGCATCCGTCTTCCTTCCCATGGCTCAGTCCATACCTATGGGTCCGATGGGGTCCTCAGGCCACATGAGCTCCTCGGTCCCGATGGCTTTCTATCCAGTCGGCCCCGTCTATGCTCCAGGCTCCACAGTCCTCGTTGAAGGTGGTTACGATGCCGGAGCGAGGTTTGGGGCTGGTGCCACCACGAGTCTCCCCGTAAGTAGGAGTGTAACTTAATCTCTCTTTGCCCCTTCTCTTTTGAACAGAAGCAGGAGGGAGGTAACTGACATTACTTGACTTGTTCTGGGGAACAAGCTTTATAACCAGGTCCCCATGAACTTGGCGCTGCTGCCATCATCAGCTATTTTATTGCAGAGTTTGACTCTGGCCCGAATGGTCACGGAAATTGCCTCTGGCAGCACCGAAGGGGAGCCCAAGTGGGGGGAGCTATTTGAGTATATACAAGAGACCTCGTCTCTTCAGCCTGGGAGATAATCTTTCACCATTAAAGTCAATGGGAGCTGAACGATTGGCCTCAGAGAGTACTGGATTGCACCCTGAGCTCTGTTACAGTGCCCCTAACCTCCCCCTGCTAGGGAGCCGGGATAGTCAAGTAGACTTTTGAACAATGAAAGTGCTAAGAGAATAACTTGTTAAAAAAGCTGAATGGGTTTGGTTTTGCTTCTTTTTCCCCCCCCCAGCCCCCACCACCCGGCTGCCCCCCGAACGCAGCCCAACTGGCCGCCATGCAGGGCGCCAACATCGTCATGACGCAACGGAAGGGAAACTTCTTCCTGGGAGGCTCAGACGGGGGCTACACCATCTGGTGAAGGAATGGGGGGCGCTACGTTGGTGTAAGGAACGCCATCCCATCCTGTCCACACTTCACACAATGTAACTGCTTTAGTCCTATTAACCTGAATTTTCAGATTTAGAGACACAATAGGGGTGGGAGATAGAGGATGTCTTCCCAACCCCCCTTAATCCCTTTCAGGCACTTTTTTTAAATACAGAAAAAACAAACAAAACCATGTCATGGTAAAGGAGTGCCTCTATTTAAACCAAGGGGTTGATTAATTAAACAAATGTGTGCTCTGCAGCCCCATGATCTTCCTTCCTTTTTAAAATTCCAGTGGAATCCTATTGCAGTACTCTCTTCTGCTTTTATTAATCAACAATCTAATTGGCTGGGGACAGGGGTTTGCTTGGGAGGGCATCCCAGCTTCCAAGATCCCAAGCTGTAACTCGAATCTGTGCATGTCGGTCTTGTCCCTCCCACCATGCTGGATTGACCATCCTTCTCTGCCCTCATGGCCAGATGCCTGGGGTTTATCCCTCAAAGCAGGCGCTGTCTCTCTCTCTCTCTCTCTGTGCCCACATTTTCTTTTAGGCTTCTCTAGGAAGGGGAACTCAGCTAGAGCATTGACTTGGGAGGTCCGGTTTTATATGTTCCAAGCAATCGTTGGGCTCTTTTTTTTTTTTTTTTTTTTGCACATTGAGACTAACTCAAGCCATGTTTCGGTGCCAGAAAAACCACAATGCAAATCTCACGCATTCAACATTTCATTTGATGCTTCCTGTAACTTTTTTTTTTTCTTTTCCGAAACCAGTGCTTAACACCACCACCTTTTTGTTCTAAACAACCCAGTGTCCCGACAGCCCAAACAGTAGGGGTTTCAAGAGACAAGTTGCTGTCTGCGAGAAGTAGCTGTTGATGGACCTAAGAGTTAACGGGGTTGTTTTTACAAACGCATAATTTTTTTAAATGACTTGGCTACAACCATCATATTTAGGGGTTAAGACAAATATTTCAGGGATCCTTTATTTTATTTTTTGTTTTACAAAGTAAAAATCTGATTCGGTGAATATGTTTTATCTCAAGATTTCAGTTGATTGAAGTTTGTGTCTTGTATGTTGGTGTACAACTACGGGTGTCTTTACACAGGAAAGCTTTTACCCGTCTTTTAGAAGTCCAGGTTGGATTTAGATGCTCTTCCTCAGACCAGAAGTTGCCCGGGCACCATTGGAAACAGCAGCACTGGGTGAATCCCAGATGTTGGGAGACTCGGACCCTGTAAGACCCCAGTAGCTGAGGTTTTACAAGTCTGCATCTCAAAACATCTGGGAGTCGCCTGATGCTGCGGTTTCAGTGGCACCTGGGTGACGTCCAGTTCTGGGAGGAGCATAAATCTCTCCCCGGCCTCGCCCCCCCCCATGGGGGTTTTCCTAACCCAGACTTTTAAAATACAGGGAAAAGCTCCCCTATGTAAACACACCCTGACTGTTAATGGAAGTTCTGCATTCTGTCTCTCTCTCTCTCTCTCTCTCTCTCTCTCTCTCTGTATACACTGTGGTGCACTTAACTTGTGGATTTTTTTTTTTTATACTAAACAAAAAAGTAGAATAAAGACTATTTTGAAAATTTGAATAAAGCAACAAAAGTTGAATTAGACCTCACCAAATCTTGTCCGTGGTAGCATTTGGGTTTTTCTTTTGTCGTCTTGCTATATTTTTCTAATGCACAGAGCTCTCGATGGGGTGCGTTACGGCCCCTCTCCTAAATATTGTGTGTCTTGCAACAGGCGGTTCAGGGGAGCGGAGGCCCCGTTTGTAATGGTGGTGTGTGCGAGCCCTGTAGCATAGCAATGCTTGAATGCACACCGACATGTTCGCTAGAAAAAGGCAAAATGTTACTGCAATTAACCACTGATCAGTTAAATTCAGCCTCCTTCTTGTAAGACTGTGCCGTGCTGGCTCAGACCAATGGTCCGTCCACCCCAGCATCCGGTCTAAGAGCGCGGCTGTTCTTTTGTTGGAGAAACTCCTCACAGGTCAACTAGAGTGAGTCATTTCCTGCTCTTGGCTCTTAGAGGTTACATCAGCAGTTTCCTCAGCTAGTAGCCATTAATGGACCTGTCCTCCCAAGAAATTATCCAGTCCTTTTTAAAAACGCAGCAGCTATGCTATTGTCCCTGACCACAGCCTGCGGCAACAAGTTCCACACGTTAAATCGGGTGTGGAGTGGGAAAAATGCTTGGTTTTAATTTTGCTGTCAATGAGTTCCAGGGCGTGTCCCATAGTCCTGTTATGGTGAGAGAAATCCTAGCCCCTTTCTGTTATCTCCGAGGGCGATGCTCCTTGCAGCGCAACCCAGGTGTTACACGGATGTTGTGCCTAGTTTATTTATAGAGCCTGTCTGTTGAGGGTCTCCTGCATACCTTCCCCAGAGCTCTCACCATGCATTTTTTACACGTATGTTGTCATCCCAAGTTTATACATGGTTTGCCGGAGGTGAGGCAACACGCGGGACCCTGTGCAGTCACACAGTTTGCATGGGTCCAAATCTGGCGGAAGAACTGAACCCCAAGCACAGCAGGACCTCATTTTGTGATTTAATCCTGCAACTTGAGCCATGCAGAATCTGTTGGATTTCAGCTGGTATTCCCTCCCCCCCCCCACCCCTTCTACAGATGGTGCGATTCCCCCATTTGCAGACCTGCCCCTGCAGCAGAAGTTCAGACTCCCTGGTGACTCTGACTCTGCTGCTTGAGCAGCGAGGAATGCTGTATCTCTGCTCCCTCTAACCTGTTGTTGGGCACAAGGCTGCAGCCAGGAGCAGCTACACCTCGAACCAGGGAACTGAACCAGCTACCATGTGTGGGGGCGGAGTTGGAGTCACATGCTCCTTTCCACCCTGCAGATGCTCCCCACAAAAGTGGGGCATGCCATGCCGTTTTTAAAAGCTTCGTTCCGTGCGGGATTGCTACCACTCAGGGGCCTCAACTAGGAGGTAAGGTAGCCCCCTGAACTTTGGAAGGGGAGGGAAAGGCTTAGACCGACCCCACTCCCATGCTGTTTGATGGTGGGGGGTTGGTACAAAAGTTATAATTTAGGCATAAGCCCAGCCTTGCCATGCCTCCTGGTGGTGACGTTCCTCTTGTCATGGTGGACAAAACCTATGGTCCTTGCCTTTTAAGCAAGAGAAACCACGAGACAGATGGGATGAAATTAGCCTCCCTCAGTCACCTCTTTAATATATCCAACTTCTTCAGAACACGGGGCAAAAAAGGTAATAAATTAAGAAAATAAATGTCACTAGAGCTCGAAGGCTGAGGTTCGTTGGCAAAGCATCAAGTCTGCACCCATGGTGAAGCTCATCTGTGCCTGATGGTATTATATAAAGTATTCCTCCTTTTCCCCTTTGGATGAGAGTTCCTCCATCTCAACGGAGCCATTGAGATCTGCATCCGGCCGTTCATAGGTGTGGTAGCTGCCTTTATTCTTGTACAGGTACACGACAATCAGCGCCACGACGGAAAAAAGTGTGATGAAAACCACGGCGATGACTCCTTTTGAAGGGCGGGTTAAAAGAAAATAGGTTAAGGAGGGATGCCAAGTTAACAGTAAAAAAAACCTCCAACAAAGCCTGTCAAACGTAGAGGCTTGTGAACTGATCCCAGCCCACCGTGGACCGATTGATTCTGGGCTGGATTAGCTGCGCTCTCTGCCGAAGTCCTGTCTCTGTACCCCTCAAGTACTGCAAGTGGGGGAGGGAGCCTGCTGATCAGTAGGAAAGTGGTTGAGTGTCCTGCAACCTGCCATGCAAGCTTTGAGCTGGGATTGGAGGCGCTCCTCATCAGCTGTCCTCCAATGGGATAGAAGTACTGACCTGCCACTCCTCACATTAGTGCAAGCCTCCAGTGGTGAAGTTTAACAGCAATAGTATTATTATTATAAGCATGTATATAGCGCCAGCGATGTACCTGGCACTTACAAAGAATAAGATAGACATGGGCCCTGCTCGAGAGCTTACAATTTAAAGACGGGGAGGGGAGACGGAAGGGGAAAACGGAGAGACAAGGGATGTGACATTCATGAGGATGTGAGAACTCAGGTACACTCTCTTGGCTTGGTTACAGTAAATTGGGAGTGTGCAGATAACAGGTGGGGGATAATTCTGGGTGGGAATGCTTAGCAGGAGTTTGGAAGAGCGGAGCAGAAGAGGTGGGTTTTAAGGATCAAACTGAAGGCGTGGAGGGTGGGGGCAAGGCAGATGAGGGCAGGGAGGGAGTTCCAGGCGTGCGGGGCTGTGAGGGAGAAGGGACGAAGGCGGTTGGGTGAGCAGGGGAGGCGTGGGAGGGTGGGGATGGAGAAGGAGCGAAGTGCTCGAGCAGGGGTTCAGAGGGAGATCAGAGCAGAGAGATAGGGGGGAGTGAGGTGGTGAAGGGCTTTGTAGGTGAAAAAGGCGCTTGTGCAGAATACGCTCAGGAAGAGGGCTCCCTGGGGAGAGGAGAGGTTTCACGTGGTCAGAGCGACAGGCTAGGTGGATGATCCTGGCAGCAGAGTGTTGAACAGCGATAAGGGAAGAAAGGTGGTAATGGTGTGGGGGTAAGCCAAGGGTGAGGGTTGCGGGAGGAGAGGGGGGCAAGGGAGTCGAGGGTGGAGGAAAGAGAAGAGTTGAAGGTGGAGATAGCAGAATCAGGGAGGAGGAGGAGATGACTGAGGGGAGAAGAGGAGAGGGAGAAGGCGAGGTCCTGGGGCACAATGGCCTGCAGATCGCGGAAGGGACAGGGAGATGGGGGGAAGCAGTGGGAAAGGTTGAAGGAGGCAAGGAAATGGTCAGAGATGGGATGGTGTTCGAAAGAGATCGGAGTCAGAGCAGTTCCTAGAGAACACAAGATCAAGAGAGTGACCATCAGTGTGGGTGAGGGAGCTAGTCCAGAGGTGGAGATTAAAGGAGGAGGCTAAGAAGAGGAAGTGAGCAATGCAAGGCTAAGAGGGTGCATCAACATGGATACTGAAGTCACCAAGGATGAGTGTGGAGATGTCGTCAGAGAGGAATAAGGTGAGCCAGGACTCGAACTCGGAGAGAAAGGAGGAGAGGAAGCCGGGGGTGGGGGTAGATGACAGCACCACGGAGGTGGAGAGGGGAGTAGAGGCGGACGGAGTGAGCCTCAAAGTAGGGGGGTGGTGTTGAAAGTGGCAGGAAGAGGTGAGGAGGAGGCCCACGCCACCCACCCACCCCCAACCTTCGGAGCGGGGTTAGTGGGAGAAGAAGAAGCCTCCGTAGGAGAGGGTGGCAGCGGTGACAGTCAGTGGGGGAGATCCAGGTTTCAGTGAGGGCGAGAAGTTGAAGGGAGAGAGAGAAGAAAAGATCATGGCTATAGAGGGCTTTATTAGCAGAGGAGCAACAGTTCCAGAGGGAGCAGGAGAATGAGAGGTGATGATGGGGGAGACAGGGAATGGGGCAAGAGGTGGGGGGGGAGGAGAAGGAGGAGGGGTGGGGATGGTGGAGTGAGAGGACAGGCATAGCAGGAGGAGGGGTGAAAGAAGTAGGAGGAGAAGCAGGAGAGGGTGAGAAAATGACAGGCATCTTGGTGGGTCTACAGATACAAGATGGTACCAGGTGTGAAGGAACATCCCTGGAGGATGCCTCAGTCTTTCAGAGTTGCTGACAGTGACACTTCCACAGCTTAGCGGTAGCGTGCTCTATCCACTGGCATCAGTATCTTGACATGGATAGGGGATGGGGGCACTGCCACTGCGGACCCTTGCCAACGGGCCCAGCCAACGGGCAACACCCTTTGGATGTCGCCCTTCGGCTGGCGCCCAAGGACTGACGCCCAAAAGGCCCCTGCCCCTGGGGCTTTCCTTGAAGCTGGAGGCTTACACTGCAAGTGATGGATTCCACCCCCCAGCACAATCTTTGAGATCGTATTAGGGCACTCTTAATTCCCGTCCTCCAGTAAGCTAGCAGTACTGACCCACCCCCTCAGCTTTGTCTTAGGGCAAGGCCCCAGTGGTGAAGCTGAGCAATAATATGAACTGGGAACCCTCCCTCAACCCGAGGCTTTGCACTGCAAGTGGCCTGGGTGTGTGTGGCCCCCATTCATTTTAATGCGCTAGACATTCACTCTGTCCTGTGTCACCATTTAGAAATCACAGAAACAGCAAAATAGGAACCCATGAACGGATGTCCAGTGGGCTGTTGATTAGGTGGATACAGACTGGGAACACATGTTTCTGGTCTGTGCACCTCAGCCAGCATCCTCAAGGGGGTGGGGGGGAGAGGCATGAATACATGTTGGCCCCCAGGCCAACACATGAGCATGTCATCTATGGGGGGGGTGTGTCATAGCCGAGGAAGGCTCATGCCCCAGCCATGATGCACCCCTCCCCACCCCCCTTTTAGATCTCAGCTCCTTCCGACTGGGTAGAGAAGAGGGGATCAAAGCCAACATGAGGAGGTCGCACCAAGCCTCACCCCAATGGCCACCACCTTTAGGGCCAGGTCAGGGCACGCAACAAATGTATGCCCAACCCAGCTGGCTGGCGAGCCCATGCCCCCAGTGGGGCAAAAGAACCATCAGGCAGCCCTGCCCCCCCACTATGACAGGCAGTCATGGCAGCCAATCCCTGGCAGCCCCTGATCCCTAGTGGGGATGGGGATGGCCCTCATTGGTCTGCCTGGGCAGCTCTTGGGCTGGGCCGCGTGCCCAAATTCCAGGCCAGCCGGGGCGGCAGCACGGCCACATCTGGTGGCCCGGAAACACGTGCCGGTGAGTCTCCGGCCCAGGTGGGCCGTAGCGGGCCAGCGTTGCATTTATTTTTACCCACTGAGATTAACCAAAGCAGAACGTACCTCCAATGATGGCCATGTTGAGATCCTCTTGGTAGGACGGCGTGGCCATGTTCTTCATAAAGTGGGTGGTCAGATCATCTGGATGTAGAGAGCAGAGGAAATATCGGCGACACTCGAAGCATTTTCAAGACCCTTCTCTACCATTATTGACCATTTCTATAGAACTGACAGTGTGCAAAGTGCTTACCATCCCTGTCTAAGTTCACCCTCCCAACAACCCTGCGAGCTGAGCAGAGCAGAGCAGAGCAGAGCAGAAAAGAGTACCTAGACTGATTTAGCTAACTTCTAGACTGACTTAGCAGTTTCCCAGTACTGAAATTGGTCAATAAAATGGAAAATTGGTAATGGTGATAATTGGTATTTTGGTTAATTGGATGCCCGGCTTGGTACTTGGGTACCAATCGGGCACCTGACAGACTACCTGAAATTGCAGGTATAGCCCACGGGTAGAAAATGTGCTACCTGTTTCAGCTCTGCCTGTGAGATAGGTCATTGTTGTTACCATTTTACAGATGGGGGAAGTGAGGCCAAGGGACAGTGGCTGTCTGGGTGCTAAAGACATTTGCCATGTGGCTGGGCATTGTGTCTAAGCACCATCACTATTTTTGGTCACTGCTCTGCCCCCAATTAGCCTCACATTACTTCCTTGTTGGTTGCACGGATGCCTCGGGGGTGGCAGGTGAGTGTTTTCCCTCTCCCCATGGCGAACATTGTGCCTGAAGACGTCGGGTGGTGTGTTCACAGCCATTTCCAGTCTGTATGCCCCGATTCCTCCCTGTCTGCCCTGAATTCTCCTTTCGGTGCTGCTGCCAAACAGCTCATTCCTTGCTGCACACGGACAGCTTGTTCCTTGCTGCACACTGTCTTTGTGCTCTCCCAAAGCACCCTGGGGCGTGGGGGTGAGCAGTGAAGAATGAGCTGTTTAGGCTGCAGCACAGAGCGGAGGATTTGGGGCAGACCCGACCGCTCCCCTGTATGGACTACAACTCCCATATTTCCATGGGTGTGCTCCCAACGTGAGGGGCAGACAGGACCCGCATTAGCCGCTGGACACGGAAAGGCAGTCGTCGCGTCTAGGTACTGCAACGTATTCAACATGCGTGGCTAGACAATGATCACACACATTCAGCCAGCTACCATTTGACAAACAGGGACATTTATCCTGGGGCCCGTACTGGCTGGGGGCCCAATATCTAAAAGGTAGCTAAGCCACCCTTCTCCCCCCAACCCTTTTTAAATTGCCACCTGAGCTCGCTGGGGGCCCTTCCAGCTGCTGCATGGGCCCCTTCCCCCTCCCTGCCCGTGTTGCGGGCGAGGGAGGGGCCCCATGCAGCAGTCTGTGTCAGGCCAGGTCACACTCACAAGCCTCATGGCTGGGCTCGCCCCCGGCGCGGCTTTGTGGAGGAGTCCTCCCCACCAGTCCGGACCTGGTCTGGGCACGGCTGGCTCTAGGGAGGCCCAGCCCAAGCAGGAAGGTGCCCGGCAGCTACTCCTCTCGGTAACTGAGTGGAACCACCGCCGGGTGCCTTCCCACTCCAGCACTCCCTGCATCAAGCCGGCCCGGCCTGCCCCTACCAACCCCCAGTTGCCAGGATTAGTCAGGGGGCTGGGGCAGCAATGGCGCTGCTGGTGGTGGCTGCACTCAGTCCCAGCGTGCGGGCAGCGAGCCGCAAGGGACAGAGTGAACTGCGGGACCAGCTCGCCGCCGGCCCAGAAGATGGATGGGCCCAGCAGCAGGCCACCAGCAGCACGCCGCAGACAGCACACAGCAAGTAAGTCCCAAGCACCAGTAGCCCACCGCCCCTAGGCCGGTCGAGCTGGGAGGCGCTCCTAGGCCGGCCGGCAGCTTTACCACCGGCAGGGAAAAAAAGAGGCAGGCGACCCACGGACATTTCTTGTCCCTGGGCCCATCCCAAGCTAGCTACGCCCCTGGTTGCATCTAAAGGCGCCCTGTGACTTGCCTGTGGCTACCCAAGCGAGTTCATGGGCAAGATGGGATTTAAACCCTGGTCCATGCTTCCCAGGTTAGGTGGGACCATGCCACTTTTGCAGGAAAATTCACCGACAGCGAGAAACACCCCACTTTTGGTGGTTTTAAATTCCCACTCCTTTCTGCTGGAGGAGATGAGTGGAGACCGCCGTCTCTGATGGGCGGAGGCTTGGTGTACTGACCCCCAGCCTCGCTGGTCTCCTTCCTGCCTTGAAAGGAGCCCAGTTGGGTTGGCGGGTGGTGTACCAAGCCTCCTTCCCACCACTCGGCTGTGGCTGATGTGAAGAGGATGAGATAGGGTTGCCATCTGTGCCACTGTTTCCAGGACACTTATGAAAAACACATGTTGCAGGGCCTGCATTGGCACCTTAGGTGCCAATGCTGGGCCTGCCACATGAAAAATTTGCATAGATGGCAACCCTAGAACCGGACAGAATAGCCCCGGGGTGGGGGAACTGCCAGCGTCCTGGGACACTCGCTTGCCTCCATCTGTTGTGTACCAGGACGCAGGAGTCTCATCTACTAGGGTCCCCTAGACAGGCCTAACATTAACACAAGGCAGGAGGCCTAGCTTACCAGGCTTTAGGATACTCTACTTTTTGCCTCATCCCTCTTCCCGCTTCCACAAAAAACGAGGCAGTGAGAACATGCACCACGCGCTAATGCAGCCCAAATCCAGCCCCCTGTTCACATAGGACGCTGCCTTTGGGGTATAAAGCTCAAGCTCAGTCCTATAGGGTCCTTTTTGTTCATAGGCGCTTCTCAGCCCAGACCTGGAGCCCCACAAACAGTGATGCATCCTGATTACTGTTGCTGTCTCCCCACTTCTCCTCCACACTTTGGGGGTGAATAGACTCCCCTCCCACCTCATTTGGGCACATCACGATGATGCCACTGCTATCCAATGACGTCCCTCGTTCCTTCTTCCGGAGGATACCCCTCAAGCATCCCCGCCCTCAACTCCCATCCAGCCCGCAAACCTTGTACTGTATTCGTTTTTCAAATTAAATTTAAAATTTTTCAATTTTTCTCCCCCAAATTTTTGAAAACTTTTCACTTTGAAAATTGAATTGCCTATACTGCGAATTTAACCTGGTTTGGTACCTCTGGGTGGTGGAGGCGTTGGGACAGCTTCCATGGTATCGTTCGGGCTGGTCTTATCCTTCTAAACGGTAGAATCTTTTTACAGCTAAAAATAACCCAAACAGAAAAACAAAACAAAAGCAAATAAAGAAATGGTCAAACTTTTCTTTACATAATAAATTAATAATAATAATTTCTATAGCATGGTTCAGAGTTTTAGCTCCCTCCCGCCCCCACCCAGTTAATTAGGTCATTGTTATTCCACAGACATGCAAACACTGGATTTTCATTGGCAGCCAGGGGGGAAACACAGGGCCCTGTTATTATTCCCATTTTATAGATGGGGAGCTGAGGCCAAGACTTTGTAGCTAAGGGCGATAATGAAAAGGGACGATGCTAGCCTCGTTTGGGAGCTGTGAGGGCGCCGTTACGCTCGCCCACACGAAACATAACTAACGGCATGAGGGCGAGTGTAAAACGCACACTCGGCTCCATGCCTCTCCAGACCCCTTCCTCCCCGATGGAGCACTTTGTCAGCATTGTAAGGTAGCCACTCCGGACCCCTTCCCAGTAGATGCTTTGAGCCCTGCTGGGAGCCGCTCTAAATCCCTTCCTGGTGGGTGCTTCAAGCACCGCTGGAAGCCGCTCCCTCCCAACAAATGGCACATGGCACATGCCCCTGTGGGCATGCATCAGCCCACAACAGCGTGGGCACCGGACCAGCAAGGAAACCAAAAACAGCCAGCCAGGGGCATTCCCACACTGTGGGTAGCTATCATGCCCTGCCCAAGGTGGGATTTGAACCCTGATTCCCCACGTCCAACTCCTTAGCCACTAGGCTATCCTTGCCTTAACGCAACAAGTAGGAATTTTATTTATTTATTTATTGCATTTGTATCCGGCCCATCTCGCCCACGGGCAACTCAAAGCGGCTAACAATAAAAGCAAATTATCAAACTATAAAACACAATATAGATACAGTATAAATAAATAGTACACATGAATCAGCTAGTTCCTCTTCTGCCGAGAGCCAGAGTGGTCCAGGAGCAAGCAAGTCAGATTTAGAACGGGGAGTCACAGGTTCAAATCCTGACCTGGCTGGTAGGATCGTCATTCCTCAAATCTAGACCTTGGATTGGCCAGTTCTGTGATGTCATGGTGCTCTGTAAGAGACAGAGTCTCCCTCAGCCAGAGACAGACAACCCCCATCCCCTTGGCCAATAAGCCCTGCCCATCAGCAAAGAAGCTCCACCTCCTCACACACTTATAAATACACACATATACCCTCCCAGGGCATCAAGAGGGGCAGATGCTCACCCGCTCCTCATTCCGCTGAGTTTCTTGTCATTCCATCTTCTCTCCAGTGGCCTCTCAAATGCTTTTCCCAGGAGGCAACCAGGAAAGAGGGTCCTGAGGCTTCAATACCAGTCTTTTTGTCTCTCCCCCTTGAAAGAGGGATTTTGATGCCCTTGAGGAGGGGGAAGTATCTTGCCCCTCTCAGTTTCCATCCTTTACAGACTGATCCTCGAAGCCCTCCTACCCTCCAAACACAAGCCCCACTGGAACAAACGCGAATGGCAACACAGGTTGGTTTGCACCTCACGCAGGGCACGATGGTCTCCCATTATTTGTGGCCTAGTTAAGCACAGCAAGAGCGGTGGTGTGAGCAGGTGGAGGGGGCGTGTGTGCCCTTCACTTTTGATCTCAAGTGCTGATTTCAACCAAATTTGGCTGTAAGTGCTGCTGGAGGGGACCTGTGCCCCTTTTGTTGCCCAACCCTGACATTGCCCCAATTTAGGAAACCAGGCCTCTTCCTAGGCTTCAAACTCACCGCACAGAGCAGCTTGCGTTACCACACTCCCTATTAATTTTATGATTTATTTATTTCATTTACTTGGATTTCTTAGCCCCAGCAGCTCAGGGCGCCTTACAACATAATCAAATACAGTAAAAAGACACATCATAAAAAAAGACAATATAAAAATATCATTTAAAATCACAGAACCTAGCCAGAGCCACGAACCCCCTCTCCCCCCAACCTGTCCCTCTCACCGAAAGCCCGGCGGAACAGCCAGGTCTTACGCTCTCTTCGGAAAGAGGGGAGGTCCGGAGCCAGGCGGGCCTCTGTCAGGAGGGAGTTCCACACCCACGGTGCCACCACCGAGAAATCCGCCCCCCCCCCCATCGTCTCCACGCGGGAGACTCTGAGGGAGGCATCCCCGGCTGACTGCAGGGGCCGGTCCAGGACCCGAGAAGTGAGGCGGTCTCGCAGGTAGGCAGGGCCCAGGCCGTTTAGGGCTTTATAAGTCAAACCCAACACTTTGAATGGAGCCCGGTACGCTATTGGCAGCCAGTGCCGAGAACGAAGCACTGGTGTGAGGTGCTCACAGCGACCCGTCCCTGTCAGGAGACCGGCCGCCGCGTTCTGCACCGGCTGCAGTCTCCGAACTCTCACCAAAGGTAGCCCCACATAGAGCGCATTGCAGTGGTCCACTCTTGAGGTGATGAAGGCATGGACGATGGTGGCCTGGTCAGTGTGGCAATTCTCATCTAAGTGCTTTGGGGCGGAGAGAGACTGGGCTTCTTGTGAATGTGGGGCAAGGTTCTCTAGACACTGCCCCCTAGAAGAGGGGTGGGAAACCTTTCCCCTCCCTGTGGGCCACTTTGAAATCAACACAAGCTTGGTGGACTGGAAAGGAATTGGGGGGTGGGAGGGAAGGAAGAGGAGGGTCCAGATCGTGGATCTGGGCTGTGGCGCCATCTCCTGTTCTTGAGCGCATGCTCTCATTTCCATTGCCTTAAGAGCTCGAGGGTAGATGCTGGCTGGGCCAGACCCAGAAATGGGGAAGGAGACAAAAATACGGTCCTGGCTATTGACCCCCCTGCCCCAGGCCAAAACGCACCCCCTCGGTGTAAGACACTGAACTGAAAAGACCTGCGTTCAGTTCTGACACCCATCACAGATTTCCTATGCACGTCTGTGTTAAGTCATTCCAGACCCGTTCACATGACACTCTTTCCGGGTGGTAGTTGTCCCAAACCTCCTTTGTAGTGTTGTGGGAAATCCTTACCCCTGCCTGGCGTCTTTGATGCTCTGTTATTCCCTGCCACTTAGCACAAGGGTCAGGCCACTGAAAAGCAGGGAATTTGACAGCTGTGTGAATGCACTGCTACGGCGCATGGCCAACACGGATTTAGGAACAAGGGTGTTTGCGTGTGAATGAGGATTTATCTTGTGCCTCAGTCCTCATCTCTGAAACTGGGTTAATGCATTCCTTCTCTCTGGGGCGTAGAATGGATAAAAGATAATTGCTAGCTTTCCAGAAGGGCTGAAGAAAACACCAGAGCATAAACATCCAGACACCACAGAGAAATCTTTTGTCCAAATACAGGTGGTGTTTAAATATGGGGCAGAGCACAGTGTTCATTCACAACTAACCTGTGGAACTCACTGCTGTGAGATGTTGTGCAGGAGGAGAATATAACTGGGTGGAAAGGACTGCTGTCTCCTAGCCTCAGTCCCCTGCATCTGTAAAATGGGAATATTAGTCACCTCTTTCTCCCCTCCCTGCTTGAGTTATTATTGCTCCCCTGCCAGCTACCCTTTCCTGGGGGTGGTGACCATTTACCCCTTTCAGAATAAGACTGTCTGCAGTCTTGCATAGAAATGACCGCACATTGGTTGAATCAGTAGTTCCTGGTCTCTTTGGATAAATTGACAGTCTGAATTATTTTATTTTTTCAGGCAACCACCAGTGATGCACACTTAATTAAGGTTTTTTTTGTACACAAAAATTGCAGGGGTGCCTTCTGCATGCCCCTAGAAAAAAACTGAACTCTACAACCAGCTGGGCAATGGAACAAAGTGCTTAGAGAAGCTGAGGAAGGGGCTGGATGAACATCCATCAGAGATGGTTTCAAGCAGGCACGGGCTGGTGACTGGTTTTTACGTGGCCCCTTTCCAGTTCCTGAATCTGGCCCCTGGATCCGGTCCCTCCCCTCTGTCACGGAAAGACAAAGCTGTGGGAAAGGGTGTGGAGATAAGGGCATGCCTTCAAGGACGGAGGTCAGATCTGTCCGTTTCTCATGAAACTTGGAATACCAGAAAGATCTTGCTTTCCAGAAGTGGTTACACCAACCAGACCCTCGCGTCCCAGCTGTACCTGCCTGTGGACGCATGGGCTCATGCATTTACTGAGACACTACAGAACTGCGCCCAATCATGTCTGCAGTTCAGTGACATCTGTGTTTCAACTGCTCTTCTTTAGGAAAGAGCTACTTCTAGGGTTTAATTTGTGATTTATTTTATTTATTTATTTATTTACAAAAAGGTCCCAGCTCTCAAGACTAGCTCAGAAGTCCCACCCCTTGGCCCCAGAAGGAAATTCATGGAGGCTGGTATAACATCCCACCTGAGCCTCACAACTTCCTCTCCCTTGTTCCTGTCTGATGTCTGTACTGTTGTCAGCTCCTGCCTACGACCAGATTAAACGTAGTGGGGGGCAGAGTTGTGGGTTGGCATTGCTGCCGCCGATCAGCCCCAGCTGTACCGGAGCAGAGACTAAGGTCTGAGTTTGGGTCTTCTGCAACCATCCATGGCCAAGGTTGGCGTTTTGGCAAATTTTTAAGTAACACTTATGAAAAATACATGTTGCAAGGCCTGCAATGGTGCCCAATGCCCTGCAACATGTATTTTTCGTAAGTGTCCTTTAAGAAATTGCATAAGCAGCAACCGTAGTCTGGGTGGGATTCTTGGAAAAGCAGTCGTGAGAGGATCTAGAAGAGGACACCAGGAGCTGAACCTTGGCATAAGAAAAGATGCCATGGCTGAGCTAATGATGCGATGTAGCTGAAAATAGTGGAGTCTTCCAGGATTGGCTTTTAGCAGGGCTAGTAGGGACCATGGCCTGGGCCTCACGCTCGGAGGGGGCAGTCCCGGTAGTCTCAAATCCAGTGCTCTTGAGCCCCCAGGATGGGCTATTTCTACGGGATAATATTGGGATTTCTTCCTCAGCAACTCTCATCCTTGGGGTGAGGATGGGCCGTGGCGCAGGTAGCATGCCTGGGTGAGGCCTCTGCCGGGGATCTGGGAGGGTCTCAGGTAGCATGCCTAGGTGAGGCCTCTGCTGGGGATCCTGGAGGGTCTCAGGTAGCATGCCTAGGTGAGGCCTCGGCTGGGGATATGAAATCTTGCTGCCATGTCAGGTTGTGAGTCGTCTGACTCAGGCAGCTTCTTATGTATCCTTCCTCCCTTCCCCTGCTGGAGTGGGGCAAGTGCCCATTTTAAACTTTCGCAAGTGAGCGTGTGCATGTGAGCGTGTGTGAACCCTTCCTTGTCACCAAACACCAGGCTGTCAATGGTTAAAGCAGCAGGGCCGCACATTTCAATTTTGGCCCGGGGCCCCACAAATTCTAAGGGCAGCCCCTGAGTCTTGCAAATTTGACATCAAAATTCTGAATTTTTGCACGTTCGTTACTGCAGTTTCAAGTAGAAACGGAGTGCCGGACTGAAGGAATTGCTTATTCAAAAATCAAGATTTCCCATTTGAAATTTCAACATGAAACCAGAATTTCCCCCTTTTGAACAACATCTCCCCCCACCCCAATCCAGCACCTCATCTCCAGGGGAGGGGGGCGTATTTCTGCATGTGGCTCAGTTCAGGACACCCTAACCAGAGCCGATGTTACAGCCGCTGCTGAGGGAAGTTTTGGTGTGGTTTTTTTTTTAAAAAAGGGAAACCCAGCTTTGAATCCTCTGCCAGTAACCCTCACAACAGGCCTTGAAAACATAGACAGGCCTAAACTTGAGAAGTAAGAAGCACCTGCCGGCCCTCCTCCGCACTTGACTTGCTGAACTCAGCTCCCATCTCGGAGACCTGTCATGTGATCTGTGGCCTTGTCACTCGCACCAGCGACCCCAAGTTCTAATGAACCTCCCCGTGCAGCTCACTCCCCCCCTTGCTCTGGCACAAACCACACTTGGATATCAAGATCTGGGAGTCAGTACCCAGGACTATTCCACCCAAACTGGGACATGAAGCAAATCAGAACCAGCGGACACTTGGTCCAAAGGAAGTCTCTACCCCAAACGTAGGAACAAACTGGGACTCCCCCTGCCTAGTTAGAACGCCCCCCCTCCCCCCACCTGTGTCCTCACCTGATAAGATGGCATCAGCATAGAATATTCCGGCGACAAGAGGTTTTAGACAGAGTGCTGCCCGTGGAGCTCCACACAGAATCAGTTTCTGAAGGTGTAAAACTGCAGGTGACTGGTCCTGTAGCTAAGGCGTTCCCTCTTCCTTTTCCGCCTCACCTTTCCAGTTTCACCACACTGACAATAAAAGGTACAGTCATCGGACAGCCGGCTCCTTGTTAACTCCTTGCTGGCAGGCAGGCGAGAGAGGGTATCCCTCCACGTAAGGTTTGCCACCTTCCAGATGCCAAACATGGCGTCCCAATTTATTTATTGGTGGGTTAGTTCAGCTTCTATTGTCACGGCAGTTAACATTACCATAAAAACAAACCTATAAAATAAATAAGTTTTAAAACCCATTAACGCCCTTCCCACACATCCTAACCCTGCCTGTTAAATGCCCGGCCAAGTAAATAGGTTGTACACTCTGCTGCCGGCAGATGCTCAGACTAAGGCCTTCGTGAGCCTCCGAGGGGAGTTCCAGAGCTGTGGGGCAGCCCCCAAGAGGGTTTCTCTGCGCGCCCGAGTTGTATGAACCTGGGCCAACGTATGCACTTGCAAGAGCATGTCCTCGGCTGTAAAGGGACAGAAGGGGGAGGCAGTCCTTTAGATTACGTTTGGGCACTCAGTCAGACATGGGGTCTTGACCACTTTGTGGCCAGGCACATATCTGGGGAAATCACAAAAAGAGAAACCCTCCGAGTAGCAGATAATGTGAAACACCAGTAATAACATCTGCTGTTCAGTACCATCCCCCTGCCAATCGACAGGCAGCGCTATCTGCACCCCTAGGAAGGGGGTATGGTATACCCCAATACCCCCAACTCAGCTCCAAGCCTGTGTATATTAGGGGGAGCTGTACATATGGGTTTGGATAAGACACAAAAAGCCCTTCCTGGCTTTCATATTTGGAACACAAATACTGCCTTGCCA
Source organism: Sphenodon punctatus (assembly GCA_003113815.1). NCBI lineage: Eukaryota > Metazoa > Chordata > Lepidosauria > Sphenodontia > Sphenodontidae > Sphenodon > Sphenodon punctatus. The sequence continues at coordinate 4,137,440 of QEPC01013826.1, forward strand.
ATTTCAGGTCCACGTTTGTGTGCTTGCCGTGCCTCTCCATTTCCACTTCTCATCGGATGTGTTTCATTGTTAGTCTAGCCGTCATCTATTGAGTTTCATGGTGTGTTGTGCTGGTCAGGGGAACGTTTAGCACAAACAATGGGGATTTATAGGAGTGGGTTGGGTTTCGATTTAGGTTTACTTTTGATCTTTGAGTGCTTTGTGGTTCAGGGGCTTGGCATGCTTCCACAGGCAGCGGAATTGCACCCAGCGAACCAGAATAGGGCAAGGGCATGAGATTCCCGTGTCTGGTGCTCTAGACTTGCTGATACCAGGATCCTTTATTGTAGAGTCACCACTTGCACACGAGTGTGCACACACACCGAGGGCTACTCCCACACCCACCACATGCCTTGGTTTGCTCCCAACCAACTGGAGCAGGTCTAAACATTTTAATGGACAACATGAATGCCCCCCGCCCTCGCAAAACACAAACATTGGTACTTAACCCAGAACAGAAATTAGAAATACACAATTCACCTCCCCCCCCCCTCACACACCCCTAGTGTTTATGCTGCCACTCCAAAGACTTGCCCAGGGCGGCAAAGCCTATAGTAGGAAGGCTGGTAGCGTAACCACAGATCAACATTTGTACAGACTGCTCCGCCATGGGGTGACATCACAGTTAGCGCCACAGGGCCGATTTCCCCTGCGGTTAACAGAAAGTGTAGAAATGTCTAGAGAAGGGGACCAGAAAGTTTCCTGTGTTCATCAAGTAACACACCGGGGGTGCGGGGCAGTAGCCCCATGATGGATGACACAGTAGATCTGCCCCAAGTCTGAGGTCTAGCGGTTTCAGGCTTACTGGTAGTAGTCCCTTGATGGGTGGCACGGTGGATCTGCTCCTAGGCTGAGGCCTGGCGGGCTCAGGCTGACTGGGAGTAGCCCCTCGATGGGTGGCACGGTGAATCTGCCCCTAGGCCAAGGTCTAGTGGTCTCAGGCTGACTGGGAGTAGCCCCGTGATGGGTGGCACGGTGGATCTGCTCCTAGGCTGAGGCCTGGCGGGCTCAGGCTGACTGGGAGTAGCCCCGCGATGGGTGGCACGGTGAATCTGCCCCTAGGCCAAGGGCTAGTGGTCTCAGGCTGACTGGGAGTAGCCCCGTGATGGGTGGCACGGTGGATCTGCTCCTAGGCTGAGGCCTGGCGGGCTCAGGCTGACTGGGAGTAGCCCCGCGATGGGTGGCACGGTGAATCTGCCCCTAGGCCAAGGCCTAGTGGTCTCAGGCTGACTGGGAGTAGCCCCGTGATGGGTGGCATGGTGAATCTGCCCCAAGGGTCAGGCGGAGGCCTAACGGTCTCAGGCCAACTGGAAGTAGCATGACCACCTCTTCCATTTTGACATCCAGACTCCTATAGGCCAAAATGAGGGTTTCAGGGTGAAATCACAAGAAGTGAAAACCCTAATTGGGAGGAGTGCAGAGCTGGAGAGAGGGGTCTTAGGGCACCCAACCCAGGAAGTTCCTTGCCCCCTAAGTGAGATGCACACTGGGGGTGAGTAGGCCCCCCTCTTCCTCCCCACTCAACCTCTTCTGTCACCATAGTGGTGAAACGTTGTGAGAGTTTGGCATGGCACCTGCAGAGAGGGGGGTTACTGCGACTTGTAAATAAGTAGTTAACATATTTTGGGAGGGACAACTGCTTAAGTGGAGCAGAGACTGCTGAAGAAACAGAGGGGGAGGGGAAATCGCCTTGGTCTTAAGAGACATGATGAACCATCCTTCACTCTAATAGATTATTTTATATGTAACAACTTTTATTTCACATTTTTTTGGTTACACTTCCATAGCTAGGCCCGTGTGGGAAATGATTAACTATTTCTGTGAAGTGAATAGTTTTGCCGATTTTCCCCAAAGAAGCTGGCACCTTCGTATTTTTGGAATCAGACTCATTTCCGCCACAGCCGTTGGGGGCAGAGCTGCTTAGCGGGTTTGCTCAGAATAGTGGAAAGAAGGGAGTGGGTTTAGATCATGGATCTAGGCCAGGGGCGGGGAACCTTTTCCCTCCTAGGGATCCACTTTGAAAAGGAGTCCAAACTCTGAGGGCTGCCGAGACATTGGCTGGGAGGTATTTAAAGGGATGCCCTCATGAAAAGGAGGGCCCCAGATCACAGATTTGTGCCACCGACTCGTCCCCTCTCCCTGCATGCATGCCCTCATCTCTGCTCCCTTATCCTGCACTCAGGTTTTCAGTGATCTGAGGTAGGAAGAGGATCCAGAGGCCAGATCCAGGAACGGGAAAGAGGCCACATTAAAACTCGCCAAAGTCGTTCGGCACCAATCCAGGATCTGCAACATTGTATTTTTCATACGTGTCCTGGAAGAATTTGCATATATGGCAACCTTACACAGGCCACATTTGGCCCCTGGGCCTGAGGTTCTCCACCCCCGGTCTCTCCATAGCACTATCTATCGTTGAGCGCTAGGGCTTTTATCTTGGCTTGTTTCCCACGACCTCGTTCTTTCAGCCCTTGAGGAGAGGGACTGGATCTATGTAGGCCAGGGCCAGAAACTGGAAAGAAGCGAAGACAGCTGACTCAAAGCTGAGGGAAGAGGAGACAGAAGGGAGAGTAAGCAAAACCTTGACAGGTCAGGGAAAGAGCGCGAGGTTGGGTGAAAGGGAGGGGTGGAATGAGGCAAAGAGGGGATCAGAGACGGTGGGGTCGACCCCATGCCGCACGGACTTGCACGTGCACACACTGTGGGACCCGTGCACATCTCCATGTGCAGACACATTAAGCTGTGCTGGGTGTGTGCGTGGATATGGGATCCACCCCATTGAAGGCACTACTGAAAAGATGAGAAATAGAACTCTTTTTGGAAAAGATTAGATCAGGGGAAGTAGCCAATGCTATCATGATGGATAAGAGAGGTAGCATAGACCAGAGCTGGGGGAACTTTTTCCCTCTCGGGGGCCACTTTGAAAATTAGCACAAGCTCCGAGGACTGCATAGAAGTTGGGTACAGGGGTGCGCTCAAGAAGAGGAGGGCTCAGATCATGAATTTGTAGATCCATGTCGTCTCCTATCCTTGTGTGAATGCCAGCCCCTCATTTCCTCTCAATCGGAGCTCAGTTTGTCTGTGCTTGAGAGTAGGAAGGAACTGGATTCAGATCCACACACTGGAAAGGGGCCACATAAAAACTTGCCAGAGGTCGCATTCAGCTCCCGGGCCTGAGAATCCCCAGCCCTGGCCTAGACACCGACATCCCTGAAAATAAAGGTGCAAATGAAGTTGGAGAACAAGAGAGGAAGCCAGGTGTCCAACTGAAGGAGAAAGGTGGAGATTAAGGGGGCAAATCATCAGCTGAGTCGGGGCTAGATCTGGCCCGCACAGCTTCCCTACCACCAAACTACAAACGGAGTCAAAATAATGGAAGTCAACCTTGAACCAGTGGAGTTCCAAAAGGGTGAGAACTGGAATTTGATATTCATTAAAGGAGTCGGACTTTAGCAGTGTGTTCACAAATGGGGGGGGGGGGGCAGGGGAGATGCAGAATCGTTTCCAATTCTAACTTCAGTTCCCTTTTGGAAGCCAGTTTCCTCTCAAACCTTTTCTGCTTAGCCAAGCAGAATTTCCCCACCTCTGGAGACCTTTTTCCAAAGTTAACCAAGACTGAACTGGGGTGCACGGCGCCCAGCAAAGCGCTCTCTGCGTTCATCTAAGACACGATGGCTCTCGGATGCAGAAACATCTCATTTCCTTTGCTCCGGCCTCATTCAGAGGAGACTGGTTTGACAAGGTCTGGGGGGAAAATCCCCTTCTGGAGTTGATCCTGGTTCATCATCCAGACGCTCTCCCTGAAGCCCATCAGGAATCCTTTCTCCTAGAAAGGAAAGGAAACTTCAGTCAGGAGGATCAGAGGGAACTTGGTCTGCACACGCCACTCGTGAAAGCGTTGGATGGTACGCTGCATCTTGTTCTGGTGCCCACACTTCAAGATAGATTGAAAACACATAAGAATATAAAACAGAGGTCTCATTTCTGGCCAGTTTGACTAACAGCCATTGATGGACTTATCCTCCAAGACCCTATCTAACCCTTTTCTGAACTTTGTGATGCTATTGGCCTTCACAATATCCCTGGGCAAGGATCACAGGTTAACTTGTACACCGTGAAAAAATGCCTTCCTTTCATTTGTTTTCAACCTATGGCCAGTTGATTTCATAGGGTGAGCTCCTAAGTTTTATTTTTTTGTGTAGAATCAGAGAATGGGAGAGTTTTGGATATACCTCAAGGAAGGGTCATCTAGTCCAACCCCAATTTGGAGAAAGGGTAAATAACAGCTCCCTGTTTACTTGCTGGGAACCCCTGACAAATTTGTAAGCCTGTATCAACCCTGTCACTTCTTTTCTAAGCTGAAGAGCCCCAAACTATTGAGCCTCTCCTCATACAAAAGCCGTGCCAGTCATCTTTGTTGCTGCCCTTCTCTGTACCAGTTTTCCAATTCTACTAGGTCCTTTGTGAGATGGGGTGACCAGAAAGGCGATGACGACTGTTGGAGACGGTTCGAAGAAAGCCCAGTCAAGATAGCCAGCGTTATTAGCCAGGCAGCTCCGAAGCTAGGTAAATTGATGGCCATCAACAGCAGCGTAGCCAGAGTCAGAGTTAAAGTCAAGAAGCTAACGGGTCGGAGTACAGATAGGAGCAGGAAGCCAGGAGCATGGACAAAACACTGGAGCTTTTTAAAGGTGAGGAGGTGGAGGGAGCGAGTTCCACACTGAGGGGCCCACCCCAGCAAAGGCCCGATCCTTCACGGACTTAAGATCCCCAAACAGCGGGTGGTTTCTGAGCGGTAATAACCCTCAGGGCGAGATTCCAGGAGCAGGGTCTCCTAGCTAGCCAGGGCCCCAACCATTCAGGGGCCTAAAAACCAGCAGCGCGATCTTAAGGTCAATCTGCTGCTCCACAGGCAGTCAACGCAGGGTGGACGTAACAGGATCGCAGCTGCCCAAATCATCCACGCTCTGAACAAGCTGCAAGTGACGGACAAGCATTGGTAGGGGCCTGTCGCAGGCAGGAGTGAGGCAAGGATCTGGAACACAGACCAAAGTCTTGGTCGGATGTAACAGATAGGTAAGCAAACACTTCCTGCTGATATAGGAGGTAGTGCAAGATCTTTTTGTTTGTAAAGGCATCTGGCGAGCAGGGATAGAGGGTAATATAGGAGTGACAGCCATGAGCACTGTCTTCTGAGGTGGCAGCAGCAGCTGGGGTGATCATTGTTAGCCAGAAAAACAGATGCTAAAAGCAGGCCATGAAAATTACTGCATAATGGTTAAAACTTTCAGTTGAAGACAAAATTTAGCAACGCAAACAGGGTGGTTCTCATACCGAACAACAAGGTAACACGGTAACAAGCTATCAAAACCGGACGGGTCAGCTTGCTCTGAAATAAACACAGCGACACAAAACAGGTATATCTCCCCAACCAGTGCCAGAACAGATAACGGAAATATTTCTGGGCGTCTCACCCAACAGCGTTGCTAATTCATGAGCTCTTCCTAAAAGTGTCTGGCAACAGTACAGCTGTGTTCTAGACACACCTTGAGATTACCCTCATTCACATTCAAATACTGAGGTGCTCAGACAAGTGACGTCAGATTACCACGAACCATGCTCCAAAATCCTTTACTAGAACACCCAGCTAGGAAAAAGACAGAAAGAGGAACACGAACACACACGTAGTATTTAACTTAGTAGAAGAACAGATTAAAATACATATATCATTTAATTTTAGTTGATCCAGAACACTTGCATACGAACACACATAGAAACAGCAACAAACACATTCACACATTAAACAGACACATTCGTCAAGATATTTTGCTTTCAAGCAGTTTATAAGAAACTTTGGTCAAGCAAAGAAAAGAGGCTAGCAGATATTGGCTTGGCAACCAAAGCAAGAGTGCACCGGAACAGCTATGGATTCACGCCAGGGACTTTACCCAGTCAAAGATAAGAAGGGCAAAGAAGATTAAGGAGGTGCCATAGGTGGGCTGGCTTTAGAATCCCGCTTCAGGTTGCCAAGAAGAATGGACCAAGCATGGATTGGTCAAGTCTAGCCAGGTGATCCGGCCCAAAAATCATGCTTTGGCATGCCAAAAAGGGAGGGTCTGGACTAGATTGGTCAGTAACGGTCAGGTGGTCAAGTAGGCGGAAACAACTAGGGCGTATAAAAAAAGCATGACAGAGAAGATGTGGCAGCTGACTACTCTCAGCTCCACCGCCAGCTAGCCACGCGCACCAGCATCAAGGGACTCGGATGGTGAACCGGATTGGTGAGACACTCATTGTTAGGACGTTTTGCTTGCCTATTGTACCATCAGTACTGCTTGATAGCCTATCAATAAATGTTGCATTCATATTAAACGCAAGTGCGGTCCTTGTTGGGTACTATGCGGTTGAAAGATCCTACGCAGCACTGAAGCCACTGAAAGCCGGTTGGGCAAAGGGGGTTTGCCCCTAGGTGGCGCTGCAACAAGGGGATGGGGGGGGGTAGGGTTGGAGGTTTTGGAGGTTATTTTTGTCTTCTATTGTTTTCATGAAGTTTTTCATATGCTTTTATATATTATTATTATTATTAGCATTTGTAAGCATTTGTGTACCTGGCGCTTTACAGAACAATAAGAATGACGTGGTCCCTGCCTACGGCTTACAATCTAATAGACACGGAGGGGGAAGACAAGGAGAGGGGACATAGGGAGAGACAAGGGATAAATAACATTCACGCAGATGTGAAGTCTCAGGTGCACGTGCTTGGCTTGGTTGCGGTTAGGCAGGAGTCTGTGGGGAGGGCAGACAGTAAATATTGAAAGGAAAGTTGTAACAGGCGTTGGGAAAGGCAACGAGGAAGAGGCGGGTTTTGAGGAGGGATCTGAAGGTGCGGAGGGAGGGGGCGAGGCGGATGTGGGTAGGGAGGGAGTTCCAGGCTTGGCGGGCAGCAAGGGAGAAGGGACGAAGACAGTTAGAGGAGCCGGGGAGACGAGGGAGAGCGAGGGAGAGGGCAGAGGAGGAGTGGAGAGCGCGTGCAGGAGTGTGTAAGGAGACATGGGCTGAGAGGTAAGGGAGAGCCAGGTTGTGAAGGGATTTGTAAGTGATTATATGTTTTATATCTTTATTTGTAAGCCACCCTGACCCTTTTTAGGGACAGGCAGTATCAAAATTTAAATAAATAAATAAATAAAAAATATAGTCTGGACCAGCCAATTAGAGATCGGGTGTGGTTGTTAGGGAAGACAGAGCTCCAATGACTCGTACTGTCCCAAGGTCCCATTCCGCCTTGGTTAGCGGGGCGGCTGCTCCTTGCACAGGAATGTAATCCGGTGTAACGCAGCCGCTTGTTTTCAGTTGGGGAATCTTGTCGTTACGTCCACGTGTGCAGACACGCATCCTGCTACTTGCCTGCTATGAGCTCGCTTCTTGGGGGTTTCAGAGGTGGCAGCCGCATCTAAAAAGGGGGTGGGGCCTAGAGGGGCTTTCCCGCCTCTCCCTTCTGATGTGGCCCTGCTGTTATGGAGTATCATGATGTCACAATACTCCGTAAAGTTGAGAAAGGGGCGTGGCATCTGCTTTGCCACACCCCCTTTTGAAGAAGGCCCCGCCCACTGTGGAGCATCATGACATCAGGATATTCTCAAAGGGGCAGGGTTACGTCAGAAAAGGCGGTGGAAATCCCTTAACCCCGTCCTCTGTTGTCATTTCGACCCCTCCCGTTTTCCTCCCAGAGGCAGGGCAGCAACCTATAGTTTCAGCAGAGCAAAACCGGGCGTTAGGATGATGCCTTTCAATCGGACAGTGACTAACCAGCAAGAAAGCACCAGCAGCAGCTCAGCACAGAGAGGAGGGAGTTGAGAGAGATGTTAATGACTGACTGAAAGGGGGGGCCGTGGGGATGGGAGAAATCCATAAGAAAGAATTAAGGAACAGGTCTACGCGATGCACTCTTATGGCACGCTGACAGAGAGGGAAGGACACAACAGGGGCAGAAAGCTATAGGGAAATTCCCCGGGAACCTCAGCGTTCTTCGTTCCCCCATCAGGGCTGGGTTTTAAGGCTTACTTCAGGGGCGGGGAACCTTTCCCTGCCCCTGAAGTAAGCCTTGAGGTTAGGTCCAAACCCTGAAGGTTTGAAGGCTGGCTAAGAGTTGGCGGTGGGATGCGTTAGGGGTTCGTTCAGGATGGGGGACGGAAGGGGAGGGTCCAAGTCAGGGGTGGGGAATCTTGGGCCCGGGGGCCCAAATGCAGCCTGTGGCTAGTTTTTATTTGGCCCCTTTCCTGGATCTGGCCCCTGGATTTGGTTCCTATCCCCAAGCTCTAAAAGACTGAGCTCACGGGAAGGGAGCAGAGAGGAGGGGCCTGCACACAAGGGACAGGGGGACAGATCCATGAGCTGGACCTTCCCATTCCTGAACGCACCCTTCAACTGCTCCTATCCCCCAACTTCTACGAGGCGCTTGGAGCTTGTGCTCATTTTCAAAATGGCCCCTGGGAAGGAAAAGGCTCCCCCACATCCCTGGTACAGATCATGGATCTATGCCAGGCATGGCCGAGGAGCAGTTCAAGGGCGGCCGTTGGCCAGAGCTGGCCCTGGGTCCCACGCTGCCTTTGTATGGTCCTATCTCGTTACTACACTGCAACCGAGTGAGTATCAGAAGTTCAGTCGCCGCTGCTCTTTGGAATCTCAGCAGCTAAGACGGCAGGGTGCCGGTTTGGGCTCCCCCAGCCAATCAAGAAGCAGGAGAAGTGTCTGTCTGTGCGTCTGTCTTGCACTGCTTGGCCATATGAAGATTTCAGCACACGGCTCTTGGGGCCGGACATCCCTGTGTTGGCGATGCTGTAGGCATAGATATCATGCATCCAAGCTGGGGGTTGGACGAGATGACCCCTTAGACACAGCCGTGGGCTGGAGGTTCCTCCCCACCACTAGCTAAGGGAAACTAGCCCCCAAATCCAGCCCATTGACGTTACCTGGGCCTCCTTGTCCAACACCACTAGGATGATTTCGTCTTTTTCAAACTGCAGGAGATGCTTGTCATCTGAAGTGTGCGCCTGGATCGCCTGTGCCTGGAGTATTACAGAGAATAGCAGATACCTCTAAGAACATAAGGGCGTAGCTACCCATCGACCAAAGGGAGGCTCAGTTGAGCCCAGTGACTGGACTCCGGGTCGGAGGAGCTTTGTAAGCAACCGTCCTGACCACCACTAGGGAATTATCAGAGTGGACGGGGCCAACTCTCTGCCCCCAACCCACTCTGAAAATTTTCTTGCAGTGACCAGGTTGCTTGCAAAGGGCCCTGCCGAGAAGGACATCAAGCGCTGAGGGGGGCCCATAATTGGGACATGAGTTCAGGGCCTCCATAGCCTTGCTGTCACTGCCGTCACAATGAAGCTGAGGCTACTTTGCCATACAATTTAAGCCTGCGGAACTCATTGCTGTGGGATATTGCACCAAGGGTTAGACCAATGGTTCTTCCAGATCAGCATCCTGTCTCTGACAGCAGCCAGCAATGGATGGGACTCAAGCAGGGCCATCCATGGTGCCCTTCCCTCCCAGTTTTTGGAAGTCAGTTATTTTATCCCTCCACCAATGACCTGTGTTGACCATATTTTCCCCACTGTCACCAACCAGGAAAATGCGGCCAATAGCCTTGACCCACTTGGCTAACAGCTATCCTCCTTTTGTAACCCAGTTAGGCTACTTGTTCTTTGCAACATCCCACAGCAAGGAGTTCCGCAGGTTAACTGAGCGAAAAAACAAGCAAACAACCTGAGCCTCATTGGGGTGCCCCCTGTTGCTGCTTACCTTGAACAGGAAGTCCTGGGGCAGCTCGCGGCCACTGTCCGTTTGATCATCAGCAAAGAAACTTGACATGACCTGAAACCAGAAGGACGTTTCATGGCATCAGCGATAGGGCTGCCACCTCTGGAGCAGGTGGTGCCAAGGGGTTGTCATGCAGCCCTGCGAGTGGCAAGATTATGTTGGAAAAAATAGTCGTGCTGCCTTTTCTGGGTGCCCTCTGCTGATATAACCCTGCCTTTGCGGAGCTTTGTGACATCACAGAGCTCGATGAGGCTGGGATGTTGGCAAGCCAGTGGGACAGTTCCTATGGCCCCACCCTCTCTCTGACTGGCCACCCCTTGCTGCTCCTGGAAACCGTGATTTCCCAGGTTACCCAGGGTGGACCTGGTGAAATGGGGGCGCCCCTGGCTTTAACCCAGAGTACGAGTGAAAGTCAGAGAGTCAACAATCCTAGTCAGCGATGGATGCTCAAGTCCTCGCACTGCCCCTTCCCACATACCATGGTTCCCCGACAGTGGGCACAGCAAGGCCTCTCAAAGGGCACTGGGGCAGAGCAGTTCCTGCAACAAGCGTCAGCCTAGGAGTGCATAATGTCTTCGGGGCGGGGTGGGGAGCAGAGACTGCTGGGCCCTCCCGCATCATTAATCCAAGGGGGTGTCTGGAACCCGTCTTCAGGTGCTCGGGGAGGGGAGGACTCCAATCTGGGGCAATGACCTCCACTCCTGTAGCTGAGAAAGTGATATTGGAGCCAATCCCGCCTGCCAGGGTCACGGTGTGTGAGTGAGCGAGTGAGAGGGGCATCGGGGACGTGGGCAGATGGCAGGGACTGATGCTCAGCACTGAGGCCGGGGGACGCGGACTTGTGGGAATAAAGGCTAGAAAATAGGGTTGCCACCTCTGCACAGTTTTAAGGAACACTTATGAAAAAGACATGTGGCAGGTCCTTTTTATCAGATTCCGATCTGGCCACCATCATCCGTGCCTTCGTAATCTTGAGGCTGCACTACTGCAAAGTGCTCTATGTGGGGCTGCCCTCGAAGACCATTCGGAAGCTGCAGTTGGTGCAGAACACGGTGGCTCACCTTCTGTCCAGGGCACTAAGGCGCCCATGTAGGCCCTGCAACATGTATTTTTATTTATAAGTGTTGCTTAATAATTTGCATAGGCAACACTGCTGGAAAGGGAACCAGAGAATAAGGCAAAGGGGGAACCAAGGAGCAAGACCAGAGGAAGCAAGGAACGAGGACCAGAGCAAGGAACCAAGGAGAAAGGCAAGGCAAGCCTACAGGGCTTGAGGCAAGACTACAGAGGCAGGAAAAGGGCAGGGGCGCGGGGGAGGAGACCAGCCCAGGAGCAAGCACTTGAAACAAGGAGCGTGTTGTTCTGCCTAGCTTCCCGGCGCCACTGGCAAGCCTTATATACTGGCTGGCAACCAACCAACCAGAAAGTTGGGAGGCGGGGCAAGGGCTGGGATGAATAGGAAGTAGGGCAGGGTCAGGGAAGACTAGGGAGGGCTCCTGGGGGGAGCCAGAGATAAGCAACAGCCCCCTCACTCTTCTCCCTCCCCACCCCTGGCGTCCATTCATTGAGGAAAGGCCTGGCCATCTCCCAAGCTGGTAGAAGACAGGACTGCTGTTACATCTTGTGTAGCAGAATCCATTCTAACCTAGCTACGTCCTTGACCCCGATGCTTCTGGGAGGGGATGGTAGTGGGTGTTGCCTGAAAGACACAGCTCCCATGGGGGTCTAGACCACCCCTTTGCCCTGCCCTCCATTCTCAAACTGTAAGCAGCTCCTCACCTCAGTTTCCGTAATCTTTGGGGAGACCATTATTTCCTCCATACTTCCGTCGCTGTCGCCGTCCTCTTCAGTGTCATCGATGAACTGGCATTTGGCCCCCTCCGCCTCTGCCAGCCGTTGCTTCTGGCTGCTGGTGCTTTGGTTAGCTTCAGGCGGAGCAGAGAAGCTGCTGCCATTGGCCATGGTGGTACTTGTGCCAGCTGGGATTGGGGATGAAGAATCTTGGAGGCATGCTGTATTTTCAAGGCTAACTTTCTCCTGATGGCTTGATTCCTCATTAAGAGTTTGGGGATTTGGGTCTTCCAGCGGTTCGGCCTCTCCTCTCATGTTGGAACTGTGAGGAGATGGGATTTCATCATTTGGTTGAGGCGAAAAGTGTTCCACTTTCCCCTGTGGATGCTTCACTTCAAGGCTTCCTGCAGAGGGGGATGGTGATGTATTATCTGAGGCTGGCCGACCTTCTTGGCCCTTCCCGGTAGCCTCCAACATTGCTTTGGATAAAATGTCCACAGCCATGGCTCCTGCGAGGTTTTCCACTCGGTGGAAGGTCTCCTTTGGAGCTCCAATGGGTTTCTCTATTATCCCATCTTGGATCTCTTTCTGGGTGTCGCCAGGCATCCTGGGTTCACTGGGTGTAATTTCAGCTTGGTTCTCACCCCCAGCGGAGGATACAGACTCAGCCTCTGCCGTTTCATTGCATGATGCCAACTTGGGTGCCTCTTCTTGGGTTTCCTCGACATTGGAGGACACAAACTCCACTTCTGCCCCCAAGCCATGTTCTCCTCCTCTCTCATTCTGCGCCAACAAAGGCATCTTCTCTTGGGTTTCCTTGATATCAGAGGACACAGACTCTACTTCTGCTCCCGAACCATGTTCTCCTCTCTCATTCGGTGCCAGCGAAGGCATCTTCTCTTGGGATTCCTTGACGTCGGAGGACGCAGACTCCACTTCTGTTTCCAAAACAGATTCTCTCTTATCGAGTGACAACATGGAAAGAGGGGAGGTTGGACTGATTGGAGAGGAGATGATCAACGAGCCTCGGTTACTGCATCAGATAGAACACAAGAAGGTTGAGTACGTTCCGCTCTACAGCCTCACTGCTGAGGATAAGACACCTTAGCCATGATCCATAGACCACTTCCTTTGAGAAGTCCCTGCAGGGGGCAATGGGGTGGCTGTTCATATGGGATGTTAGGATTTGGGGCCTGGATGGCTCTGAGCAGATGGGAGATGCTGGAGTCTCAGTGTGACTGTAGGGTTTGAGGATGCTGGGTGATTGTGCCTATGGGATACTTGTGTGTATACTTGGGGTCTTGTCTGAGGAAGTGAGGTCATTGTCTGTAAGAGGGACTGGATTATTTGGGTGGGATGGCTGTTGTAGGGAAGCGCTGGGATCACCAGGTAGGGCGATCGTGGGGAGGCTGAGGGCAGGGTGGATGTGGATGGAGGGCTGTGGGAGATATTTGGCCATATTTATGGCATCTAGAGGTTAAGGGATGGGGGCACTGGGGCCAGGCCAGATGAGAGGTGAGGGAACTTGTAGCCTCCATGGGCCAAATCTGACCTTCCAATTTCTGGATCTGGCTCATAGATGGTCAGGCCTTGGAAGAAGGAGCTCAGTGGAAGGGAAAGAAGATGAGGGTTTGCACTCAAAGACAAAAAAGAGGAAAGATTCATGCCCTGAATCCTCTCCTCCCTCCACCCATCCTGGGCACACGCGTTAAGCCTCCACCCCAGCTCCTATCCAGCTCAGAGAGGCTGTACTAATTTCCAGTCACCTGTTGGAAGGAAAAGGTTCCCATCCCTGAAATCAAGTCTTGGCTTCCTCTCTAGATCCCCCTCTGGAGGAACAGGGAAGCCACTCACCTGGAGACCCCTTTAATGATGAAGACTTTGCTGGAGTGCTGCTTTTCCAACTTGCTCATCACGTCGTAGAGGTTGTGGTTCAGCTGAAGGGCACGAGGGAAAAGAAAGAAGGTATCAGAGTGCTGGCTTTTTCCACTGTCTGTTGCTCAAACCATGGGAGGTTTGACCAGCGAGGTGCAAAATACCATTTGAAACCAATCTTTTGAAAAGAAGGAAGACATGGCGCTGTACAATCTCTTCTAAAAAGATGAAGATATTGGAACGGCATCGTATTTCGGAAAGATGCCGGCTATCAAACCTATACAAGTATTTGAGGTACTTTAAAAGATACTCCGGCATTTGAAGTCAAACAAACAAAACCCCCACACCAAACAGCACGCATCATCACACGGTGCGCTACCTGAGGTGGCCTTAGGGCGCTTATAGACGAGACAAAAAAGGCGGCTGATCCTTTGAGCAGCCGCCTTTCTTTGCACTCGTCTAAATTTCAAGGCCGGATCCTACCCCGCGTCTGACCGGGTCAGCGATCCTGGCCCCTCAGACGCGGATCCCCGAAGTGCCGGCTTTACGCCGCACTTCCGGGTTCCCTGGCCGAGTATGCATGCGCGGAAGGGCGTGCATGCACAACAGCTGTACGCCGTGTCTGAACATCAGACACGGCATACAGAGGAAGGCGGGGGAGAGATGCCGGCACTGAACGATCCCACTTGTGAGCGGGATCATCTAACAGCGTCCTCAGAAGTGAACGGAAGATAAGTAGCGTTAAATTTAAGATGGCGCTGCTGGTTTTCAAGGCCCTGACCGGTCGAGGCCCTGGCTGCATCCGAGGCCTGCTCCTGGAGCCTTGCCACGATGGGTCTGTGCTCAGAAACCACCAGCTGTTTTGGGGGATCCCGCCATTTGCCTTACATTGGCGGGCGATTGGGCCTTTGCTGCAGGATACCCCCCAGTGTGGAACTCCCTCCCTCCTTGCCTTGAAAAAGCACCCATCGACTTTATTTATAGGTGCTTTTAGAGGATGCACGGCAGTTTCCCCTTAGTGCGTTCCCTCTCCTGCCTCTCTCTCCCCCCCCCCCCCCCTTTCAGTTGTTTTAAATGGATTTGTATTTGAAACGGATTTCATTCTCTTCATTATGTTGCGAACCACTGGCATCTTGATACTTCAGAAAGAAGATACTTCCTAACGTGACACTGGACTAGGGCTTGGTGGCGCTAAACTAAACATTAATTAGTTAAAAAAAAAAAGAAAAAAGTAAAAGTAAAATATCACAAGGGCTCAAACCTGCTCCAGAAGTCCCGGCCCTTTGACCTAACAAGCATAGGGGGATTCAGAGGGGCCGGCAGAGCTGTCCTGTCTCCGTTTGCCAGCCCTTATTCAGGACCAGAATATTACACCTGAGGGGAGCTGCTGCCGCCGATCTGCCTGAACCAGGGGAGAGACTGGGGCTTAAGTTGGGTTCTGTCCTAAGAAGGGCCTGCCCCAAGGTCTCAGAGCGCGCCCACTTGCAACGGGCTAGGAGGGTCCTCGCCAGAACCATGCAACCAATCTTTGGTCAGTTTTTTTACCCAAAGCTTCCATTTTGGCCCATGGAAGCGTCAGGCAAAAAAACCCCACCCCAGGTGGCAACTTTAGCTAATAGGGTTACCCCACCTCCCCTTTAACAGAGCACACTTATGAACAATACATGGTGCAGGGCTGCATTGGTTCCAGTGCACCCCTGCAACATGTGTTTTTCATAAGCGTCCTCTTGGAGGCAGGGTAACCCTAACACCTAAGGACGCCTTCAACTCAAGAAACCGTGCGGAAGGTGGTGCCAGCATGACCAAAGGCATCTTGCCTTCCTGCCTCTAGGTGGCAGTGCAGAGAGGAGGTTCTTCTCACTCAACAACAGACACGGCTGGGGGGGGGGGTGTGGGGAGGTATTCTTACCTTGCTCATTTCCTTGTAGAAAATATCTCGCAGATTGGAGATGTTCTGGAAGACGGTCACATAGCAAGCAATGCGACTGGTGGGAAGGAGAAAAGAAAAAATGCAAAGGAAGCCCTGCTGTGCGGAGAGGGGAAACTGAGGCACAGAGGAGCTAACCAGATTGGCCAGATTCCAGGTCCAAGTGCCTTAGGATACAAGACCTGCCTCCCTCGCACGGATTTCACTGCAATGGAAACTGCTTTAACAAGTGCCAGACTGGGTCAGAGCAATGGTCTGTCCAGCCCAGCATCCTGTCTCTGACGGTAGCAGGTTCCATCGCTTCAGAGAAACACGGCCAATAGGCCGTAATGGAGTGATCAGTTCCTTGCTCTTCATTCCCAGCCCCTAACGGTCAGAGGTCTCATTCCCTGACAAGCTTAACTAATAGCCATTGATGAACCTACCCTCTAAGAATTTGTCCAGTACTTTTTTTTTTTTTAAATCCAGTTATGCTATTTGTCTGCACAACATCCTTTGGCGAGGCGTTCCACTGGTTAACCATACATGGAGTGAAAAAGGACCTCCTTTTATTTGTTTTAAACCTGCTGCCAGTTAACTCCATAGGGTGTCCCCCTAGTTTTAGTATCTGTAGGAAGGGTCAATGATGACAGTTGCCTCGTTATTAGCTCTGCCCCACTCATGATTTTGTAAACTTCGATCACATTTCCCTCTCGACCCCTCCGGGCCGTTTCTTTTCTAAGCTGAAGCATCACTTAAAAACTGACCCACGGGTCCCTTTTAATACAATTTCCAAAAGCTTATTGTCGTAGGTGAGCTGGCATTTGGGAATGTCAAGGCAGCTCACGATGGCTGAAGACTAGGGGTGTGCAATTCGTATCGTTTTAATTCGTTATGAAAACGAACGGAGCCCCATTCGCTTTCGTAACTAAGGATATGCAAACAAATGAATAAGCAAACAATGTTGGTTTGGTTTCATTCATTTTTCTGTTCTTTTTTTCGTTTCATTAAAAGTAATACAATTCTGAAAAAAATCACTGTGCATGCACAAGGGGCTACCAGACCATTCATGCACATATGTCCTTTTCCAAAGGCCGTCACCATTCCGGAAAAAAGTACGTATGCGCAGAATGCTCCAGTGGTCCTTGTGCATGTACAGCCATTTAAAAAAAAAAAAAAAAAGATTTTAATTTAAAAAAAAATAAATCACTGCGCATGCGCAAAATAGCAACTGGATCATCTTGCGTATATGCATTCTTTTCCAAAATGGCACCGGCAGCATTGGCGCCATTTTGGAAAAGGGCATCTGGGCTGTGCATGTGCACACTGGCTGCTCTTTTTTTTTTTTTAAATGGCACCGATTCTGCCGATGTTATTTTGGGAAAGGGTTACACATGCGCAGAATGACCCTGGCAGCCATTTTGTGCACACTGCTTTTAAAAATTATTTTTGATAAAATAAAATGAACCTCCCCCAACACGATAGTAATTTACGAACACCACCCCCACAAAAAAGGGGGGTTTGTAAATGAAAACGAACAGCTCAGGAGTGGAAGGGGCATGCCAGAGGGTGCGGGGCAAACAGGCTGTTATGCCTCTCCCTTCTGAGGTAACTCTGGGGCGTTACGATGCTCTGCTGGGAACGGGGCCATGTCAGAAGGGCGAGAGATAAACGGGCTTCCACGCCCTTTTCTAACGTAACCCCCGTCTCTTCTGGAGTATGAGGACACTCCATAGAAGGAGGGACACATTGGAAAATAATCAGGAAAGTTCCCATGTCCAATCCCATTTCTGATGTGGCCATTTCTGGAAACTTTGATCTCTCAGGTTTATTGGGGCACTGACCCAGAGAAACTAGGGATTCCCCCAGAACCTGGAGATTTTGGGTTTGAAACTTAGACAGGGATGGGAGAAATGCCTTTATGGATAACCCTGCATGCCACAAACAGGAAGTAACAGGAAGCGGAGGAGAGGTCTACCTTCCAGTATTCTCTAGCCCCAACTCTATGATCATTAGGTGGTAGGAAGTGATGTAACAGGAAATGATGAAACTGAAGCTTGTTAAGGAAAAATAAACACCCAACCCATTCACACAACACCTTTGCCAGTTTAGTTAGATCCGAGCAAAGAAGATCTTTGCACTGCATAGAAGAGAAATGGTGGCAAAATTTGGGGCTAAAATTGGTGGGGGATACTGACTCACATAAGCCCCCTCCCCCCCATAACCCTGGAATTGCAAAAGGAGGAAATTTGGGGGTGGGCTGTCCCACCATGTCCCCCACTCTAATTACTCCCATAGGCACAGGACGTGGCAAGGATTCTGAACAAGACTGGGTTGAGGTGGCCAGATATGCATTGGAGCCAATGCTGCCAGGAAACCTGTATTTCTCATAAGTGTCCTCTAAAATATGCATATCTGGCCACCCTAATGTGGGCTTGCTGTACTACCCACTCATGTATGATCACACCCTATGTTACCTGCTGTACAGAATGGGCAGCTCTTCCCGTAGGTCTTTGTTGAGATCCTCAAACACAGCTTGGGCTTTATAGAATTCCTCTTCAGCCTGCAGGAGAGAAAAGACATAGATGGAATTTTAAGGGCAGAGCTAAGGTGCAGCAAGCCATGAATCCCAGCTCTGAGCTGTAGGATATAGACACAAAATTAGGGTTACCCCGAGGGCTGTGCACGGGGGCAAGTATTTCCATTTGTACCCGTATTTGTATTTTTAGTATTTGTATTGTAGCTTTGCCTGTGTTCCCTGCATTTCCCTCATTGTTGCCAATGTGGAAAATTCACTGAACGCAGGTCGCTGCATATGGGCTATTTGACAAGCCTATAACAAGGAAAGGAAAATGCAGTCAAACCTGTTGCTAAGTCTGCTACCTAGTGTAAAAAGGAGATTATTGGTTTGGGGGAAGGCTGGAGAATACAGCTAGCTTGATGGGAGTATTAGCTTGGGTGAAATGGGGCATAGGTCTTGCTCGGGGATCGCTGACTTGAGAGAGAGCGAGGCATGCAGCTGCCTTGGAACAGGGGAAAAATGGAACATGGGACTGGCTTGGAAATGGGGCATGGATGTAGTTTAGGGAGACATGGGGCATGGATGTGGTTTAGGGGGGCATGGCAGGACTAGACTTAGGGGAGGTTGCTGGCTTGGGGAGGGGGAAGGAAGTATAATTCTAGCTTGGAGGGAGTGGTTTCTGTCTCAGAAGGGTGTCATTGGCTTGTGGAAAGTGGAGAATGGGATATGGTGCTGGCTCATGGGGGTAACTGGCTCGGGGAGGGGGACTGAGGCTGCCAAGGTCTCACCCTTTCTCCCTGGCTGGGCTGGATCTGGCTGCAGTGCTGAAGACTGAAGCTCTGAGTCAGCTCCTGAAGGTGGGGAGAGCTCACTCCAGGCTCCCCAAGCAGAAGTCGAAGCGGAGAGTCAGAGAACAGCCCAGCTCCAAGCTGGATGTGTGCTGCAGTTTGGGGAATTCAGTTCGAGACCTCAAATATTACGGTTTTTGGGGGGCAATATTGGGTTCACTCGAAACCTGGATGCAGTTACGACTGCCCCTTGTGCCTTCGCCTGGAGAGGGGGAGGCTCCATAGGAGGGGGCAGTGCGAAGAAGCTGTTCATGCCCCCTTCCGACGTAACCCTGCCTCTTAGCAGCATGACATCCCACAGAGGTGGGCCATAGAAAGGGGGTGACAAAATTCCTAAGCCCTGTTTTTTTCTGGGCTACTGAGGGCACCCTTGACCTGGAGAAATCAAGACTAACCCCCACCCCTAAGCAAAAGCCTGGAGTGTCCGGGCGAAACCCCAGCAAGATGGCACTCGAACTGACATGAAGAGGGCTTGTCAGCTTCACAAATCAAATTCCCAGTACAGAATAAGATCTCTACCCATAATCTGGATGAGGGGCGAAGCTACCCGCAACTCGCTTGGCCGAACCTGGGCTCTGGATTCTTGAGAGCCCCTTTGCAAGGGGCCTGAACACCATTTGGAACATTTTTCAGAGTGGGTGGGGGAAGACAGGGTCAACACTCTGCCCCCGCTTACTCTGAACATTTTCAAGCATGTCCTACCAAGAGGCATGTTTCAAAGTGAGCAGGAGTGGAATTCTGGCCCTGCCCACTCTTAAAATTTCCTTCCTGGAAAGGGCGGTGAAGGGAGGGGGGGGCTCTCTAGGAGCCAGAGCAGTGCCACCATCTTTGCAGGGGGAAACCAAGGCTAGCCAGAAGGAGGCCACTTAGGAGACCCCCACCTCATTGCCCTTGGGGGGCCCTCATCAAATTGGGACATGATACTAGACCTGCCACAACCTTGCTATGCTACCAATTTGGATCCATCTCTATTCCAGACGTGCTAATTTATACCCTTTCAGAGCATACAAAACCTCCCAACGAAGCAGAAGTTTTGAAACAATGAGCAAATTGGAAGCCAACCTCCCCCTCACTTTGGCAAGGGACCTCACTACATTCACAAATGCACATCCATTTGGAATTGGTTAAATTTGTCTAGTATTCTATTTGACTCAAATATTCCCTTCCGCTGTAACGAGAATCTTTATCGGCGTGAGCTCAAGATGGTGTTCCCGCAGGGTTACCGCCTCCCTCTGAGCAGGCACCCAAAATGGGGGAGGCCATGTCAGAAAGGGTGGGGCAAATAAGGCTGTCACATCCCTTTCGGATGTGACCCACGCACTATGGAGCATCATAGGGGAACCAAAGTTACAACACAGCGTTGCATAGGGGGTGGGAATGCTTAAATGTGGGGACCTGAGTTCACTGCACCAAACAACCTTAAATTCTGCAACCAGTGAAGCCAGATTCTGCAAATTCTCCATGAGCATTAATATTTGGATAATTAACTTGATTTGCATAACTATGCATGCTGGGAAGCAAATTTGCAACAGGTTTGACATAGAATCACAACTTTGCTGATCAAACACAACTCAAATCCTCTGGAATTTCAGCACCCCAGAATTCCCACCTCATATTAAAACCCCAGACCTCCCTCACCCAAACATAGGGCCTTCAGACCCCACCCACCTAGAGTTCATCTCCCAGGGGCCTGTTTACCCTCAGCTCATGGTCACACCTCCTGGACAGATGGCAGCTGCAGCAGCAGTTTTAGTTTGGGGTCAGGCGACAAGTTTATGCCTGAGCCAGGATTTAAAGATCCTGCAGACAGCCCCCACTGCTGTGTCCCTGCAATTTCAGCCTGGCACTGTGAGGATTGGCTGATTCTGCAAAAATCACTGCAAATTGCAGCAACGTAGTCAACTCGGGTCCCTGAGTGTGACACAAACTCAACAGCTGAAGCCGGGAACAGATCAGAGGCCGCCATGCTGGATGTGCAGTTCTCTACTAAATTGAGTAAGTGTTCATTGTTCTTACAAAGTCTCCTGTGCTTTCCTATGGGGTTAATAGCTGCACAGCTATAGCTGTTACATGGTGTCAGAAGTAGGAAGAGTGTGTTACAAGCTTGCAGAAATTTGAAAGGAAGGAAAAGTACTGCAGAGGCCAAGCAAACTGAAAGGAAGAATAAATTAGACCAGCTTAAGCCTCAAAGAAAGTTGGTTTGAAGGAAACTCAGTAGAAAGTGGAGAAAGCACCGGAGAAAGACTGCAGGAACAATGAGCACTTACAGCAGAGAACGCACACAACATGGCTGCTTCGGTCTGTGTCACACTTTAGCATTTCCCTGTGCAACTCTGCATCAGTGTTGGATCCTACACCACAGTTCTCTCTAGCATTATCGTTTGGACGAGCTCCGCTCCCAGGTCCCAGTTCTTGCGAGACAGGCTTCACCTTTGCAATCTTGGCTTCATCTTTCTTTTTGGTGTTCTGCAGCGCCTCCAGGTGGTGCCTGGAGCTGTCGTAATCCACCAGCTTCCTCCCTCGCTTCGCAGTTCGCTCCTGCTTGGAAACAAGGCACAGAGGAGCTGAGCTAGCACTCAATTTCCATTTCTGCTCTGGTTTCTCTCTGGGATTCATCTGAAAAGGCAAGTGTTGTTATTGTTACTAATTATTTATATAGTGAAAGCAATGTACTTGGCACTGGATAATTATTAATTGGAGACAGGTCTTGGCCCTGGGGTGCTCGCACTCCAAGAAGGACATAGCGAATCCCTTTCTGATGTCTCCTGTTGATCCCAGAGGTCCCTGTTTTTCTGGGCTACTAAGGACGCCCCTGGCTAACCTGGAGAAACTGGGTTTTCCCCCAGAAGCCTGGAGGTTCTGGATTAATTTAAAACCCAAATGAGTTGCAGGCAATTCTAGGAAGAGAAATAAAAAGACACAGGGAGCTGTTTATTCTCTCTCGTCATACAAGTGCTTGGGAGACACCTGATCAAATTATCAGGCAGCTGGTTGAAAAACAAGCCAACAAAAAGGAAAGGTTTTTTTTTTTCCAACACAAGGCACAAATAGCCTGCGGAACTCATTGCTATGGGATGTTGTGCAAGTCAGAAGTATAATTCAGGGAGAGTAAGTCCATCAGTGACTATTATCCAAGTTGGCCAGGGGACGCAACCTTGGACTTCTGAATGAATAGAAAGGAATGGATTACTCCATACATGCCTTGATTTCACAGCATCTGGTGCTGGTGGGAGACAGGATAGTGGCCTACCTGGACCATTGGTCTGACCCAGTCTGGCAGTGTCCCCTACCCCTTTAAGAAGCCAGGCATCGTTAATTCGGGAGCTTGCTACTCGTTTTACTACTAGGTCACAGTACCTTGATTTCATTGAACTGGGACAGGTAGTTCTCCATGGTCCTGATCGCCTGGTCGGCCAGCTTCTCCTCGTAGTCTTCCCACAGGAGGTCATTGCTCTGAGAATAGAAATGTGCAGAGAGGATTTTTTTAAATGCTGCTGGGTCTGAACACATTGGGCGTTTTCAGACGGGCAAACTATCCCGAGATAATTAAAATAATCCCCAGTGATTATTATCCTGGGATAATGAAGTGGTACCTATTTAGATGGATATTTCTATCCCGGGATAACTTAGTTCCGCGATAGTCCATATGAACAGTACATTGTGATTAGTGTCTCTGGGGTGAATTAAAAATTCCACGGTGCTTTTCTGCCGAGTTCAGTGCGATATTTTCTGAGACTCAGACACCACGTCTTTTCTCTGCAACATCACGTCCTCTGTGCAGCTCAGCATTTGAGCACATACCTTGCCATTGGACTCGGTGGCGCTAATCACCGGGATAGTTGACTATCCCGGGATAGGTCATTCAGACGGACATTATCCCAGGATACTTTAACAACCGGTTATTATAAACACCAACGACTGGGGCTTTATAACACCCTGATATTTTTGTTATCCCTGGATAATAATTACTGTTGACAGCATTTAGACAGACGAACTACCCCGGTGATAATGTTCTCACCCCGGAATAAGTGTCCGTCTGAGAACGCCCATTATCTCTTCTTTCCTGGGCCACAGGATACAGGTACTGCAGAGGTGGGGAACCTTGGGCCTGGGGGCCAAATGTGGCCCCTTTTCAATTCCTGGATCCAACCCTCCCTCTCAAGCATTAAAAGACTCATCCCAGGGAAAGGAAGCAGAGATGAGGGGATGAACACAAGGAGGGGCCAGATCCAGGCCCTCCTCTTCCTGAGCGCCCCCACCTTTAAAAAACCCACACACCCCCAACTTCCATGCGACCCACGGAGCGGTGGCCCTTGGGAGGGAAAAGGTTCCCTGATCCTGAGCTACTGCTAGGTTTAATATTAATCAACCTTTATTTGCATTAGACTATTAAAATATTGCAAAGGGGGAGCTGGAGAAGAAGACATGGATGTCTTCTTCCATGAAGACATGGACTAGTCTTGAAGTCCATGAAGTTGGACAGGTGACCGTTTTAAAGGACGACACATCCTCCTCATGCCAACCGGTCATATCACCATCCTGGACCCATTCCTTTCTCACCTCTTTCAAATACTACTACTAATCATAATTTCTGCAGCACTACTGCACACACACACACACACTCTCCCATTTTACAGATGGGGAAACTGAGGCTGAGAGTTGCCCAAGGCCACCCAATGAGTTCACGGTTAGGGCAGGATTTGAACCCCGGCTTCCCAGAGATCTCTTAAGGGTGCTGACTTTCGGGGTGGTAGCCAGCGGGGACCCACACTCCCCAAAAGCAGCCTGAACAAGTACTGACTGGGTGGGCAGTGGGCCTGCTCCTCCCACCACCCATGCACAGAGCTCTGCCGGGTCCTGCCTCCGTGATCTGCCTCTGGCGAGCCTCAGTCTCCTGGCAGTTCCTGAAGCCCTGATCCCCTCCTGCCTTTAGGAACCCCACCCCTTCTTAGTCCCAGCAACTCCAGACCCCGCTGGTCCCACACTCCTTCACCTTTGCCTAGCCCCAGTCACCACAATTCTCGCTCCCCTCTGGCGCTTGTGCAGACCTGGCAACCTCAGAGCCCGCTGGCCCTGCTCTGTGCCCCGTTCCCGTCTTGACAACTCTGGAACCCTCTGCCACTCTGCCTCTAGCAACACTACTGCTACTAATAGTTTCTATAGCGCTACTAGGCGTGGTATGCAGCACTTTATAGTCACAGATTTGCAGAGACAGGGCTTACAGTCTAAGATGGACACGGATGAGGGGAACACAGGGAGAGAGAGAGAGACACACATACACATCCCCATCCCCATTTTACAGATGGAAAACTGACGGCAAGAGGTCGTGACTTGCTCAAGGCCATCCAGGCACTTCATTGTCTAGGGTTCTGATGTGATCCTGATGTGCCTTATTTGTGGACCTGGTAATCTTGCAGGGCCTGTTCCCCTACACCCAGCAACCCTGCTCCCCTGTCCCAGTAGCCCAGCTCTCCTCTCTGCTGTTTATAGCAGGGTCATGCAGCATCTGCACATCCGTGCGTGCACCACACACACACACACACACACACACCCTCCTGCTCATTTGCTTCCTAACCAACCAGAGCAGGCCCCAAAATTTTGCGACACCACCACACACAACAATTACCACTGAAACCAGATGAGAAATGGGAACTACAAAGCTTGCTCCCTGTGCACATCCCTAGCTCCGTGGGAAGAAAGAGGTTTTCTGCCCTCTTCTAGTAAATTCTAGATGCGTGAACAGGGAGAGACTAGTAGACATTTAAGTTCCTTTATCCCCAGCTTCGGTAAATGAAGATCTATCCAGGGATGTGTTTGGTCTGGCTTTCTTGCTCACCTCTGCAATCTCTTTCAGCTCTGCGTAGCCGTCCCACTCTTGGTTGTAAATCTCTTGCAGGGTTTCTGCCACTTTCCTTGAGCTTTCGTGCATCCCTAAGGGAAAAAGGCACCACAGTACTGGGATTAGAAAATGGATTAGCATTTCTAGTCCACTGTTCTGAGCAGTGAAGACTGCCGCCCCATTCCTAAAACAGATTTGCTAGTGATGTGGCTGGATGGGGGATATAGCCAGGGATTATAACTTCGTAGAACTCTGGACTCCTCTCCTGCTGTGACCCTGAATTTAAATCAAATGCCATCACATGCCCAAGTTAAACAACACGCCCAAGTCAAATCGCATCATCACATGCATGCAAATGGCTGTTAGATTCAACTTGAGCAACTGCACGCATGTAATGGATTAGATTGCTCATACTGTCAAACACATAATTGATTGCATGCAGATGCCCAAGTCCATCGGCATGAACGTAATGGATTACAGTGCTCTTACCATCACATGTTTGCACATGCTCAAGTTAAATCGCACAACCAAGTCAAATCACATCATCACATACATGCGGATGCCCAAGTTAAATCTAATTTGGGTGCATTAAAGCATGTAATGGATTATATTGCTCATATCACCACATTTGCACATGGCCAAGTTAAAAATCACACAGCCAAGTCAAATCATGCTGTCACATGTATGCAGATGCCCAAGTTAAATCTAACTTGGCCATCTGTATGAACATAATCAATTCCATTTCTCTTACCATCCCATGTCCACACATGCCCAAGTTAAATGCTCACATGCACGCGCACACCCCCACACACTCCCTTACCTGGGCTCATCTCCCCACTGCCTCTGGGACATGCTTAGCCACAACTACTTTCCCTCAAGCCCCACTCACTAGACTCCCTCTCTCCCTGGGCTGTGATCTTCCTATCCCTAATTCACCCAAGCCTGTCACTTGAAACAAAATGCAACAAAGCTGCAGAGCTACTAGCTGCTGCTGCTGCTGCTGCTTCCGCCACTCTCCCCCAGCTGCCCCCACCATGTGTCCCCTGAAGAGGGGATTTTCTGCTGCTCACATACACTGCACATTCATGCCTTCACCCATGGGGGTGGGTGTGAAGGGAGAGCCCCGACATTACTACCTTTCACAGCACTGAGGAAACCCTTGAGGTCCTTGTAGAGCCTGTGACCTTCAATCTGAAAAGCAGAGAAGGATGCACTCAGTTAGCTGAAGGCAGGCGTTTGCCCTGGTCTCCCTTTTCAAATGACCAAGACGGGAGCAGACACTGCCCAGACTTATGGTGAAACCACCATACCTATTTGCTCCAGAGGAGCCTAGTAAAAGATAGGTACCAACAATATTTTTTGTAATAATTATTACACCACCTTCCCATTTCCCCCCCAGAAAATTCAAGGGAGCTTACAATACATTTAAAAAACCCAATATTAAAACACAAAACAGTGCGAAGCCTCTTTAAAAAACCAACCCTACCCCCGATCCTCTATCTATCCCATCCCCATTCCTGTGTGCCCTTCCCACACAAGAATTCCCCACCTCCAACCCAACCCCTCATCTCTCACCTGGAGGAGTCCCGCACCCCCATCCCTGCAACCCACAAGCCCCTCAACCAGGGGGTTCAGATGATACCAAATTCCCTCCCAGCCCCCCATTCCCAGCAAAACTCACCAACATTTCTAGTGCTTAATTTGTAAACAAAGAAATTGCGGGTGCCCAAGTCTGTGCCAGAAGCCACGCCCCTACCCTAGAAGTCCCCCACCCCCAGACCAGAACTTGTCAGAGCTGGGAAATGAACCCTAGTCTCCAGCTAGCAACACAACTGCCGGACTGCCCTGCCTGTCCAC
The DNA here is from genome assembly GCA_003113815.1 of Sphenodon punctatus. Lineage (NCBI taxonomy): Eukaryota > Metazoa > Chordata > Lepidosauria > Sphenodontia > Sphenodontidae > Sphenodon > Sphenodon punctatus. The sequence goes on from QEPC01013826.1 coordinate 4,163,935, forward strand.
AGCTGAATCTAAACACAAGTTCTTGTGATTTAATCTATATATGATGGGCCAACACAGGGGGAGTCGTTAATAACTAGGGATGGGCGAACGTGGTTTGGAAGTTCAGACTGAACTCGACCAGTTTGGTCGACCAAACCGAACTTCCAAACCAAACTCGACTTTCGAACCGAACCGAATTTCCGAACTCGGTTCTGTTCGCCCATCCCTATAAGATAATATTCCATTTAGTTCAATGGGGTTTGAATTTCCGAACCCGAACAGTTCGATTTGAAAATCGAGTTCGGTTCGGTTGACCGAACAGAATTTCTGAACCGAACCTCCGAACTCGGTTCTGTTCGCCCATCCCTATTAATAACTAACACCAAATAAACCATCCAGGTTTTATCTGGCTTTCGTTTCCAACCCTGAAATGGACAATAGCAGCCTTTTCACAGGCTCTCACATTTTAGGGTGCACATTCTTACTGGGAACATTTCCTGGGGCCCAGAGCCCTCACCTTGAATTTAATTGCCCTGGCAAGCCCCTTTCCCTCCCATTAAGCCCTGAAAATTCAATTAAAAGAGCAATTCAACTATGCTCTAGGTGTTACTCCCAGTCAGCGAACCACAAATTAAACCCCAGGGAGTTCTTAGCTGGTTCGAGTGAATGGGTGGGAGGGAATCGTTGGCTAACTGTCCTACTGCCTGATCTTTGACATCCATGACCTCACCTCCCGCCATTTCCTCTGGAGACACCTATCCCCCCCCCCCCCATTTTTATCCTCCTCCTTTTAGCCAGACACAACCTGCTGCTGCTGGAAGTTGTAAGCGCTTTGCTCAAACTGCTCGTCCTTGGTTTCCATCGTTTTGCCCAATTTCTGTAAAACCTGCAGGGGGAGAAGAAAGTGTTTTGTTTTGTTTTTAAAAAAACCTCCTCTACAAACTCAATTGTTTTTCTGAATATTTTATACAGCGATTTTCTGTCCTTTCACCATGAACCTGCCAGGACCCCGTATTTATTATTATGAATTATTATTGTTATTCATAATCATTTCAATCCAGAACCTTGTGTATTCATGCAAACTCCATCCCCGCAAGCAGAATAAATGAGGTAAATTAATTATATTCTAAAAGGATGCCAATTTTGAATGCAAATGAATTTTCTATCACGCCACAACATCATTTTTGAACAAGACTTTCTAAAACAAAAACAAGTCACCCACTAAATACCAGGAGGAGGTGGGAGCTCTTCTCTCCCCTGAGTGGTCATGGGCCACCTGCTTCTCTTTAGCAGCTGTGGAATAGACATACACCTTACCAGCAGTGAACAGCTCTGGCTTTCCAATTGGCCAGCTCCCGGCACTCCCTACCAATCATGCTGCTCTGTCAGAGGCAATTTCTGCGACAGTTTGGCCAAATGCAAAATTCCGCAAAAACAGCTGTGATGGCAGAATTCACAAGGTCCTGTTTATATAGTGCTTTTAGCATCCCCAACTGCTTTACAGTCCTTATTTAGTTCACCTTCACAGCCTCCCCATAAGGGAGGCCATTATTATTTGCATTTCTCAATTTCCTTAAGAACATAAGAAATAGCTTACTGGGTCCGTCAAGCCCAGTATCCTGCCTCCATTCTCCTGTCTCCATCCTGAGTGGCCATTCTCAGTCGCTTCGGACAAGTCCCCAACAGGCCATAACGGGGTGATCATTCCCTGATGTTCGCTCCCTGCTCCTGACAGTAAGAAGTTATGTTCCTCACCCAATCTATGTGGCTAATAGTTGTTAATGAACCTATTCTCCAAGAACCTATCCAATCCCTTTTTAAACTCAGCTCTGCCACTGGCCTTGACCACCTGTCCTGGCAACAAGTTCCACAAGATAGTTGTGTGTTCGGTGACAAAACAAAACTTTATTTGTTTTAAACCTGTTGCTTGTTAGTTTCATGGCAGCGTCTGCCCCTGTTGGATATAGGCGACATATATAGCACAAGCCGATAACTGCAGTGATATGGTTAGCATGAGGTTGTGACGTGCGTTGATGACAACACAACTTGGCTGAGGGAAGTAGGGAATCATTATACCAGGGAGAGGATTTGGGACATCCGTGTGGACCTGCGATGGCGGTAACCCCAGCCACCCATCTGCTATGGGCTAGGATGTGACCACAAAGTGCTGCATTTTCAGGGTTCCTGCTGCAGGAAGCGATACCGCTGCCAAAGGCAGCAGCGCTGTACCTATCTACTTCCCGAGTTGCCCTCTTGGTCTTCCTGCTGCGGTTCAGGTCCAGGATGTTGGGCTAAAATCGACCACGGGTCTGATCCAGCATGTCCTTAGGACTGATGAACTTGACATGTCTTTTTGGCTGTGTTATTCGAGTCTCAAGATCAAGCAACACAGGCAAAAAAGCTGGGGAACCGCTGTAGGATTGCCTCTCCATGCTATTGCTACAGACATATAGGACCACCAATTTGGAAGATACCTCCGAGGCCATCCAGTCCAACCCCACTGCTTGGATCATGCAGGACGAGATGGAGCGCCTACAGTCTCCGTAGGCAACTAGTTTCTAACAGTAAGAGCAGTTTGGCAATGGAAATTTCCCCCAATATTTAACCCAAATCTATCATCTTGTAACTTCAACCCATTATTTTAGCCCTACCCTCTGTAGAAGAACAGTTCCTGGCCAGTCTCTTCGTAGCAGCTCTTCAGCATAGGGGCGGGGAACCTTTTCCCTCCCTGGGGCCATTTTGAAAAGGAGTATAAGCTCTGAGGGTTGCATAGAAGTTGGGGGCAGAGATGCATAAAGGAGGACCCAGATAATGGATTTGTGCCTTGAATCCATCTCCTACTCTTGTATGGATGCCTTCTTCTCTGTTGCCTTACCCTTAGTTCAGTTTTCCAGTGCTTGGGAACTAGATCCAGGGGTTCAATCCAGGAATTGGAAAGGGGCTGCATAAGAACTTGCCAGGGGTCACATTTAGTCCCTGGGCCTGAAGTTCCCCACCCTTGACTTTAGCATTTCAAGACTGCTATCATGTCTTCCCGTAGTCTTCTTTTTGCTAGCCTAAACAGACCCAATTCCTTCACCCTTTCCTCATAAGACTTCCTCCAGCCCCCTTTTCATCCTAGTCTCCCTTCCTCAGAACTTGCTTCCAACTAGTCAATGTTTTTCTTAAAAGGAGGGCCCCTAAACAGAGTACAGCATAATGAATGCAGAAGCACTGACAGGAAGTAACACAGACTAACAGACGGAACACACACAAGGAGTGCCATGTGGGCTTAGACCAATGGTCTGTGCAACCCAGCATCCCGTCTCTGACAGCAACAGCTTCACGGACTTCAGAGAAATTCACAAAAGGTCAAAATATAGCGGACCATTTCCTGCTATTCGTGCCCATCTTTGAACAGTCAGAGCTCTCACCCTCTGACCAATCTGACTAGTAGCCATTCTCTACGAAAGTATCTGACCTAGTCATGCTATTGGCCAACACAACATCCTCCGTCAAGGAGTTCCATAAGTTAATTGCACATTGAGTGGAAGAAGAACTGCCGTAAGGTTTTAAAATCTGCTGCCAATTCATTTCCAAAGGGCGTCCCCTAGTTCTCTCTCTTTAAAAAATCCACAGCTCCATTTTACTCGTTCCCCGGTGCCAATCACCATTTCTTGAACTTCCCCTTTTGCCCCTCCCACACTAGGCACACAGCTTAGTCTCTCCTGGTTCACTGGGAACTTTTGGAGAAGTGACAAAAGACAGGTTCCAAGTAGTTCTTGTTAGTTAGAAAGAAGATAAAAGTTACTCTCAAGTCGACTCTCTCGGAAAGTTCCCGGTACCTTTTCCTGGGCTCGGCTGAAGTGCTTCTGAACCTGCTTTGCAAACATCCCGGCCCCTCCAGTCTTGCCCTCTGCCATGACGGCTCCTAGTGCGATTTCTGTTTTCAGCAACAAGTTGTGGTTTGAAAGTTTCTTTTTCTCTTTCTTTGGGAGGAAGTTAAAAAAAAACCAACACACCAGAACTTATGCATCAGCTGTCACCGTGCTTAACATCCGGCTCCGGGCAGTACGGAACCTTTGTCAAACCACGCTGCCCACGTATGAGAAGAGAAGGTCATGAATGCGTTAGCGGCTCTTGGTTCTATACACCATGTTTGATCTCTGTTTTCTGTTGCGGCTTTCTGCTACTAGGTATTGTTCTAGAGCTTGGAGGCCCTAACTGATATGATCACTGCCTGTTTTTCCAGTGCTGTACAGACTCCCCCAGAGGATATAGCTACCATGGAGTGAGGGGGGTGCAGTTGAACCTGGGCCATTCGGGAAGCCCCTTGCGAATGGGCTGAGCACTGTAAGGAAATTTCCAGGGTGAGTGGGGGAGGCAGCAAAGCCAACATTCTTTCACTAGGGCTGCAACCCGATGGGCACTGCCAAGGAGGAAGTTTTCCGAGTAGGCCGGGTGGGGATAACTAGGAGGTGCGCTAGCTGGCAGCAAGATTAGAAGACAGTTCCTTTTCCACACAAACCACCATTAACCTGTGGAACTCCTTGCTGTGGGGAAAACCAACTCTCTTCCCCCACCCACTCTGAAAAATTCCAAGCGACGCTCAGGCCACTTGCAAAGGACGCCGCCAAGGAGGAAGTTGGCAGAGCGGGCGGGGTGGAAGGCAGGCCCTACTGACTCTTAAAACGTCCTTCCTGGTGGGAGTTACTGCCACTCTGGGTGGATCAGGTCTCACTGGGAGCCAGGGTGGTACCTTGCAGTAGGGAAGCCAAGGCTGGTCAGGAGCATCCGTTTAGGAAGACCCCTCCCGCTTGTCCATAATTGGAACCGAAATCTGGGTCCACCACCGTCGTGCCTCTCTATTGCTCCTCCCCCCCACCAGAAAAAGTGTACGCAAGAGGTGTTTAGTTAACCCAAGCAGAGCGCCAGGGAATGGCAGTGGAGCTGGGTATCACATATCATGTGCCTGACACAGCAGTGAGTTCAAGCAGCTGCTGCCCTCTCCCAGCATCCCTCTTTGCAAGGACGGGGAAGTAACAAGAGGATCTGACCCAGGCTGTTGCTCCAGCAGGGCACAATGCTAGTCCTGATGCTTCGGGGGGGGGGGGGGGGGGGGGGGGGGGGGGGGGGAAAAAAGGGGAGGAGGAGAATGATTCTTTGGGGGGGGGAATGATTCTGCAGCCGGCAGTAGCCTCCCCCAGGAATCAGACTTTGAAGCATTCACATCCATAGAGGAGTCCAGACTCCTCTGGGACAGGGGTAGGGTTGCCCAGAGTTTCGGGGCTCCAGAAGAAGGTGGTCACTGGCAGCTATTACGAACAGGGCCAGGGTCAGAAATGGATGCTGAAGATACCAACAACTGGGCCAGCTCAGGAAGGCGTGGAGGCTCCACCCCATTTCAGACCTTTATTCAGGTTGGCAGCCGAAGCGGGGGGTGTGTGTGTGTGTGTGTAGGCTAGAACGGAAGGCCTGTCAAGTCGATTCTGGAGGAGGCGTGGCAGGGAACCCAACTTGTACCAGTATGAGACCCGCACGCCTTACCCTTTGTAGTTGCTGACTCAGTGGGTTAGCGTTCATGCGGATGCTAGGTTTGCGGGGGAGATCTCCCAGCCACACCCTTGCTATCCCATCCTCCCTTGTAACTTTGCCTGCCCTGCCCTCACGGTAAAACTAGTTTGCAAAAAGCTTCTTGAACTCTGCACACCCCTCCACTTGTCTGTCATTGCCAAGGACCCTCCTCCCCAACCACCCTTGCTCTATTCCCCTCCCTCTTCCCACCCCTATATTGGTGCCCCCTTGCCCCCCGTTATCTTGGAGATTCCCCATTACTCTGTGAGATCGTGGAGCTAGGAGTTTGCCAGCTGGGGTCTGTCTTATGCTTCCCATGTGTCAAACACCCTCCACACACGCCAGCTTGAGAAAGTTGGTGGTAGAGGATCTGGAATGGGAAATTGTGGGCTACAATACACCAAATCCCTCCCGCCTGACCAAGCAGGATATTGGTAATTTACGCAAGGGTTAGTGTGTTCATATGGCTGCTGGGTTTACGTACCAAGGAGGGGGGAGAGGGTTTAACCAGGGGTTAATAACCACACATTTGGCATTTCCACACCAACAGTCCCCAAGTGGAAACGGTGTATTGCTGTCAGGCTCAGCGTGGCTTGCTGGCAATCCAGACCCTCTAGCATTTGACAGGAAAAAAATAAATGCACGTCACGTCGCCTGTCATCTGCATAACTCTGCATGCGGTTTTGAGAATTTGGAATAGCTCATTGACTGATTTTGGGGTGAGCCAGATAAAAGGATGTCAGAGTGAAAGGCTTTGTTTATATGTATGCACATACATATAGGGTGGGTTGAGCTAAGACAGATTATTAAAAAAAAATCCAAGTTCTCAAATGGGTACATTGACTTTGACTCCAAAGTTTTAGTTTTAAAAACACTCAAGAGGATCCCAGGTGGAAGCAGTGACAGTCCCATTCAGCTGCTAAAGATTCACCTCTCACAAACGCATTCCCACCCCCCTCCTACCATTTTTTTTTTAGTTTTCATCTTGATCCCAGGCACACAGCTCCCTCCCGCTTGGGTGCAACCTTTCTTTGAATTGCAGTGCAGAGCCCAAGCTTGTTGAAGCGAAAAACGTTGATCACTTTAACAGATGTTCAGATTTTCCTCCAACCCCCATCCCCACCACTGGCCGACAAAAAACAAACCACCACACAAACATCTGGAGCCTGGAGACTCTGGATCAAAACTTGGAAAAGGGGAAACCCTAGCTGGGGATCAGTGTGTCAAATGCTCAGCAGAGAGACTCGAAATTGCAGAAGGCAAAGCTAATTTTTTCCCTTCACATTCTAACCATGTTGTTCATTTTGCAATGCGCAAAAACTTTGTTCATTTTCTGAAATTTGTTTGGCATGTCCAAGACCAGCAGAAAACAAAACCTTTCTTACAAACTTTAACAAAAAGAAAAGCACAAGAAAGTGTCAATGGAACAGACTTCTATTGATAAAGAGTTTCAGATACGACTTGCTATAAATGGAAAGGGTTCGATTTGACACGTTTTCCATGGGGGTGGGAGGCTTGGATTTTCTACCGATTCTTTCTTTGAGCCTGTTCATTTTCAGTTAATCACCTGGAAGGAGAAAAAAATAATTTAAAAAAAAGATCGCACCCTCAGACCAAGCGTTTCTTGTGCATTTTTAAAGAACGCAGCTTCCATCCGAGGCAAAGAACTTTTTGTGGGTGGGGGCATAGCTATCTTAGGGACAGAAGGGACGTTTGTCCCAGAGCCCAAGCTGGGGGGCGGGGGGGCAATCACAGCTGATCCCTCCAGTCCTGCTGCGGCACACGGCCAACCCTCCCTTTTAAAATCAGGAGGCTTATGTAAAATACATGCTGTGGGGCTACACTGGAACCAAGGGAGCCCTGCAACATGGATTCTTCATAAGCCTCCCTTTATCTCCCCTTACCCTATTTATTGTTTTATTTTGATTCCTGGCCCTGTTTTAATATTTGTATTTTGGAATGTTTTAATTGTTTTTAGATGTATTTTATATTTGTGTGGGGTTTTTTTTATTTGTAAGCCGCCCCGATCGGTTTTAGGAGGGGCGGGGTAGAAATTTAATTAAATAAATAAATAAAAATAAATAAAGCTTGGAGAGAGGTGGTGGGAACTGGAAGGGGAAATGGTGCAAGGAGGGGAGGTGGGAGTGAGTCTAAAGGGCACTGTACAGCCAGGAGAAGAGTTAGGAGGCTAATGGGTGTGAGGCGACGGGGAGGCCGTGGGGCACTATAGGGCCAAAAGGAGAGAGCGAGGACTAAGGTGTGTATGTGGGGAGGGAGAGGCTGTGGGGCACTGTTGGGGCAGGAGGAGAGCTGGGGACACCGCAGAGCACCGCGGTATAGGAGCTTCCTAGGTGAAGAGATGGCCTACACCACCCTTGCACACAGAACCACAGCTTGCTTGGATACGCCGCCCCCCCTCCCGCCCCCCGAGTTAGGAACTGAACCCTGGCTCCCAGCCTTCCCGCTCAATTTTCTGGGCCCAGCTCTCCTACAAGCACTTACGCTCCTGATCCAGGAAATGTAGGCCGAGACCCGGGTGAAGACGGTGGGCTTTCGGTAGACGTTGCAGCCTGAGCTGGAGACGAAGCTGGTGACGCCATGGACGTAGTATCGGCCGTTTACCAGGCAGTTAAGGGGGCCGCCAGAATCACCCTGTGGAATAAAGCAAAGAGCGCCACAGATTTATTTATTTATCAAATTTCTACCCCCGCCCCTCCTACAACAGCTCGGGGCGGCTGTTATTGCGGAGTTATGGTAATGACCACCCCAGACGGTTTTCCTTGGACACCTGTTACCAGGAAGATTCTAACCCACTAGACCCCGCTCTCCTCCCAGAAGTGGGAATAGAACCCAGGAGTCCCGGTTGCTGTCTTCTTGTATCCTTCTCCTTCCTGCTCTAATTCACTAGCCCCCCAACTCTTCTCCCAGAGAACCCAGGAGTCCTGGCTCCCAGCTCCCCTGCCCTGCTCTAACCCACTAGCCCCCCCCCTCCCAGAAAACCCAAGAGTCCTGGCTCCCAGGCCTGCCTGCTCTAACCCATTACACCCCAATTCCCTTTCTAGAACCAGAAATAAAACCAGGAATCCTCCTGGCTCCCTGCTACTCTAAATATTTAACCCTCCCTGTCCCTCTCAGAGCTGGGCATAGCTTCTCTCCCCAAAGCCCACTGCTCCTTGCTTCTCAATGTACAGAACCCACGAGTACTGGCTCCTCACTCCCCACTGCTCTAACCTCCTAAGACCTTCCAGAACCAGAAACTGAACTTGCTTCCAATCCTCCTGCTCTAATCCAGTCGACCCCACAGCCCTCCCAGAGCCAGAAAGTGAACCCAGGCATTTTGCCTCCCAGCCTCCCCACCAAATCCTGGAGGGATCTCATTTGCCTTTCCTGCTAGGAGATTACCTGGCATCCAGCGCGCGTACCGTCGCCCCCAGCGCACACCATAGTGTTCGAGACAGTGGATCCCCAGTAGGAGGCGCTGGAGCAGGTACTGTAACTCACAACAGGAAGAGGGGCCTGCTGAAGGACTTGGGCCAGCTGTCCATTGGCTGGAGAGAAGACATTACAGGCTTGGATTAAAATCAAGGAAAGCAGCTCTTCTTGTAGGGAGCATGCTCATGTGTTTAGTTCAGAGAAATATTGCCTTGGCTACCTTATCCTCTACTGTTCCAAACAAGTGGAGCTAAATTGGATACCCACAAAAACAGGTTATCTGTCAAAATTGTGATACGCAAACCAGTACTGTGTTGTGCCAGTTTTCTGTCCATTCAGTCATTGTTCCGTGGCCCCTCTCATTGTACATGTGCAGGGCAATGTAAATGGGACTGGTTGAAAACTAGGGCTGAAACAAGAATGTTCTGCATTCTTGGGAGAATGCGTTTTTTGACGTTTCTCAAGAGTCTTGCGAGAATCTCAAAACCACTGAATCTCTGCACATGCACAAAATGGCCACCGCGGCCACCCTGCACCCGCATGGTCACCCAGCAGCCAGTTTTAGGAATCTCACGAGAATGCCGGTTCGCGAGATGGAAAAACTCATTGAGAAGCGTATTATTGACGAGATTTTTGCCTCGGTCGAAATCTCGTTTCAGCCCTACAATGAAACAGCTATTCCGATTCTGCGAAAAGAGTCCCGCGAAAGCAGAATGGCTGTTTGTATTCCGATCAGAATAAAGTTCCGATCGGCATACCGATCGACTGTTGTACATGCACAATATGGCTGCTGGACCCTCTTTACGTGTGCACAGACAGCTGCCCCTGTACAACAAAACGGCGGCTGTGCTGTAGTACGATGGCAGCCATTTTGTTGCACGGCGTTAGAGAGTCCCAATCGGAATACCAATTGACCATCTCCGCATGCACGAAATGACCACCTCTGTACAACAAAGTGACTGTCACCATACTGCAGTGCGGCCGCCATTTTGTTGTATGGCAGCAGCCATTTGCGCGTGCGCAAACAGTCAAATAGCTTTTCAAGCATTCCTACTGGAATCCAAACCAACTGTCGTTCCTTCCAGCGTCCGATCGGAATGGTCAAAAAGTTCGGTTCTGTCAGAGACGGAACACGGGCAAAAATCCAGATTCAGCCCCTAAATGAAAATGATGGAATGTGGAAATTCTGAAAGATGTTAAAACAACAACATGGTAAGTCAGAACAAGTCAGTAACTTAGTAAATAAAGCTCTTCCTGGTGCCCCATAACTCTGATGGAGCTGCTCGGATGCTCCCTGCAGACACACTGAGATTGGGGAAAGTCTGTCCTAGCAGCTTACATATAGGGGCAGAACTTCTTGGTGGAGCTGTGCCCTGTTAGGCCCTGTGGATAAGCCACCACAGGTCTCACTGGTTGCTTGTTATTCTAACTCCCATGTGGAAAGTTTTCCACAAGTTTCAAAAAGAGGGCAATCAGGGCAGGGTGGGAGCTATTTAACTGCTGGTTCCCCCCATTCGTGCAAATGGAGATACAAATGGGGGAGGGGGGGAGAAGTTGCTCTAGGAGTTGCTCCAGATAAAACCCCCAGAAACGACATGCTTGTGAACGCATCTTCCACACAAATGAATCTCCTGGAGACTCGCATTGCTTGAGCCAAATTATAGTATCAGGATTGTGACCCCATTTGCAGCTAATTTTAAGATCCCAATCCACAGTTTGGAAAACTTCTGCTTTTGGGATTCAAAGCAGCAAAACTGCAGGCTGGGCCTTTTTGCAAGGATACATCATCCTTCTCTGGCCCTTTAAGAGCTTGGTACAACAACCTGAAACAAAGTCCGCATTCACAACAGCCACTGAGAAGGGTGTGTCATGTCTTCCATCTGATAAGGAGTGAAACCGGAACAGAAAGAGGTGAAGCGAGGTGTCCACAAACTTACAGGAAGTTTGTGGCAAAGCTGCAGGGAACAGTTCATCTCAGATGTTTCAGGTCAGAGAAGAGAAAACTGAGAAGGATTAGGATCAGTTTTCTAGGATTTTGAAAGGCTGCCATAAAAGGAGGTGGAGAGCAATGTCTACCAAGGACAGGAAAAGAGGTAATGGGTTCAAGTTAACAGGAGGCAGGTTTAGATTGAACAGCAGGAGTATCTTTCCGGCTTCAAGAAGTGGGCGATGGAGGAGGCTGCTGCAGGAAGTTGCAAGGTCTCTCTAGTTTGAGAGGCTTTTAAGGAGGGGCTGAAGAATGTTTTTTCTCTGGCAAACTCTGCAGGGGGCCAAGGTCCCTTTCAGTCCCATGCAGTTTGCACCTCAAGCAGGGATGGAGCCAGACATGTTCAAACCATGCAGCTGCAGATTCCCTGTGTGTTTTGGATGAAGTAGGATGGGGAGCACAAAACCAAGGTCTGGGCTCGGGCTGCAAAAAAAACAGCCCTTCTGTTTTTGTGGAACCGTTCCGCGAAAACAGAAGGGCGGTCAAAATTCTGTCTGGATTTTCAATCAGCTGCAATAGTGCCCAAGCCGCCATTCTGCACAAGCACTGAAAAGACAAGATGTTCTGGATTGTCCCGCTTGAGCAAAAATCAGAAGGATCGTTCGTTTTGCGATTTGCATTCAGACCAATCGAACGAACCAGATCAGTCAAAAATAGAACCCAGCTGGCAAAGGACTTTCCCCCCTCATCTGGGAGGCGTTATAGGGAGGCGTCTGGAACTGCCAGGAGACCAAGGGCACAAGGTGCTGGCTTGGGCCCTGTGTGGGTTGCATATTCTGCCAGACCTGGTGGGGGCGCTGTTATCGGTGAAGCTCCTGTGTCTTGAGGCAGCACCAAGCTGCCGCTGGGTGGCGCAGGAGGCAGTCTGATATAACCCAGATGGACCCAGGATGGAGGAGGAGGAAGCAGCACGGCCTGGCAGCAGGCGAGGGTGTGTGTGACAGAAGTTGTCAACAGAGCGAGGAGACCAGAGAACTCCATAGGGACAGGGAGAGTTGCGGGGTGGATGTGAGGAGCGTGAGGGGTGGGAAGAGGCCAGAGTGTTGAGGGGGCAGGAGGAGAGTTAGTGGGGCTAAAGGGGGGTGAGGGAAATGGGGAGGCCAGGGAGTGCTGCAGGGGCAGGGGGAGAGAGAGAGAGAGAGTCAGAGGGGCTATGGATTGATGCACACACAGGGTCAATTAGGAGACCATGGGGGTGCAAGGCCAGGGGTACTGCTGGGAATGAGAGATACAGGGGGTGCAGGGAGTGTGGGGAGGCCAGGGGCCATTGGAAGGACAGAGAGTTAGGGGGGCTCTGGAGAGAGCAAGAGTTGTGGGGAGACTAGGGGATGCTGCACCCAAGACAGAAAAAGAGTCAGAGGGACTAGGGATGTGTGTGTGTTTCAGGGGCAGGCCAGGGGTCTGAGTGGAGAGGCTGGGAGAGAAAGGCAGCAGTGTTGGAAGCAACAGGGGGCGGGCACAGTTAGAGAAACCATGTAGGGTGCCAGGGGGCACTGCATTGGGGGGGGGGGAAGGGCATAAAGGCTGCCTACGTGAAGAAACCCGCCTCCACATAGCTTTTCCCAGGGCCCCAACTTCCTTGAACTCAAGCTAATCGCAGCATACCCCTGTGATGAGAAGTTACTGGACTACAGGTCTAACAAATATGTAAAGGTAAAGGTTAAAGATATATGTAATACCAGAGCTCAGAACTGGAAACTCGCTCCATGCAACAGAGAACTGCTCAGTTCACGGCCCTAAGCGATTGTGTAATCATAAAAGGCCTAGCACTTCTGCAGATACTAGCAATAGGCCACTGAGTTGCAAATGGATTTCTTCCTGTGGACGTGACTGAAAGCAGAGAGTCACCTGGCGGGAAAATCAAACAAAGGACCCTGGAAAAGTACTTGAGGAAGACGAGCCAAAGAGGAGAGCTTCATCTTCTTCATCAGAGCTTCGTCTTCATCATCATCGTATCTTACCAGCCAGAGAAAGGCTGCACCAGAGAAACTATGAAGTAAGGACTCTTGGAAACTCTAAGACTTGTACCCAGCCAAGCTTTCCACCGCGGTCTGTGACATGAACTGAAAAATACTTATACCTTGATTAGGGTAAACCTAAATTAGGAGAATCCATGTACAGATAGGAATGCATTATTGGTTATCTTATTTTGATTTCTGCACTCTTGAGTATAATCTTGTACTGCATGCTTCTTCAGGATTTATTCATTAAACTTCTTTTAACTAAACTTTGTATGGTCCAGCGGAATGGCTAATCCTAACATTGGCGGGACACAGTTTGGGGTTAATTCTGCATTTACAAACACAGGTGAGCCTAGAGAGAGAGAGTCTGTGCAGGAAAATTCGGAGGTTGAAAAGGTGACAAGAAGGTTCAGCCGTTCCAGGCTGAATCAATTCTAGAGAGAGCTGATCCAGTGAGAGCTGCAAGCCGGGGAAGCCGAGTCGTGACAGCCTAGAGTGGGGTAGTGAGACCCTGTTCCCATGACAACCCCACATCACAACAGCAGCCACTGAGGATCGAACCCTAGTCCTCTGCCGCTGAAGTGGTGAGAATCTACAACAGCTCGAGCTACGCAACCAGGTCCAGCTGGTGGACGGCAATGCAAACTAGTCCTCACATTACTGAGGGGGCAGTGAGATAAGTCTATTTCTACTGGGTGGCACTGTGGTCAAGTGGCTAGGGCTCCTGTCTCTGCATGCCAAGAGAGGCCAAGGTTCGACTCTGTACCAGGACTGGAACGAGTTCGTAAATCCACAGCCAATGCGACACAGGAAGGAGATCCATGGGTTAAACTTACTTTGGGTTCTGCCCCAACCAGTGATGTAGCAAGGATTATTGTTGGGTAGAATCTCCCCAGAGGCGGGCAGGGCTCCAAGCTGAACGTAGCTGTTGAGGGAGGCGCTTTGCGAGAGGCGGAGCAGGGCGATGTCATAGCTGCAGAAGGGACAGACGTTTTTATTAATCCAAAGACGTTTTGGGAGACGGGAATGACCCTGCTGCACAGTTTCCACTGACTCTCCAACAAGATCGTAAATCTCAGTCCAAGGCGTGGGCAACGTTTGCACACCTCCCAATATTTCGAGCGGCCAAAGAGGGACAAGCCCCAACCACTTGGCCAATAAGCTCCGTGCCATTAAATAAGCTCGGCCCCCTCATGCACTTAACATGGGCACTCACCCCTCCCCCAACATTCCAATCCGGGTTGGCCTCACCACAAGGCAACTGAGGGCCATTCTTTCTGAGGGTTCCACAACGGCCCCTGTTTTCACCAGCAGGGCCCCAAACATGACCATCTTTAGAACCCCATGGAGGGTGGCCCCAAAGGGGGAAGCGCCACATTTTATCTTCATCCTGGGCCTCGCCAACTCTTAACACTGGCTCCGATTCCAAGCGTATAAAGAAGGACCGAAGCTGTCCCGTTTCTCATTACATCATCTCCCCACTGGCGTCTCCCAGTGCTCTTCCTGGGAAGCAACCGGAAACAGATATGCTTGAGGCTGGGATGAAGTGGAATTTCTGCCTGTGTTCGGATTCTGTCAGAATCGGGTGGTTTGATTGTCCTGACCGGATGATTCTGCGTTTGGAACTATCAGAATAAGTGCAGCCATTTTGTGCACGTGCAAAACCTCAGGTGCCGTCCAAGAAAACATCAGCCACTGTACCTCAGGTATCGCAGTACAGCGGTGGCCATTTTGTTGGATGGCAACAGCCAATTTGTGCATGTGCAAAATGGTTGTATCGGAATTCCAATTAGATATTTGTCACCCTTTTCATTTCTGCAGAACTATTACGCAGAAACAAAAGGGCTATTTCAAGCCAGACCTTGCCAGAAGCTTAAATCCTGGTCGGTCTCTCTCTCTCTCTCGGGACAGTGGGATTCAGCACCCAAAGAGGCACTGTCCCTCCTAAAGACAGACAGACTGTTGGGAAAGTTGGACTGCATTCTCACTGGGCAAAACGCATAGCATTTGCCTCCAGGAAAAGTTCCAGGAGGCAAATGCTGCACATATTTTGTTGGGTGGAAAAGCAAAGCCGCCTGGCTTTGCCTCTGATCACGTTGAGGTTACAGAGCTGGAAAAGTCGTGCTCTGTAACCTCCACATGACTGAAGGCAAAGCCCCTTGTTTTGGCCCATGAGAATGCAGTCTTCCATTCACCCCCTCCATCGGACTGATCCATGCCCGCAGAGGAGGAGGGAAGACGGCATGCCTGCTTAAGAATGAAGCATTCCTACCAGGCCTGGAGCAGCTTTGTGGCTACCTTGTGGGCCAGTGGGGGCCTGCAGGCTGCAATGCACATGGGTGGGGAGGGGGAGCCTCCACAGACTGGAGGACAGATGGCTGTAGGCCGGAAACGGTCTGCAGGCCAAAGGCTCAGGGCGTTTTTAAACATGCGCTCTCCCAAGCGCGTTTTGGAGAAGCCGGCTCCAAAGCGGGTTTGGGAGAAAGCCGGGTTTGGGAGAAGCCGTCTTCTCTGCCCCAGCCAGTGATTAAATTTAATCACTGGCTGGGGGCTTTAGAGGGGGGAGGGGGTTTGTCAGCGCTGCCTGGAGGAGGCAGTTTTCGCCGGCTTTCCCCGCCTCACCCCCTCCCTCTGCCTGCCAACCAGGGAACACGGTGGTTCCCTGGGATGCAAGTGAGGGGGCAGGAATTTTCGGCCGGTTTGATGCGGGAAAGATCCGGCCTCAAACCGGGCCAAACATTTAAACGATCACAAAGAAAGGCGGCTGATTAAAGGATCAGCTGCCTTTTTTGTATCGTTTAAAAGCGCCCACAGAACCCTTATGTTGGTCTCTGAAAAGAACAGCTTTTAACATTCCATGAGGGAGTAGGGTTGGATTCAGGGATGTGCAGATTGTGTGTGTTTAGGGGGCTGAGTGAGGCAGCATAGCCTAGTGGCTAAGGTGCTGGATTTGGACCTGATCGGATTGATTTTCACAGGTTTGCTAGCACCACAAACTCCCTTTGCGCAATCCACTCCCAACAGGGGAAAGAAGCAACAATTGGCACTTGGGGAGCAGATTAAATGAATGAACCAGACACATACCCATAAGTAAGTTATTGGGATGAAACCTCAGTCCTATGTCATGGGCAGGGCTGGTCCTAAAATTGGCAAGGCCCAGGGGCAGGTTGTTGGAGACTCAGGCTGGGAGGCTAGCGTCACCAGGGCAGGAGGGGGAAATTGCCAAGTGGGGTGGCCAATGTGGGGGAAATTGTGAGGCTGGGATACACCAGAGCAGGAGCAGTGTCTAGTGGAGTACCATGGGGATGGTGTGGGGTCAGCAGGCCAGTCAGTCAGACTGGAGCTTGCTCTTGTGCCAAAATAACAAGATTGGGTGGGGATAGGGGGTGTGAAAATCAGGGGAATTTGTGGCAGGGATGAATCTGGAGGTCTTTCCTCAGACAAATAGCCGTGGGAGAATGTCAAGATCTGTGCAGAGGACTGACCAAGGATTTAAAGATCAGGCCTCAGGTTATTGAACTGATGCATGATAAAGCACCAAAATGCCCTGATCCCCCGAGTCCATTTAAGAAGCTCAACTCTTCTTTATTTACGGCTCCTTTGCCGTACCCTGGTGCGACACCGAGCCTTACCCTGCAGCCACGTTATTGGTGTTCCAGTACGGATGCACAATGATCTGTCCCACACTCAAGTACTGCTCCGTGCCGTCGTTCTGGTACAAGTTGTGGTCTCCAACAACCACGCGGAAGTTCATGTTCCTGCAGATAAGAGAGGGGAGAGGAGACAAGGAAATATACAGCAGGAAGGGCAGCCTTGGAAGCCTTATCCAGGCCTTGGGGCCTAGTGGCAAGTTTCCAGGCTTATTATCCTTGCTTGGTATTCATCCAGCACCAACAGCATGTCTGGCGCAGAGCAATTGTGACCAGGGAGGGACAGGTCCCTGCCCCAATGGGCTTACAATTAGAGCTGGAGTAAAAGCAGTTCTTTGTTGAGAAATGGCTTCTTGCCGAGACCTGTGAGAATGAGAATGGGATAAGAATCTGCCGATTCTCAACCCATTCTCGTTGAAATTCACGCGGCTGAAAACCGGCCCTGAACATGCGCAAAATGGCTGCCGTGGCCATTTATGTGCATGCGTGGCCCCTGGTGGCCATTTATGTGCATGCGCAGAGCGGCTTTAGGTTTTCAATAATCTTGTGGGATTCTTGGAAAACCTTAAAAAAAAAATTTTTTTAATCGCTCTGCGGATTCTTGAGAATCTCAGAAGGAGGGAGTCCCAGGTGTAGGGGGCAGTGTGGGGGATGGCCTTGAGGTCCCCTTTAATTCCTGTGATTCCAGTCACTGGATTCACAGATCCATAGATTTAAGTAAGAAAAAGGCAAAAAACTAGATCTCCGCCAAACGCTTTGCCAACTGAATATTTTCCCAGCCTTTGTTAGATCAAGCCCGCTGCTTTGCATTTGGCATTAGTGGGTGGGGTTCGTAATGCTCAATCGTGCCCCGCAGCTGCCTATAGCCCTTTGTTACCTGTCCACGCAGTGAGCAGCTGTCATCACCCAGTTCTGCTGTATCAAAGTCCCACCGCAGGTGTGGTACCAGCTTCCACCAGAGTAATACTGGAGGGAAATCTGGAGAGGAGAGAAAGTTGGGTTTTGGAAAGAATAATGATAATAAGAATAAGGTGGTCACGATGGAAACAGACCAAGTGTCCATTGTTCAGAAGCAGCCTCTCTCCAATGCAGGGCAAATTTAGACGCCCCCGTTCCGCCTCCCACACCCACCCACCCCTGCCTTCAAAGTCCGGTTTTGGAAAACTCATATGCAGGTGTGTGTGTGTGTGTGTGTGCGTGTGCGTGACAGTGATTTAGACGCCCCCCCCGCCCCTCCCGGAAGTCGCACGAGCACCGTTGTAACCAGTGTTGCAGGGCGACTTCCACATGTTTTGAGACCCAGACTTGTAAAACCTCGATCAGAGAGGAGACCGCCATGACTTCTCTTGGCAAATTGTTCTGCTGTCTCGGGAATTAGAAAATTCATCCTCATTATTTAAACCTAGACCTTTTCTCTTTTACAAACCCATTCCCCCTCTGGTCTTATTCTTGGTGGCCAGAGAGAACAACTGGCCACCAGTTGATAAAATCCTTTTACGGATTTGAAAACTGTAATCGCGTCCCCCCGCTCTCATCTCCTTGTTTCTAAGCCCAAACGTTCCCAGTTATTTCAGTCTCTACTCTTCATAGCTCTTCCGTCCATCTCTTTTATCCTCCTTGTTGCTCATCTCGGAACTCTCTAGCTTGTCAGCATCTTTCCTAAAATGAGGCTCCCCAAACAGGACGAAATACTCTCAAGGCGGCCCACCCAGGGCTGAGTAGAGGGACACAGATTTCTAGGGATGTACATTTGGGTTTTGGTAAAGCGCACACATACAAAAGTCCTTCCTGGCTGCTGTATCCGAAACGCGAACACTATCAGTGTGTATTGGGATTCTGAGTAGAGGCAAAATTTCCCCAAACTTAGTATCAAACTGGGTCTCTAGAAACCACAGAACATCTTCCCTTAGAAGCCGGTCAAAATGGAAAACCTCGATGCACCTCTGCACCAGAATAACCCATAGACAGGAAGCCGTGGTCACTGCATTTTCCACATCAGGGGGAAAAGACAGAACACACAGGTACATGATCCAAATACAAACAAATGGCAACGTGAAAAAATCACAAATACGAATACTTGAACCCCGTGCACAGCTCTAATCACCCCCTTGGTCTTTCAGACAACAATACTTCTGTTAATGCAGACGATGAAAGTCTGGCCTCTACGTTCAGACATGTTGTTCCCCAGATGTTAGCTGGATTTAACTCAAGTTTTATGTGCCTGATCCGTTCATCCAAACAAGATAACTACTTATTAATTAGTCCAGCATTGATTTGTTACTAGGATGAAAAGCCAATTATAAGAACAAAGACAGACTTTCAAGGTAGGCCTTGTACCAACCTGTGATGGCCAGGAGTTTCGCCGAGCCTCAGTGCCCCCAACCACACGTCCATTGTCTTTTAATGGCTCTTCCGAGCAATGTCCTTCAGGGAGTAAAGAAACATCAAGAAAACTCTTTCAGTTGGATGTAAACAAACTAAGGCTGAATCAGCTAAGGCCGAATCCATTTTCAATGGATCCGGCAGCTTTGAGTGATCGGGCAAGACGCAGACTGGAAGAGGATACAATACGATCCCCATTTTACAGGAATGATAGAAATGGTTTTGCCTCCTACTGCGCATGCTCAAAATGGCAGCAGTTGTACTGCTCAAAAATGGGAGTGAAGGGTAGAGAGTGCATGCGCAGGAAGAAGCGAAGTCATATTCCTTTGGAATTCCGATCGGAATTCTGCTATGGATTAAATCCATGTCGGACTCCTGATTGGCATTTTGAGAATGCGGAAAAATGCCGCGAAGATGGCTGGGCTGTTTCAATTCAGTCCTCAAAATGTGAACTGCGCATGAACCAGTACGTGCGTCTTCAGTGCACAGCTGAACTGTATAAGTAGCTGATCTCAAATATCCACCCTAGTGCGTGGGTACCCTGGCTTCCATGCCTAAGTCGCCTCCCACCAGCTCGTTCCCAGAAGGGTATTCCATCATGCCTTTTGCTGTCTAGACACAACTAGTTAGCATGAATTTGCATGTGAAAAATATTTATTTTGTTGGATTTTTATCCTGTCCTTCCACAAAGGCTTAGGGTGGCTATCCTAATAAAAAATCCATACATATAGAATACCAATAAAAGGAAAACCCCATATAAAATACCCATAAAAATTCCCCCCCGATTTTAACCCGGACTGTTAAACACCTGGCCAGATAAATAGGTCTTACATTGCCTATGGAAGATGCAAGGCTGGCATTAGAATTTGTGGGGCCCAGGGTGAAGGAGAAATGCTGGTGGCCCCACCTCCTCAGGGAACCCTCTGCAGGGACCTTGAAGTGGTCATGTTTGGGGCCCTGTTGGGAGCGTGGGCTTGACACCCTGCCTTGCTGAATGCCAGGGCCACTGTGGAGACCCCGGAAGCCAAGAAAATAGCAGTGGCCATGGCGGTCGGCCCCGGTTGCCCTGTTGTAAATCCAGATGAGAGAAGTTCTGGCTCGATTAGGCTAGGACACTGGCAAACCTCTAAGGGAATGGGACAGTCCATTTCCAAACTCCTCAGCTTCCTAGACCCACCTCAGCTCCAGAGAACCCCCACAGAGAAAGCCACCCCACATAGCTCTATAGCACAAGACAGGCCCCCGCCCAAGACCCTTCTCCAGAATTTCCCATCCAAACAGTAAATGAACTTTGATGATGGATTAAGATCTCCCAGTTTCCGGACTAAGTGGAAACCCTACTTTCAATACACTTACCGCACAGGACAAGAGCTGCGATGACTAGGAGTTTTAGCATGATGATGAAGTGACTGGTCGAGTCTCCATTACCCCAGTCTTTTATACAATTCACCCCCATGGTGTGGGGCAGGGTGTTGAGGACGGGAAGATGCACAGGTGGCTTGGAAGCACAAATGGAAACCGGCCTTGATGCCTTTCTTTAGTAAACACATTTTTCATTTTGTTTTCCACTAAAGGCCCAAAGTTGAAGATATAGGAGGTCAAGAAGGGTCAGAAGAGTTAATTTTTACAGAACACACTTTTGGCAAGGGTTTTCAGCCAGCTTCCCCCCTCCCCTGGGATACATTTTACCATGGAATTCATAGTTTGTAGTCCAAGATCCTCTCTCCCAGGCCCAGCGTCACAAGGAAAAAGATTCATGCTCAATGGTATTTGAGTTATTGATGCAATCTCAAAGACTTGTCTACATATGTATCTACGTGCTGGCCAGATCTTCAAAGTCAGAAAGATTTACCTGAGTCTATTAGAAACAACGAGAAAAGTCATGTTCCAAACAGTGAGTTGGCCGAGGGATGAGATCGAAGAGACAGGGGATAGCGAGCTGGTCCTCCAGGGTGTCTAGAAGGGCCGAGATCAAAGAGACGGGATAGCGAGCTGGTCCTCCAGGGTGTCTAGAAGGGCTGAATGTCAAGATTCCAGGAACAGGGAACCCCAAACTAGTTTCCACCAAATGTACACCATTCTATGATTTTCTTTTTTGCACATTGGCAGTGTCTTTAGTAGAAGCAGAAAGACATTTTAGCAAGCCAGCAGTCTAACAACTGTAGACTGCCTACCACGGCCAAGGAATTTAATTTATAGTGTATTTATATCCTGCCCATCCCGTCGAAACACTTAAGTTACCTTGCTGGTTTTGTCTATGAACATGCAGGAAAATGGACTTCAGCAAAAAGCAGTTGCGATTTTGCAATGGCCAGAATTGGGTTGAAGTGACCCGCGCACCCAACAGCAGGCATCGGACAGTCCAGTGGGATGCCACCCTTGCATGGCACCCTGAGACACAGCCCATGGCGCTGCTTCCAGGTAGGATGGAGGCTGATGGATTCAGGTCACGTTGCACCACGAGGCTGGAGTAACCAGAGCCAAAGAGCTGGATTAGGGATCAACTCCCCGATCCCCCTCCGCTCAACAGCAGCATCACGCCAAGCAGTGGTAGCAGGTCCCCCCACCCCCAGGTTTCTACCTTTACAGAAGCTTGATCCAAAGGGGGGCAAGACCAAGGGCACTATCCCAGCTCAAAGGCCATGAGCCTTTGAGAGAAGGATGGGGTAAAAAAATACAATGAGTCCCTTTGAAGTGCCATGACTGAGATGCTCTGTACGGGGTGGATAGGGCGACCTCCAGGCCTGGCTGTATGTAGGGGGACAGATGCGGCTCACAGGAAGTCCTGGCCAGGGGAGTTGATCTCCGGACAGGTCCAGTGCCAAGGAGTGGCCTGGTACAAGTGGCAGGCCACCCCACGCCCTCTTCTAAGGAGCTGGTGGATGGAGCCACAGGGGCAGCACCATTCCCCTGCCCCCCATCCTCAGAGGTGTGGTACAGCATCCCTCTGTCTCCAGGAGAAAGGCAGCACTTCCAAGAGGGAAGGGGGGGGGGGGGTCGCTCTGGTCTCTCATCTCAGCTTTGCTCCCTGTCCCAGGCCCCACCCTTTCTAGGCCTGGCCCCAGTTACCTCCTCTCCCAGGGAAGAAAACCTGGCAATGCTAAATTTCCCTACGTTTGCATGCACAGATTCATGGACACTTCTGTAGTTTAAAAAAACCCATTTAGATCAAGCCAATAAAGACCGGGGCGGGGGCTGGGTGGAAAGGCATGGGGGTGGAAGGGGAGATGGGCAACCCTCGTAACCCACGAGCAGTGGGGTTTCTGGGACAAGGAGACCCAGCCTGCTGCCCTGAACTGCCTTGCAAGGACTTGAGCTGCTGGATCTTCCGATCCTTTTGCTTGGAGTAAAATATGAGGGGATAGTTGGCGAGCCACGAACATTGGCTTGACCCGATGTCTGGAGACGACGATTGAAATCCTTGAGAATCAGGGCTGAGCCCCGAGTTCCATTAATCCTAGGGGCGGAGCCGCATTAGAAAGGGAGCAGGATAATCTATTTTGCCCCACCCCCTTAACATTGCTCTGCCCACCCCCTTGGACTAAAATGTAAAGCTGCCCCCCCTCCCGACAGCCCAGGAATATGGGAGCTTCCCCTGGTGACGATGCATGAAATCTGGAAGGTCTAGGTCAAACCAGGAGCGGTAGTAACCCTAACCGAGAAACCATAGCGGTGACCCCCAGCCTCTGAAGCCAGCCATGAAGGGGTCCTTGGCCAGGTCAACATGACGCCACCTTGTGGGGGAAAAGGGTAGGGAAAGTTCCTTTTGTCGCTCAACGGCGGCAAAGGGAGATTTGTTGTGCCCCCGCTAGGCGCAGTGGAGTGTCGCCGTGGGCCATGCCTGTTTGAAGGCTGCCCGCGTTGAAAGTAGGGTTGCCTGGCAATGCTCCCTGGTGGCGCGAAAGCACGTGTCACGTGGGCTGGAACTCTTCCCCTTCGGGGTGTGTGTGTGTGTGTGTGCCGGTTGATTGGAGGCCACCAACAGTCAGCCCGACCCACCTCCCCTCTAGCACTGTGGGTTTAATGCTGGTTGCCATTAGGGAGCCAAGGATTGTTGTTTTTTGCCTCCTTCAGTGTTAGAATAGACTAAATTGGACAATTAATTTGGCTATTTGACAGTTACCATAATCACATGTTTCGACTACTAATTCAATTGGCAATAAGTTTGTTAGTTTATGATTTGGCATATAAATAGGGTAATTTGATCAAGACGTAACTGATATTTGGTACAATTTACAATAATTGGGTACAATTCGATTTCATGTCAGTGTTTGTTTTGAAGAATTAGGGTAATCGTCGCACTCTGCAGGGGTTCAGTATGTGATAGTAGGATAACTAGGTAAGACTATAGGACAATTATGAGTCATCTCCTTAAGAGATGGAGAGGGGACACCCAGGCAATGCGGGCACAGCATGCACTGGGGTCATGTCCCTGGGAGGGGTGAGCAAGGACATGCACAGTCCTCAACCACATTGGCATGGAAACTCCTTACTCTGGCCCAGAGCGGACTTGCCCCCTTCGGCCACGGCTACTGACCTGTCGAAGGGGTGAAGTTTGTAAGTTGATTGCACTGCCACTGGAAGGCACTTCCAAAACAGTCCATGAGTTAATATTGTTGATAATTAGCTAGCATACTGGACCCAGATTGCTTGGTGCAATTACCCCACCGGCCTGAGATTGTTTTAACAAAGAGTGCGGCCTGTTTAAATCCAGATTCTGTCTCTGCATTTGATTATGGGGTGCGCCGACAAAATAACAGGAACTTCTCTTCCTAAGCTAAAAGCAGACAAATCAATTAGTTTGAATTGCCTTTTTGTGCCAAACCGGGGGGGGGGGGGGGGGGGAAGACTGGGAAAATTCTAAAGTGCCGTGTTTACACCTGTTGAACTTCTGTCTTATGCAACTACAACGACCATGGAGCGTGCCAGGAAAACTCGCCAAGAATAAACACAATGTTATTGGTTATCATAACACACACACACACACACCCACCCACCCCAGACCTAACGGGGAGTGCTAAAATTGACACGTCATCTTTATTTTATTTTATTTATGTAATAATTTCTATTCCGCTCCCTCCAGCCTTACGGCAGCTCAGGGAGACTCAATATCATGCCCCTTGAAAAATCTGCCCATCGAAATCTTCCATTTCATTCCCAGCAGAGGCGCAGGAGACCCCAGCTTGTTCCATGCACTTGGAACTAAAGAGAAGCTTGGTTTCCAAAAGAAGGACACTATACAAATACAACGTCCCACCGACAATCTATATTCGTTTACAAGCTCCGCAGTCGGGAGGGGAGTTGTGGCAGAAGATACGCAAGAGGTTTGCTCAAGATGAAAGGAGGAAGAGGAGGGTCCAGAACATGGATCTATTCCCTCTCCTTGTCTGCATGCCCTCCTCTCTGCTCCCTTCCCCCCGAGCTCAGTATTTCCACGCTTGGGGGTAGGAACTGGATCCAGTGTGTGTGTAGATCCAGCAATTTGAATAGAGGCCAGAGGTTCCTCACCCCTTAAAACAAGTCAGCGAGTAACCTTTTCCCTCTCAGGGGCCACTTTTAAAATTAGTACAAGCTCCAGGAGCTGTGCCAATGGCAGGGGTGCACTTAGGAAGAAGAGGAAGAGATCACGGATCTGTTCCCTGTCCTTGTCTGCACGCTGTCATCTCTACTCCCTGACCTTGAGTTCAGTCTTTTCAGTGCTTGAGAGCAGCGACTAGATCTAGGAGATGGGAAAGGGGTCCAAAAATAAAGAAATAAACCAATTAATAAAAAAGACACCTCTGCCCTCCCCGCAACTGTAGGGTGGATTTGGTTCAGAAGTTCCCCATCACTGTTATAGGACATCCTACCTGAGAGCAAGGGATTAGACTAGATTGCCTCCCTCCCAAAGCTACGATTCTACACGAGGGGAGCAAATGGTGGCTCAGAGCTCCACGTGGCTCTTGGGACACCTGTGCTGCGGCTCTCTGGGGGCACATTCATGAAGGCTCCCGCAGACATCAGAGAAGTCAAGCCACATTTTGGCTGGAGCAGCCTCCCGGGACCCCGTGCCGCTATTACAGACGCCCAAACCCACCCGACCGCTCGTAAGTTGGAGTTTTGATGTGAGGGTGTGAACTGGGGGGAAGCAGTGTTGCCCCCTTCTGGGGCTGGAGGAAGCCGTGATGGATGTAATGAAGGTTGTGGCCCTTGAATGTCTAAACCTGAGCCTGTTCATCTTCCGGAGAAGATGGACGACCTTTTGTTTGGGCAGGCATTTGGGCCGGCAGAGATAGAGTTTGGTTGGACCAGGTAGGGGGGGGTTTGGGGAGGAGGATGGTGGGTGGCAGGTGGGGGATAAGGGGCGGGGTTTTCAAAGAGATTATAATGTATTTTAGTGTAGTTTATATTTTTGATTTTCTTATGTTGATGTTCCAAGCTGCCCTGTCTCTCCCAAAAAGGGCATGGTAAAAATGTTTAATAAATAAATAGCGAAATTTTGGTATGTAGCTCTTGGCTTGGGAATTTTGCCCAGCCTGTTCGATTATTAGTTCTGCAGCACCAATGAACCTCGTGCTGTACAATCGGTACTTGGAGTCAGGTCTTTGCCCCTAGGAGCTTACAATCCAAGTCTTTAATGATCTGCAAGACAAGTTTAACATGTGAATTCAGCTGAACTCTAGGTCAGTTTTACTGCAGCCTCATTGGGTTGATCTGGTGGCGGATGAGGGGACGTATAGTGAAAACAGTCGTTAAATTCAAGCGCATTTTGCCAGTGAAATCGGACAGAAGACTGCAGTTGTGGGTGACTCAAAACAAATCATGATACAGGGGAACTCAGCCACTAGGTGTCACCAGAACAACATTAGCTACAGCTCACCCATGGTGGATCTCCTAAGAACAATGAAGGGTACTCCTTCTAGCAGAATGCTAGGAGACTTTGGATTTGTCCAGACTGTTGCCCAGGGTCGATAAAACCCAGGGTAACGAATCCAGAGCAGCCCCCTCACTTTTGAAGCATTTGCACACAGCATGGGAGCGAGACAAGGATAAACAATTGTGTATTTGGGAAGGAAAAATCTGTGCTGCGCGGGCAGGCTTTCCTGGGACCCTGCGCCGTGTTCTCAGAGCCCCAGTTAAGACAAGAGGGTTCCCACCAAGCTGAAAAATGCGGTGTTTCATCAGGGCCAGCCTTAGAATTTGCAGGGCTAAGATCAAACGCCAGGCCCCTAGTGGCCCAATCTTCTCCCAGCACCCTCTGCAGGAGCCTAAAGGTGGTCATGCCACTAAGAGCGAGCGTGGGCCCTGTGCTTTGCCCTGGTGAAAAGATGAACAACGTGGGGACCACCAAGCCGGTCGCTCCAGGTCACCCTGTGGTAAAGCCAGCCCTGGTTCTTGTTCCCACAGCGGGTGAATTTAATCATGAGAGCAAGAAGCATCTTGCTTTTAACCCCCTGCTACATGGGTTGTGCCTTCCCCCCCGCCCCATCCCCACTCTCTTTAGTCAGCCAGGACCAGGAGCGGCCTTTGGGCCAGCCCTCAGCACGCCAAGTAGGATGGCACGAGTACGGGCAGAGGCCTTCTCGGTGGCTGCTCCCCCATGGTGGAATTCTCTTCCCTCAGAAGTTTGCCGAAGTTCAAAACCAATGTGTGTTCCAGAAGCAGCGTAAGGTACTTTTGTTGGGACGGGTGTAGTCAAGCAAGCTGGCCCTGCAAGGGTTAATGGGCTCAGCTTCCCTGCTGCTAGTTAGCTAGAGTTCCCAGCCACAACGTACGAAGAGAGGCCGGCTGCCGGCAGCTGTGCCTGGGAAGGATTTGATAGTTAGCTAAGAAAATAAAACACACCCCAGCTCATTGTGAGAAGCGATGACCACAGAAGCCTATCTGGAAGAAAGGGTGCCTCGGAGCAAAAGGGACGAGAGCACGAGCGTGCCAGAATCTGGAGTTACAGCTATGGTTTGGTTTAAGTTTCTGTATTTGATGCCACACCTCCAAAACAATGGGGTGGCAAGGAGGAGGGAGATCAGGCATGCGCAACTCCACCAAATGAACCATTCATTAAGAACAGAAGTAGTGCCAGACTGGGATAAGAGCAATGGTCCATCCAACCCAGTATCCCATCTCCAAGAGCGGCAGCTTTGGTCACTTCAGAGAAGTGATCCTTACTGGCTGTATTCTCCCAACTCCTGACAGTCGGAGGTCTCACTTTGGACCAACTTGACTTTTTCCCCATTTGTGGCCCTATCCTGGGGAAATTATCCATTTGTTTTGTTTAAAACCAGCGATGCCATTTATTCCGCCATTACACAGTCTGCAAGTAGTCGCCGCGAAGGAATTCTACCCAGACGGGATTCTCTGGTCAAACAGAACTTCTCTTTATTGTGATTTAACTCACATGTATCTAACAGGCCTTACTTGCCCGTTTCGCAGGAAGGCACTTGGATTGGAACAAAACACAAAATCACTTGGACACTAAACATGAACTACAGTAATCCAGTCATTTTTCTCTCTCACCGCAAGATGCTACAAAAAAGGTCGAGGAACTAGCTACACCTTTTTAAAAAAATTTAAAAATAGGTGGTGGCTACAGAGAAGGATGGAACCTGCTGAAGGGGAGTTGGAGAGGGTATAGAATGAGATTTTAAAACATAACAGATGCGGGGGGGGGGAAAAACAAAGAAAAGAAAAAATTCCCATTCTTTAAATAGGTGCAGCTCTTGAGGCAGGCTTGCACTGTGTTCATGCTGGAAAAAAGCTGCCCTGACTAGGCGTTATCTGATTAACAGAGGCAACAGGATGTGCTCGCGAGAAGGAACGGGATCCGCCGTGGCTGGATGTCCGTCGGAGACAGCGTCGCTCTGATGCCGACCGATAAACTCTCCACGTTAGAAAGGAGTTGGATTTCATGCCCAAGTCAGAGGCCGAGGAGGAAGTGGCACTGAAGGTTTTCTATTTAAGGAAGGAGGTGACTGCAACAGCTGCCCATCACCTCCCATGATGGGTATCCCAATCACCGTTATGTGCAGAACGAGCTAATGGGGGCTATCGGACAAAACACCCCCCAAGTGGATGGAGAGCAACCATACAGTGGGTCAGCATATCGAATCGTAACAGTATTTGCCTGCAAATGTTCTGGTTAGTATCTAAGAGCAGGTCCTTGCCTCTAGTCACTGTTACATCTGGTATGACTTGGGAGATCTTGGGGAGATCTTACCATGAGTGGAGCCTGGAGAGCAGCGGTAGTGGGCAAGAGTCCTTTGGGTGGTGGGGGAAGGCGGTCATTGGGAAGTTGTTGTGGACTGGCAACCGAACTGGAGGAGTGTCTCTGGAATGACTCGCCACTCTCTCTGCTCCCAGGTTCAGCTTACGGGAAAGTACCACCCCCTTCCCTCCCACCAGGTAGCCCCAAGTGTGTCAGCAGCTGCTTGATCCCATTGCTCGTGGCTTTCAGTCACAAGCACAGGATAAATCCCTACATCAGGTTCCACCCAGTGAATAATTTTAGCAGGCTGCCTTCTCTCCCTCCCGATATTCCAAAAAAATCTCCGTTCCATCCACCCAGGTCATGTCCCAGCCCACTGATTTCCCCAAGCGATACCGCCACCCAACCAGGCCTCTTCCTCCGCTAATCCATCTGCTCAGCCACCCCCGCTGCACAGGCCCCAACCACGGCGATTTGTTGCTCCCTCCGGGGATAAACTGCAGAGACAGAGTCCTTTCATTTGCAATGCAATTACTGCTTATCGGTGTGTGTGCTGGCGAGAGTTCCCAAGCCTGAGGTAATGCACCGGTTTTTTTGTTTTGGTACAGGGCGGGGGAATCTCTCCCCTTCAACCCCAAGGCACTCCAGTGTTTTCATTTTAAAAATGCACTGCCAGTTATTCTTTCTTCAAGGTGAAAAGCTCTTTAAATCCAAGCGTCTCTGCAGAGTCACCAAGTCAGCATTGAAATGTGCCCGAGATTCCTCCCAACGGTGCTCTGCAGTGCGATGCACAAATCTGCCTGCTACCAGTATTGAATGCCGTAAG
Organism: Sphenodon punctatus; assembly: GCA_003113815.1. Lineage (NCBI taxonomy): Eukaryota > Metazoa > Chordata > Lepidosauria > Sphenodontia > Sphenodontidae > Sphenodon > Sphenodon punctatus. Next base: position 4,192,886 of record QEPC01013826.1, read on the forward strand.
TCTACGCAGCACGCAAACGAGACAAACTCTCATCTTTGGCATAAGACGTATTCTAAAATCAGCTGGCAACTTTCCCGTCTATTTAGTTACCTATTTTGCAGCCTCCTTTTGCAATTAGAAAGTGGCGTTCCCCACCACCCGGTCTAGGAGCAATGTGTATCCACCGTGCAAAATTAACAACGTAATCAGTCTTCACAACGTAGTTTCAAGTTAATGATAGGTCACTTGTTAGCAACTGGAACATCCGCTCCATCTCTTTGGAAACACCCCCCCCCCCAAGATTATCCAAAACATTTTCCACATATACCCCGTTACCCTAAAGGCACAAAATATCGTAGGCAAATGTGAGATGCAGCATATTTGAATTGTCTTAGCTTCGGTTAAATAAGAGGAGGGGGGAAAGAAAAAGGCCTTATCTTCTGTTTTTTTCCCTTTTCCTGAGTGCCTGTTGAAGAAATGTTATCTCAGAACGAGATGTTTTGCCCATGCTGGTTTGGTCTTCACAGTACTGCTTAGCTGAAGTGCCATAGCTGATACGAATCAGAGGGGCTGCAAGATACCATCGAAGGGTGTTCACCTCTGGCCGACAAGCACAGGTTAGAAGCCGTATTTTTAATCAAGTGGTCCTGCAAGACAGAGAGAAAACCAAGTCTTGAGGTGCAGTTCAGCAACATTGCACGAGACAAGTTGCTGCAAATGGAAGACAAAGCACCCAAAAGATGCTTGTAAAAGGCGTTAACTGGGCAGCAAGAGTTGGCTGTTGAGTCCCTGCAGACTCAGGTCCCCCTGAATTGCACCAATACCGATGGCCTGACCCTTGGGTTTCTTTCCCCAAGGGTGTCACAAGGGAGGGGACACTTCACAGGCCGTATAGGAGCTGCGGGGTGGGGAGCAGCGAGGGAGGGTCCAGATCATGAATCTGTTGCAGGGATCCATGCCCTGTTCCCGAACGCATGCCCTCATCTCCACTCCTTCCTCTCTCTTGCTTGAGGAGAGGGACTGAACCCAGGGGCCAGATCCAAGAACTGGCAAACATCCAACTGAAAAGCAGCAGCTGCAGGCTGGATTGGACCCAAGACTGCGTGTTTCCCACCCCCGTTATAGTTTGCAGCTCATACGATCCTCTCTTTCCCAGAAGTCCCCTTCTCAGATCTCTCTCAACCAAGCCTGCTGCTGCTGTCTCGCCTCATCAGAGGCACCCCCTGCCCCCACCTGAGACTGCCAGCTTAGCATCAGCGCCTTCTAACTCCTTCCTGGAGAAGACCTGGCTGCGCCAGGCCCCCAGCTGAGCAAGGGGCTGCCTAACTCAGCCTGGAGCTCAGCCAGGAGACATCCCCCCCACCCCACCCCACCCCAGGAAGGAAGCCCAGGAAGTGGCTTGAATTAGAAGGGGTTCAAGGAGAAAGGCAACACAGACTTGGGAAGCTGTTTTGGTGGCAGGGTATGCAGGTCACAGTAAAGCTCGCTCTCAAAAACCTGTTGCAAGGAACAAAGAGGAAGGTCCTAACCCTTCAAAGGCTTATTCCCGTCTCACCCCCTTCCTCCGAGTAGGCTTATGGACCTAGGAAACAAGGCTACTTCCCCAAGTACCTAGCCACCTCTTCTGTGGATCTCCCATGCTGGTTTCTGTCCTCCACAGCCAGGTAGATCTCACAACGTTTGGCCTTCCTTACCAACACCCTCCTTTTTTTTTTTTTTTTTTTTTTTAAAGCTTACTTGTGTCAGTTCCCACTCTTCGTTTTCTGGGACGCGGGAGTCTTTCCTGACGTAGTGACAGTCTCCCAGTTCCACGGGCCCGAAGCTGGAGCGCAGGCAGAGCTGTTTGCCGATGTTGTGTCGCAGATCTCGCTGGGACGTGTATTCGAAGTACTGAGAAGCAAAGTCCGAAACAGCAGGGGACATCAGGAAGCAGCTTCACCCCACTGTCGACTCCGACAGATGTGTAGTCTACAGGCCTGGAGCCTGATTGGTTCTGGGGTTGCCTAGCTGGGGGATGGCTCCACCCCTTACTGAATGCTGTGACGTCATTGATGACGCCACTCAAGAGGCTGGACCAGGTCAGAAAGGAGGCCGGAGACCACGGCTTTCCGACATGGCCCGTCCCCTTAAACAAAGGGTTATTTTGCAACCTGTGCTTGGCTTCCCAGTGGATCCTGGGAACTCCCCCCGGCCCCATTTACTGTGACCCAGGCGCCACGCTCCATGTCCTGCTGGTGGCCCATTACACTGCCTATGCTGGGGGGAGGGGGAGGAAGAGACCTGAAACGTAAATTCTGTCCAGTTTCCACGGAACCGGATGTTTCGATTACTCTGCTCGTAATTCAGATCGGGCAAAATTCCCTTCGGACCGATCAAAAAACCATTTCAGCATTTGCGCATGCACAAAATGCCCGCTCCTTTACAACAGATATCGGCCGCCGTACTGTTGTGGCCGTATTGTACGACGGTCACTTTGTGCACACGCAAAATGGTCAGCAGCCGTTCGGAATGGCTGCCGAAATTTTCAATCAGAATTCCAATTGATTTTGTGGAACTTTTCCACGCAATTGGAAGGGCTGTTGCAAGCCAGCCCTAGGGGGGTGGGTGCGGGGTGTCCACGTCCTCTCTTTCAGCCCTCTGGTGCCCTGGGAGACTGTCATGATGTCAGTGATCCACAGGGGATGGGGCCTATCTATGAATATCTACAGTGGAAACATTATGAAATAGGGAAAAAGGGGGAGGAGGAGGAGTGAAATTCCTCTATTGCTTGTTCCTGAATATTGTATAATTGTTTAAAATTCATTTTAGTAATTAGCCCTTCATTTACCAGCCTTTTAATCATCAGCTGAAGCTCTAGTGCAGCACCAAACACCTTCGTCCATACAACAGGTAATCCTTTGACAGAGTTCCCAACAGGAGGGAAAACTGAAGTTTTGGGGCAATGTTGGAATTGGCCCCCCAAACATGGATTATGAATAGGTCTCTCTCACACTTCAGATCTTTCTGTCCAAACACACTCTATTTCAGAGGGAACCTCCTTCTTTAGGGACATTTCTCTCTGTCCCTAGCACAACTGCCGCTTCCCTCTTGGCTAGAACCCATGTTCTCTGCTAGTCTTTAGAGAAATTTTCAAGTGTTGTTTTTGCAACCGTTGATTTTTGCACAAACCCTCCCCCCCCACACAAAAAAACCCCCCTAGTGATTAAATTGTACATCTCTGTGTTCATAGTAAATAGGATTTTTTAAAAATAATGGTTAAAACCATCTGTTGATAGCTGCATGCATCTATGGAAAGTTTAGGTGCGGAAAGAGGCTACTGTAACAGGGGGAAAAGGGACTATCTTGCTCCTGTTTAAAGGAGACCATCATTGACCAAGTACCAACCCCTGATCCTCCTCCTCTGTTGGGCCTGAGCAATGGAGTCAGTCTGGATTCTCATTTGTGTGGGTCTTTTTGGCCCCAGTAGGCCACTATCAGGACTTGCGATATAAGAAATGGAGCGTCTGTGTAGCAGCAGGGAAGGCAACAGCAGTTTGGCTCAAGGAAGGGTGGTTCAGATGTTAGGACAGCAAAGTGGGACACGGGTAATGAGGTTTGCTTGAATGTTCTTTGTGACAAAGACTTTCAAGATCTAGTGTATAAAACAAGGAAGACTATTATCCAGAATTTGGCATGAATGGGAATTGGGGAACTGCATCCACCGAATTCTTGCTGCCACTTGATAAAAAGGGACAACATTGGTGTCAGAAGTAGGACCTCAATCTCAGAAGGTGCAACGTAAGAGCTGTCATACCGGGTTAGACCAATGGTCCATCGAGACTATTTTCTTGTCTTTGGCAGTGCCCAGCACCAGATATGTCAGACGAAGCGTCCAAAAGACGGCCCTGTCATTCGCTCCCAGCTCCTGACTGTCCAAGGCTGCATCCCCTCCACCAATTTGGCTAATAACCATTAATGGACTGCACCATTCAAGCCTGAGCTGCTAAGTCAATTTCATTCCCCTCATAATTCAAAGCTGGAGAAGGAAGGATTTCCTCCCATTCCCTAGGGGACAGGAGCTGGAAAATATCCATGCGAGATCCATACCTGATTGCCTCCCATCCCGTGGCAGGGGTACATGATCAGCGGCTTCCCTCCGTGGTTGTTTTCACCAACATCGAGACAATGTTTCGCCCCTTCATTTCGAATCTGCACGCAAAAAATCAAAAACAGAGTCACGTGTAAGATTCCCATCCCACGACCTAGATGCTCAAATGCACGCTCTGAGCTTGGCCAGAGTTCTGCTTCTCCACAGAAAGCGGAAATGCAGATCTAGGAGTCCATTCTAGTCTTCTTTGGACTCCCAGGGAGTTTGCTCTTTAACTGGAGTTTTATTGTATTTATTAAATTATTATTATTTATAAACACATCAGCCATGTGCCTGGTACTGAAGAATCATTAATTAGGAGACAGGTGCCTGATTCAAGAGGCTTAAAATCAAGAATGGACAAGGGAAGGGAGAGGGAAACGGGGACACTGGGGTCCTACTTCTGACACCAATGTTGTCCCTTTAACAAACAGCAAGATCTGGGAGTTTGTAGGTCCCCATTTCCCATTCCTGCCGAATTCTGGTTATTAGCCTTCCTTGTTTATACACTAGATCTTGAGCGGGCATTCATGAAGTTGTGAAGTTGCAGGTGCATGTGCTTAGAGAGAGGGGAACACCCAAGGATGTTTCAATAATAGGAACAGGCAGGGTAGCGGCACCAGAGCCTATGAGCCTGGGGGGTGGCCACACTCCCGGATGCAGTTTCATCTTCTGCACCAGGGGGCGTTCCAAACTAGCTACGCCTCTGGGAACACTGAATGATAAGGCAGTAGGAGGAGCATCAGTGAACAGTGGGGGGTGAGGAGCTAGGGAAAACCTGATGGAAGAGGTAGATTTTAGAGCCTTGAAGGTGAAGTCAAGGATCCATTAAATCTCTGTTTAAATGCATCTATTCTCTATGACTTGCCAATACAGATCTGGGTGGAGCTGCTAGGTGCTTCCACATCAAAGCCCTTCCTTGTAACCATCATGCATCTTAAACTCTGCTTTAGGGAGCTCACATGAACTTCACCGTGCGACTGCGACTTCACAGAACGAGCAATCCTCAGCAATTCCTTTGAACGGCCCAATAAGCCACCAGCAACTAACCGCGGAAGGTGGAGACATAACCCCACACCCTCCCTCCGCAAGCTGCAACCTCTAGCTGAGGAAGAAACCGATTCGGTCTTCCTGGCAAGGTTTGGTGCCAGTGACTAATTCGGCCATCTTCTTTCTAAGGCTGCAGGGAGAATTTCACAATCGCTTTAACTTGGAAGGCAGAGCCGCGCTTCAGAAATCCCACACAACAAGAAGTTATTCAAAGCCAGCCAGCGCTTCAGAGCTCTGTGCAAACACGGATAAGGTATTTGCAGAGCCCTGCGCAATGTGGCTGGCAGGGAACAGGGGAATGGAGATTGTGGGGAGAGGGGAAAGCCAGGTACCTAAGCAGGAGATTTTTTACAAGATACAGCTTAACAGAACTGCACGCCATGCCTAGGAAAAAGCATGCGGGTTCCCAAACACTAAAATCAATTCAGAGTTGCAGGTTTAGAAGTTTCTTGACCTTTTTGTGCCTCAATTCTTCCTAAACAGGCACCACTCTCAGCTCTTTTATTCCCTAGTTCGGGGCTGTGGAACTTTTTCTTTCCCAGGGGCCACTCTGAAAATCCGTATGAGCTCCGAGGACCTTGTAGAAGCTGGAGATGGGTGTGCGCGCGTGCTCAAGAAGAGGCAGTCCGGAGCATGCATCTGTCTCCTATCCTTACATGCACACTCACCCCTCTCCTCCCTTACTCTGAGCTCAGTTTTTCAGTGCTTGGGGATAGGAACTGGATCCTGTGGACAGATTCAGCAACTGGGAATGGGCCAAATAAAAAAACTTTCCTGTCCCACCCCCTGCACTGGTCATCATATAGATTAAATCACAAGGATTCCTGTTTTATAATCAGCTTTAAGAGAGGCAAATTAGTCCAGTGGTTGGGTTCCCTGGGTGACCGTAGGCCTGTCACAGATCTCTCAGCTCAAGCTACCTCACAGGGTTGTTGTGAGGATTTCTAGTTGAGTTAATTAGTTAAATGTTCATGATTAACTGTTAAAGTTAATAATCTGAACTGTGAGTCAACCCTGAGCCTAAAGAAAAAGTGTGCAATGCTAGTTTAAATAAATAATAAATCAATTAAACAACAAGCATTTCCCTGCTCTGGCAAGCTCTGGGCCAGGAGGCGTGGCTTCCAGGACAGGAGATGTGCTTAGGTCCTGATAATTCACTGCTTACAAATTAAGCACTGCTGTCCTCATCTCTACTCCCTGCCCCTGAACACCATCTTTCAGTGCTTGGGGTAGGAAATGGTCCACGGGACAGATTCAGGAACTGGAAAGGGGTTACATAAACTAATCGTGGGCCACATTTGGCTTCCAGGCCTACGGTTCCCCACCTCTGCCCTAGAGATCACCAGCTGTTCACTGTCTGCAAGACTCCAGCCTGGCATATTTCCCAACACACACACGCACACACAGAAACTTAAATCTCTTCAGTCTCTCAATAAAGACATCTGATTCCTTCTTCCAAGGATCCTCACCCAAGCTCTCCCCCAGCCCGGAGACACCACCTAAGCTCCCAGATTTCCTTGGGGCCTTGCTTACCCAAGAAACTCTGGGTCTTTTCTCCCAGCCACAGTTGACAGCCAGGCCCATTTGCCATATTCCCGTTTCTACAGGAAAGACAGCAAAGTCTAGAACAGGGGTGAGGAAACTTTTCTGTCCCGGCGGGTCACCTTCACAATTCGTAGAAGCTTTGAGAGCTGTATACCAGCTGGGATGGGGGTGCTTAATGTGTGCACTCAAGGAGGGCCCAGATGATGGATCTCTACCCTCTTCTTGTTTGCATGACCTCATCTCTGCTCCCATACCCTGAGCTCTCAGTGTTTCAGTAATTGGAGGTGGGAACAGGATTCAGGGGCCAGATCCAGGAACTGGAGAGGGGTCATATAAAAGCGTGTCACGAGTTGCATTTGGTCCCTGGATGGGAGGTTCCCCATCCCTGGTCTAGAAGGTAAGGGCATTGGACGGAAGTCAGGTAAACCTAGGTTCTAATCCCAGCTCTTCCACTGACTTTGGACAAGGTCATTTGTTCTCAATTTCTCTAACCATTTCCCTTGTAACTTTTTGGCCTTGGCTACCCGGACATTTAACTTTGCTTAGCTGTGGATTAAATGAAATCTACAGTAAGATGATTTAAACAAACAAAAAAACACCACACTTTACTATGGAACATCTAACCAAATTGCAACAATTTGGTAGATTCTGGTTGGCTAATAGGAAGAAGTTCCTGACTTTCTATTGCCTCACAGTTCTTAATCAGCTGCCCAGGGAGGTTGTGGGATCATCTTCCTTGGAGGTTATCAATCCCAGATGGGACAAGCATCTGTATGTAAACAAAGGGTGTGCCGTAGAGCTAAGAACGGGTACCTGGTTTGGTAATCCCAGGTCATCTGGTCCAACCCCAAGTCAAGACACTTAAGTGGAAACAGGTACTCACAAAAAAACCGGGTATACACGTTGAGTTTGTGAGTGCTCAATTTTGGGTACCTTTTGGTACCAGCAACAGCATTCGAACGGGTACCCAAAATACTGACCGACATACTGAAATATCGTTTTTGGCCTGAATTTTTTGACTTCTGGTGGTGGATTTCAGAAAAATATATATTGAGGTATTTTTTTCCAGGTAATTTGGGGGTACTTGAAAATCCAAAGCTACAATAGAGAAAAGATTATGTATATTAAAAGGTTATATCAAGACACGGCCGTTAGAGTGAGAACCACATGAGCAGGGTGTTTATCTGAGGTAATTCCCACCTCTAATGGAGTAAAGCAGGGTTGTGTTCTGGCACCCTTTCTTTTTAATTTTTCCATAAATGATGTAGTGGAGAAGCTCCACGAGCATAGGTTTCACCCCGTCTCTGTACTGGAGAGGAAATTAAGCATACTATTGTACGCTGATGACATGATCCTTCTGTCATCTCCGGAGATCGGGTGGAGAAGGCTATCGGCCCTGAGTGAATATTGCAATGAAAACCACCTGCTAATTAACTATGAAAAAATCAAAAGTGATGATTTTTGCAAAAAGGTGGATTAAGGACAACTGGTTTGTTGAATCGGTTCGGTTAGAACAAGTGAGATCATATAGGTACCTCAGTATCATTTTCTATTATACTGGGCTGTGGATGGAACAGTTTGAAATGGTAAGACTGACATTGATGCAGTCGGTGAATGGGATGCTTAGGTTTTGGAGACGGGACGGAGGAAAGCTAATCCTACCCGCTCTAAAACTTTTCGAATCTTCTGCGTGACCACAGAACTATTACCCAGGCACTATACATGGGGCATAACTTGGAGTTTTTATGTTAAAGGAAACCTTGAAATCCTTCAAAATCATTTACTACGATCCATTTTCCATGTACCTAAATATACATCTACTAGTTTATTAAGGGTGGAAACAGGTGTGTTATCTGTAAAATCAAGATATCAGCTCAGATCAGTTCTTTACTGGCTACGCATAGACATTATGGCTGATGAGAGGCTACCTAAACTTTGTTGGCTGGATATGCTGAAATCAGATTATAAATGTGTATGGAAGGAAAATCTTGTTGCTTTAATGCATAGTATGGGATATTCTTTGTCCTTTTTCTCTAATGTCTCCTCTGAAACAACAGCTGGTTCAGGGGTCATCAATCCCACCCCCCACGCAGAATTGATAGGTATTTTTCTAACACAAAGCTGCTAATGGCTGTGATTTTAAAAAAAAAAGTGTCAAGAGTTCACTCTGATAAGGTGCTAACTGCTGTGGAAAGATAAGGAACAGTAGAAGCTGGCAAGTTGACCTTTCAAATGGGGTCATTGTAACCCCCAAAGATGTATATGGTGATTTTTTTCCTGAACACACAGATGACCTTTGTGAAGTCAAACAAAATGCTACGTTGTGTCCTTCTCCTAATTAGCCTTCTCAATTAGAGATGGCAGGTGCTGGGTTAAGCCTTTAAAAAAAATACACAACTATTTTAAAATATATATGTGCATGGGGTGGACATGACCCCGAATGCAAAGGGTGTATAGTGCTTTCATTTTACCATTGACTTCCATTGGGGGTAAAATGAAAAAACCCTCAATTTTTAAAAAATGGGGAGAGGGGAGGAACATGGAACAGCACAGGACAATTGACCTCCCAGTTCTTGAGGAATACATTGGGAGAGGAGTGGTTCAGACTTGCCAAAAAAGGTTTATGATTTGTTTTCGCTACCTTTGGGGTTATAAAGACCCACAATGAAGAAGAGGGGTTTAATATTGTAATGACCTATGGTTCACACGATAAATTTGACTCTGAAGTCTTGTTTTTCAGGTGCTTGGATGGTGTTGGTTCCCCCGAACCGGTACCCCAAAATACCAGAATTCTTTTTCAAAAATTCATGGCCAGGAGTTAACGAAACAAAAACAAAAAACACCCAGTAAGAAAATGTTATTTCAGTATGTTGGTATGTGGCATTTCAGGTACCTGATCAGCTGCTGTTTTGGGTACTGAAAACTACCTGAAATTTTCGAGTTGAATTGGATACTGTTTTTTTGGGACTACCTGTTACAACTCTAGCATCTTGCCTTGGAGCAGTGGGGTGGGACCAGATGACTCATCTTCTGCGTGACCACAGAGCTTGTACTAGTTTTCCAAAGCTGTCCCTGGGAGGGAAAAGATTCCCCACCCCTGCTGTAGTCTCTACCCCGCCCAGTCTCTTCTAACCCTCCGATTCTAGAAACATTCCCCACCCCGTCTCCCCAACACACTTACCGCTCCGTAAAACGTTGGCGTCAGGTCCGGGATAAAGATTTCCGGATAGATGGTTTGGAGGTACCAGGTGAAATTCTTGCAGTGTAACCGGTCCTTCAACCTGAGTCGGTCCAAGATGTCCCCATAGGTTTTCTAACACAAAAAAGTCACACACGGTAAAGTTATACTGACCCCAACAGCCTCCAAATAGCAATATCCCCTATACCAAGGTTCCCCCGAGCTATTTGAAACAAATAAAAAAGGAATGACTTTTATAAACAGTTAACCTGTTGAACTCAATGCCGTGGGATGTTTTTTCAAAGTCCAGTACTACAATGGTCTCCTAGAAAGCATTGGATAACCTTATAGAAGAATAGGTCTATCAATGGCCAAGGGATTCCACCACAAAGCGGAAACAAGTAACTAATTTGATGCCCACAGCTAACACCCACTACTCACTACCTGAGTACTGATCGGGAACCCAATTACACAGCAATACCAGGTATTGCTGCAACAGTTACTATTTTGCCAATCAGTAAACGGTAACGTCAGTACTGGAACTTGGAAAAAAGTCAGGATGGAAATTCAGTACCGGAAGTAAAGAAAAATCCCTAAGTTGGGTAGCCCATTGGGCACTAACTGGGTATCAATTAGAACCCGATATTACCGGGGTCAGGTCTAGTACTGGATTTTCTACCACTAGACCCGTTTTTGAGGGTACTTGTGTCGGTTTCAGTCACAGGATGTGGATAATAAATCTGTGTGTCTTGTGTGTGTAGTTCTTCCTGGACACGTCTGTCTTGGCCACGGACTAGATGGACCATTTACTCTCTCAAGAGTTGCTGTCAATGGAAAACTTAATGGACTACCTCTCTGGCTATCTGGGAGGCCTGCTGGTTTCTCCGGTAGAAGATCTCCTTGTAGTTGTCCATCCAGACTTCTGCCAGACGGACTTGATTCTTGGAGATGACTTGAGTGCCCTTGGGAAAGGTGTGGGGGCTCTTTGAGCGGAAAACGTGTCCCACCACTGAACAAGGGATGATTTCCAGCTGCCCTCCGCACTGCCAGACCTACAGAAAGGGAAAGGCACCCATAAAGGAGATGACAGACTTTAGAACAAATCTCAAAAATCACAAAGTGTCCCAATCTCGCCCCTACCTGCCTGCAGTTTAAAAGGCAAGGCATGAACCAGTTTGAGTTGTAAGCGCAACATGATAGTTAAGATATCCTACACCCATTTCTACTCTTTTTTCATGGCTGATTTTTTTAAAATGGGACCCCTTTCCAATTCCTGGATCTGGCCCTGGGATCTGGTCCCTACCGACAAGCACAGAAAGCGTGAGCCCAGAGGAAGGGAGTGGAGATTGATGTGTGGGGAAGCGAGGAAGAGGGAAGAGGGAGAGGGGAAGAGGGAAATGAAGTGAAACCTGTGACCGCGCCTCTACGGGAGATGACGGCAGGCACACAAAGGACAGGGGATGTGGATCCCTCCCCATCCTGAATGAACCCCTTCCCTAACCCCTATCCAGGTGACACAGCTTGCATTAATTTTGCATTAAGGCTCCCCGGGAAAGAAAAGGCTCTCCGTTCCCGATATGGCATCCAAGCGCCTCATGCTATCGTATGATTAAAAACCAGCTTAGCCGAACTCTGGCTCTGGATAGGAATCCCGTCCCTTGCAACAGAAAAACACCATTTTACAGTACTTGATTCAGGCATCTCGATTGCAGGATTTCTACTGGATTCACCACAGCACTCCAGCCGAAGTAGCAAAGTGTTTAAATTAATTTTACAGAGGCGGCACCAAGATAGAGAGATTAAGTGACTTGACCAAGGGTGCACAGGGAGCCCGTAACGGAGCAGGGAACTGAACCCAGGTTGGCTAAACTTCAGATTCGTGCCCTAAGCCATTAGACGGTCTTCCCTCCAACTTCTGCCTGGATTAAAAAGGGTCCCGTTTGCAAAAGGCATCTGGTTGCATCATTAGCCACCAGCTTTGATTGCTGCTGCAAGACACACAAGCCCATTATTTGGATTTTACTTTTTAAACTCTGTACTGCGCATGCAAACAGACAGGGCCCTGTGGATTCTGCACTGCTGAGATGATTGACATTTTTGCAGAATTTGGCTCTCCCTCAAATTGTTGCAGAAAGTGCCTCTGGCCATGCAGAATGACAGCCCGAGTGGGTAGCGCTACAAGCAGGGACCTGCGTCCACTGTCTTTTCCTCATGACTGCTAATGGGGAAAAAGCAGTGAACATGGGTCCCCAATCATGAGCTAGCCAATGGGGTACTGGCAATGTGAGCAACTGGTATATATTTTGGGGTCCTGAGCCGCAGCTGCTGTAAAAGGAACACCTCCTAAGCTTCCAGGGGAGAGACGAAGCCCTGCTGCTAGGCCTACGAGGTCTTTTTTGGGTGCATTTTTTAGAGATAGGAAACGTTCAAAATTAATGGAATAGGAAAAGGGGCAGGGTGTCACTGGCATGCAAAACTTGGCCTATTTTGCCAAACTTATTTAACCTGAATAACTGCTTGAAGAATATGGGGGGAAAATTGCAGACTACATGGGGGCCTGTGTATGGGAAAAGCTTCCCTGTAAAAATCTAAATGCTTTGAGCAGCCAAAGAGGGACAAGCCCCATCCTCTCGGCAGAAACCTCCACCCCCAGCAAATCAACTGTGAGGACCAGAGCTGGAACCCGGGCCTTGGGCGCAGCAGCCGACTCTGTGGCATCACTTGTTTCTGCTGGCTGTAAGGCCTCCCGCAGCGCCACTGGCTGATGGCCTGTCACTTCCTGGTTCCTGCCTTGCCTTCTTGTTTCTACCTCCTACATTCTGCCCCCCGTGTCTCCACGCACCTTGCACCAGCTCTGCACTCCCGAATTCTAGTGTCCTCTTTGGGTCGGCTGGTCCTTCTGACTTTCCCTACGAGAACCCGCTGGTGAGTCTGGCTGCCTGCATACCAGGGCTTGGTGTCTGTTTCGATGGGGGCCCAGCGTCTGTAGGCTCCACCCCCCCAAGTGACTGCCCAGAGAGCCCACTCTGCCCGACACCAGTCCTGCCTCATCTACACCTGCTCTCTTGGTCTATGAGCCCATCCCCGCCATGAGCCCTCCACCCCAAAACTACACCAACTCTTCGGACCCAATCCTGCACAAACTCTCCTACCATGTTCCCCGGGACCTCATCCTGCACCGACTCTCTGCACCCTAGCCTTGTGGTCCCTGACATAAGCTCCACCCCCTTCACGCATCCCTCCCAACATTCCAAAAGCTCCCCCTGTAAAAATCTTAACGCCTTTGCTTCAAACTCTTGCGTTGCCTTGCTCTCTCGTTTCCTTTCGCTCTCAATTGCTACAGGCGTCTTGAGTCTTTGTGACTGTAGGCATTACGCTGGCCACAGAGCTGTGACCCTGAACCAGTTTAGCAGGGCTGAGATTGCAACAAGGCTCTGACATGCAAAGCTCTTTTCATCCCAAGGCTCAGTGCAGGTACCTCCGCCCAAATCCTGCCATTGTTCCTCCTTCACCAAATGGCATCCATGGCCTAAGTTAAGTTGGATGGGGGCCAGAAGGGGAATGGGACGAAGGAAAAGGGCTCCCACTCTTTCATGCAGCCACGCTCCCCCTTTGGGGTGTTGTCGCATCTTAACATTCCAAAGGGTGTGACCATGACAGCCAAGGGCAGAGCCTCTTTCTTACATGGTCCTGACCCCACAGCCACTCCTGGAAGTCATGGTTTCTCAAACTTAGTCAGAGAAACTAGGGGAAAACTGAGGCTTCCCTGTAACCTGGAGTGCGTGGGATAAAAAACCAACCACCCAGAGATGCAGGAGGTGGTAAGCCTAGTTAATACCTGCTACAGGCGTGAACATGTAGAAATACCCAGAGCCTACTGCTGGGAGATTGGGAGGGGTGGTTATTCTTTCCTTGCAGACAATTGGAGAAACCATCCTGCCATGGAACAAACGCTCTATGGAAAGACCGCCTTCCCAGCTAGGGCTGAAAGATTTTATTAGCTCATTTATATACCAGCCTTCTGATCCCCACTGAGGGGGCTACTTATTTGACCAACCCCAGGATAGGACAAACAAGGGTTGCATTCACTTTAGCCAGATTTAATGTTTTCCCTTCAGCATTTGCGGAGGGGAGGCTGAGGGGAATCCCGCAGACTGAAAGGATATGCCAATATTGTAAAAGTTAAGGCTATCATATGCCCCAAGAGACGATGGCAAATTTTATTGTCCCACTTAGGTTATTTGGGAACAGTTTTATATTGACCCTATAATTTCAGAGGTAAATTTGCACTCCTTGCAGTTGGAGGTATTTCTCTTGCGGGACACGGATCCTAATGTTTCAGCCAAGGTGGCCAGGTTCCTTTTTTAGGTGTTTAAAGTTAAGATAGCTTTACTAAAGGAGTAGGGCTTATGGGGGTTTTAGAATAGTTTTCTGGATAGACTTTGAATTAGGCCATGGTCCCCAGAATACAGTTTCTGTTATTATTATTATTGTATTGTATTACTTTCGCTGTTTGTGTTCGTGTTTTAGTATTAGTATTTCCTGTTGTATGTGATTTACGATGGCAACTGGCTAAGTAAATACATTTTTTTATATATATTGATTGATTTTATTCGCCCGGTTGTTTCCATCGTCCCGATGGTTCTCTCTCATTTCCAATCGGAACTGGACAAAATCCATCTGCCACTGGCACATCCACAAAATGTCCACCGGGCCAATCTGCACGTGCCAACAGTGTTGCCCAGACTCAAAATGGTGGCTGTGCCAGCACCATTATTTTGTGCATGTGTGAATGATTTTTTGTTTTAAAAAAATTAATAAATTAATTTTTCAATCAGAATTCCGATTCTGTTCGTTTTCCGATTGGAATTCAGGTTGAAAAGGATGGACAATTGTTTTCACATAAATGTTCCTTTAAATGCAACGGCTTTTTCAACCCGCCCCTACTTCCAGCGAGACCAGGAAGGGGCTTCTCCCTGCTGGGGATCACTGCCATTGAGTGCTGGCCAGGGAGACAGGCTGCTTCAGACTGGTTAGGAAGTGGAATTGCAAGCTCTGTGGGGCAGAGACTGCTTTGTTAGGAATGTTTGCACAATTGGTCGACGAGAGACCTAGACACAAAGAATAAAACTGACACGTTACCCTGAAGGACATTTCTACATTCTCTCCTCCCCAAATCTCCATCTGATCGTCGTAGGAGCCGATATGCTCAAAATAAGACCTCGAAATCGCAAAGAGGCCGCCGGCGAAAGCAGGAGTCCTAAGAAAAGAGAGGAAGACCATTCTAAGGCCACTGCTGTACCCAGGTTAAATGCCTGTCAATCCCCCACGCAAGCCAAGTACTATAACAACAGGGATTGGGTGATTTTTCCCTTCCAGGGACCTCTTTGAAAATGAGCACAAGCTCCGAGGGTCACATGGAAATTGGAGGCAGAGGTGCACTTGGAGAAGGAGTCTCTCAATGCTGGATCTGTGGCAGGGGGATCTGCCCCCTAGCTTTGTGTGCATGCCCTTATTCTCTGCTCCCTTTCCTCGAGCTCCGCTTTTCAGCGTTTGGATGAGAAAAATGGATCCAGGGGCGAGATCAGGAATCGGAAAGGGGCCACATAAACCCTAGCCGTGAGCCACATTTGGCACCCAGGCTTGAGGTTTCCCATCCCTGCTATCAAGAATTTATACAGCATCAGAAAAAGAAAAAATAATACAAAAATAGCTTTCCCTAGCTTCTCATTTCCTTAGTCTCCTCCCAGGTTTACGATCCCCTTCTCCCCGGCTAATCACACGCACCTGAAACTTCTCCAATGTCTCCCCCTACATTCCCCTCCCTTGTCTCCCACAGACTAAGCCCACTGGGGCAGGGAGGGACCGGTCTTATAATCACTGATTACAGTAAGTGCCAGGTACATTGCTGGAGCTATATTAACACTATTCGATCCCTGCCCTGGGACGCTTACAATCTACGTCTCCCCCATTCTCAAAAAGCCCACCCTGGACCCATCTGACCCCTCTAATTACTGGTCAGTCTCCCTCCTTCCCTTTGCCTCGAAGCTTCTGGAACGTGTCGTCTACTCCCGCTGCCTGGACCTCCTCTCTGACAACTCCTCCCTGGACCCTCTCCAATCCTCCCTGGACCCTCTCCACTCTACTGAAACTGCCCTGGCCAAGATCACCAATGATCTACTTGTTGCTAAATCTAAGCGCCACTACTCCATTCTTGTCCTCCTTGACCTCTCCGCTGCCTTTGACACTGTCGACCACTCGCTCCTATTGGACTCTTTGGGCTTCCGCGGCTCTGTCCTTGACAGTTTCTCCTCCTACCTCTCTGACCACTCCTTTACAGTCTCACTCCCTGGGTCGACCTCCTCCTCCCTCCCCCTTTTGGTTGGGGTCCCCCAAGGCTCTGTCCTTGGCCCTCTCCTCTTCTCTATTTACACCCCATCCCTTGGCAAAATTATTGCTTCCCATGGATTCCAATATCATCTCTACGCTGATGACACCCAACTTTATCTTTCTACCCCCCTCTCTCCTTTTCTGTCCACTCACGCCTCGTCAACTGCCTCTCTGATATTTCCGCCTGGATGTCCCGACGTCAACTCAAACTCAGCATGGCCAAGACCGAACTCCTCGTTTTCCCTCCCTCCTCTTCCTCTAACCTGTCCATCTGCATCGATGGAGACACCATCCATCCTGTTCTCCAAGCCCGTAGCTTGGGCATCATCTTTGACACGCACCTCTCTTTTAAACCTTACATTGACTCTGTTGCCAAATCCTGCTGATTCGTCCTTAACAACATTGCTCGGATCCGCCCCTTTCTCTCTACCTCCTCGGCCAAAACCCTTGTTCATGCCATGGTTATCTCTCGCCTGGATTACTNCTCCCTCGCTCTCACCTGTCCCCCCTTATCGCAATCCAAAACTCCGCTGCCAAGGTCATTCACTCTGCCCGTCGCTTCGACCATGTGCAGCCTCTCCTCTTCTCTCTTCACTGGCTCCCCCTTCCTGAATGTATCCTGTTTAAACTCCTGGTATTCACGTTCAACACACTGCACGACCAAGCTCTCTCTTACTTCTCGGACCTAATCTCCCTATGCACTCCTGCACGCGCTCTCCGCTCTTCCTCTGTCCCCTCCCTCACTCTCCCTCATTTCTCCTGCTCGCCTAACCGCCTTTGACCCTTCTCCCTCGCTGCCCCCCATGCCTGGAATTCCCTCCCTGCCCACATCCGCCTTGCCTCCTCCCTCCGCTCCTTCAAATCCCTCCTCAAGACCCACCTTTTCCTCGCTGCCTTCCCCAATCCCTGCTAGACATTCCCATATACCTACTGTCTGTCCTCCTCTGCAGACGGCCACAACCTGATTGTAACCAAGCCAAGCACATGCACCTGAATCTTCGCATCCGCTTGAATGTTTGTCTGTCTTCTCCCCTGTCTCTCCCACTGTCCTCTCTCCCTGTCTCCCCCTCCTTGTCTTTTAGATTGTAATCCACAGGCAGGAACCGTGGCTATTTCTATGTTCTGTACAGCACCAGGTCACATGACTGGCGCTATATAAACGTTAATAATAATAGACTGCAACCCTCAAGCTACTTACTTCCGGGTAGTCTCTGAATACCCTCTCTGACGTAGGACTCCACCCACCTCCACCCTGCACTCCACCCGAGTCTAAACTGATCAGACCTTTTAAATCAGCTGCTATTATCTGTGGTTTCGGAACTGTGTCTGGAGATCTGCTGTGGTTTTTTTCACCATCTTTTAGCTCTGGACATCTGTTTTGACTCTCTCACTGTGTATGGAGTAGACAAATCGGATATCCGACAAAACAGGTATAGCTGGGGCTGGCCCCAACCTCTCCAATCCAGTAGGGTTAAGTACCTTCCCTTTAACTTCACTGTTCCTGTGAACACTGGGAAGGTTAGAACAAGGGAGGAGGCATTTACCTCCCACAAATGCTTTGAAGAAAAAGCCCTCCATTTCAGAAAGTATCCCCGTACTCTAGTATTAAGGGAGGATGAGGTCATGAAAGCCAAAGCAGGGCAAAATTTCAAGCACCGATGCATGTCTGAAAGGCATCAAGAGCAAGCAGCGGGGTGAAGACAGCAGCTTTTACTGCTTCTACATTTGGGCTGGGAACCGAGGCCGTGAAAGACCTTGAGACGTGCTTAGCAGAGAACTAGGACAATGGATCATTACTGTAAACGTATGTATCGTAAAAGCCAGAAAAAGGAGGGCATTCAGGGACTACGCTTTTCATTCCACCCTCCTTTCGTAAATCAGTTACATCTGAGCTTCTCTTTTAAAAAAAAAGAAAAAAACGCCCACAATCTACAGATGGGAATCGAAACTCACTTTTATAAAAGCTTGGACTGAAACCCCTCTGTTCTCACAGAGGAGCCAGTGGAGATTAGGAAAAGCTGTTGGCTAACTGGCTGCTTTTTTTTTCAAAAAAAAGGATCTTTGATTGGGACACAGCCGTCTTCGGTCTGACCTTTGCACAAAGGAGCGCTGTACTTCAGGCCAAGGGACAGGACCGGTCTCTCTGTCCCAACAAAGCGGGGGTGGCCAAGTGCCGGTATTAAATGTCTTCGCTTTTTAATGCAAGGTCATATTAACTTTTAAAAAAAAGAAAAGAAAAAAAAAAAGGTGAGGATACTAGTTACCTTAATGATTTGCTTGCTGCCTGCCGTCAAAACAGGGTTTGAAAAAGAAAGAAACCAAGTTTTCTACAGGGGCAGGAGTATAGAATTGCCGAACTGGAAGGGACTCCGTGGGTCCACCTAGTTCAACCCCAAGTCCTGTATCTACAGCAGGGGTTGGGGGAACCTTTTTCCTTCCCAGGGACCACGTTGAAAATCAGGACAAGCACTGAGGGCGGCAGGGAAGCTGGGGAAGGGTGTGCCTAAAAGATGCGCTCAACAAAAAAAAGTGCCACGGCCCTCCTCTCTGCTCCCTTACCCCGAAGCTCTGTCTTTCGCTGGTATGAGGTGGGAACTGGATTCAGGGGCCAGATCCAGGAACTGGAAAGGGGCCACACAAAAACTAGCTGTGGGCTGCATTTGGCCCCCGGGCCCACGGTTCCCTACCCCAGCTTTAAATATTTGAAGACTGTCAGAATGACTTAATCTTCTCTAGGCTAAATATAGCCAGTGCCAGCTGACCGGTTTCCCAAAACTTTGATCATCTTGGTTGCTCTTCTCTGAAACCTTCCAAGGTTGTCGACATCCTTCTTGAAATGAAGACGTCAAAACAGAACACGGTAATCCAAGAGAGGTCCGGCCAATACGGAGCAGAGAAGTACTCAAGTTGACCTGTTGGATACTTCTCCCATGTGACCGAGATTGGCCACTGTCAGAGACAGGATGCTAGGCTCAGTCTGACCCACTATGGGACGGACTATGTTCTTAAACTTTCTGCTGCTTGGATATGGCACTTCTCTTTATACAACCCAAAATGACCTCGGTCTTTTCTTTGCAGCCACATTGTGCCGTTAACTCATCTCAATTCTCCAATTACGGCAAAACACGGTTGCAAGGTCTGTCTCTTTATTCTACATCAAGGCCACAGCAAGGTCGTGGCAGGCCTGGGCTCATGCCCCGAATATGCCCCCCCCCCCTCGAACGAAGGGTAAGGCAGCGAGGTCTCCAGAGTATGTGGGGGGAGCATGGAGTGGTGAGGGTAAGAGCCCACACTTCAAACCGCCACCACTCGACAGGGGCTCCAGCTAAGGACCACCCACCCAGGCCACTGACACACACAGAGGGCCTGTAAAAGTTTCCTAGCAGCGAACAGGACACTTGCAAACCCCCACAAGACTAGGGCCTGTACTCAACTGAGCCCCCTCGCTCCATGCTACCTACGCTGCTGTGTCTACGTATGTAACGTTGCTAAAATCTGACACTCCCTTATTGCTCAAATAACCAAAACCCTAGTCCTCTCTTTCATACTGACCTTCCCCTCTCTCACCTTGACCCTCTCTGTCAAGGTCATCCACCACACCCTCCCCTTCAACCTCTGCTCGGCTCCCAGCACAAACTCCTTGTCTTCACTTGCAAGGTCATTCACAGCCTTGCTCCTCTGTGTCTGCCCCCATTTCCCCAATAGGTTCCCATCCAGGAACTTTGCTCCTGCTCTGCCATCACTCTCAGCCGCCACAGGGTGTTTTAGCAGGTAGAGGTAATAAAATGGGCAGCCCTGATTGTGTTTTATGTGCTGGTGACAGCTGCCACAGGCGGTGCTGCATAGCGCTTTCCTTCTCCCCAACCCTGGCTCTGTCCCAGCCAGAGAAGACTTCTGCCCTGGCCGTGACCCCCCTTTCCATTGCGCTCTCCTCTTGCAGCAGTGCTCGGGAGGCTGCAAGAGGAGAAGGTCCTTCCTGCACCCCCGTGCCCTCTCCTCTCGCAGCCGCTTTGGGCCCTGATCCTGCAGGGACTTACCCCTGGCAGAGTGCATCTGTGGTGAACATTTAACACAAAAGTATTTTCACTCAACGCAAAAATTAACTTGTGGGGAGCTCTGGTGTAGGAAAGGCACGGAAAATGACTGGCATAGGATATTGGGAGGCGGAGGAGAGTTTGTAGAGTGTCTTATTGCTTTGTATTTTTAAGTCATATTGTAAGCCGTCTTGCATCCTCAGAGGCAGGCTATGAACTTCTCAGCTTCACGAATGTCTCCCCATCGCTCCCAGATTGTAAGCGTCTTGGGGCGGGGACCCGTGTCCAGCCACAACTGTTCAGCGCCAAACGCACCGCAGGCTCTTTATGAAACAACTGTAATAGGAGCAGTCCCATGCGGTCCAATAGCTAGCACATTCTCGCCACGGGAAGTTGGTCTAATAAAAGATGATCTGAAATACTGAGTCTCTCTCTTAATCCCCAAGTGATTTCTTCATCTCAAGCAGTAAAAAGATATTTACTTTTTTAGTAAAGACTGAAGGTCAGGAGGATTTTTTGTTATTTTTTTCAAAAGCCAGATGCTCCAAATGCATTCAGATGCCTGGCTAATTTAGAGATAAGCACAAAGATGAAGAGACACAATAATTAGGCTCCTTAATAAGAGACTTTGCTAGAAAGAGAGGCCTGTCTGGAGCCTGAGATGATTAAGGGCGCCTTTCATTTGACAGAGTGAAGGTCATAATGGGTTCGCCCCTCATTCAATCCCAAACAGGTTCCCTCTCCCCTTACCGTCAGCGCACGCCCCTGGGCTAAACAGAATGGGCTGCAAAACAGGTGAGTGTTTAAAGTAAGAGGGAATCATTTGAGGCATTTACTCTTAATGCCCCCCCCCGGGGGAAAGTCTTTGCTGAAAATGAACAAGAGCTAGGTGATTTTCAGGATCTGACTTTTATGGGCTGAATCTGAGACTTTGGACTTGGTTTACAAGGTCCTTTCAGGAAAGAGCTACTAAAATTATGTCTTAAAGACCCCCATAAGAACATGTAAAAGGCTCCCCAAAACCAAACGAAGAATGATCTTTCTTTGTTGCCACTGATGGAAAGACAAGCGGACAGTGGGTTTTTTTAGTCGGAAAGCAAAAGCTTTGGATTAAACAGGAAGGAAAAACTGTTTAGCTTAAGAACAGTTCGGCAATGGAGAGGCAGAAGGTAGGCCTGAAATGGAAGATTTTGACTGGATTCAGTTTTTGACGAAATTCAGTCATTTTGATTGATCCAGAGAAACATGAACTGGAATGCGTTTCAATTCTCGTTTCACCGGCAGGCCAGGCCGCTGCCATTTTGCGCTGGGGGCTTGGCACAGGACCGTCGCACCGCACAGAACTGTCGCCATCTTGCGCCAGCGCCCTAGCTGGTGAAGTCTTCAGATTGGAATTTCAGCTTTCGAAAATACGGAAAGATTGCCTCTTCAAAAATGTGAAAAAATTCTCTCTAAAACAGAAGGGCTGTTTTTATCCTCTCCTAGCGTGAGGTAGATTCAGCCACTGGGGCACGAGTCATGAATGTTTTTGCCTGGCGATAGCAGAAGTAGGACTGTAGCCAAGTCCTACCACCTGGGGGCTCTGCCTCAGGTCTGTGCCTCAGTTTCCCCAAATAAGGTACCAACCTAGTGCTCTTCAGGCCTTTATTTCTCAGCTCCAACAGTCCCACATGTCTTGGGGCATCACCGAAGCCTCTGCCCAGCACTGGCATCAAATACGGCTGAGACGGGAGAAAGTTTTCCTGTTCTGAAAACAAATACCGACCTCCTGGAAGTGCTTGCAAGTGTCAGTCAGTACTTCATCCGTTTCCAGCGATTCGACGCTCTTGCTATTTTCTTCATCATTTTCGTCACTTTCTGGGCACTTTTCTGGTGATTTCCAAGCACTTCCTTGGGGCTTAAGCCAGTACATTTTCTTCTCTACAACCCTTGGGGAGAGGTGTGGGGCACACATGGGGCTCGGGACCAGCCCAGAGCAGCCCCGTTCAACTCGCAAAAAATAACGGAAAATGGCAAAAACAGCAGGACTTTCCACATCGCACGTCTACTCCAACCGAAGCAGCACACGCCAAGATTTCTCGTTTTTGACCCAGCATGAAGTCCACCAACTCACAGCCAATAAAGTTCTTAACCTAGATCATCACTGAAAGACAGTCCCACCCCTCATGTCCCAACTGGAGAGAGAGAGAGGCAGGTCTGAAATGAAATGTTTCCTGTGGCCACTTATGGCAAGACAAGAGGCAATGGTTTAAAAAGGGACATTGGGACAAGCCCCACCCCTTGGCTAATAAGCTCCACCTCTTGGCAAATAAGCTCCACCCCTCCTGCACTTACACACACACACCCTCCCACCATCTCCTGTGCATAAAAGAGGAACAGATGCTCTCCTGCTTCTCATGGAGTTCCTTGACATTTCATCTTCTCCTCAACTTCTTCTCAAGGGCTTTGCCTTGGAGGCAACCAAGAAAGAGGGGCCTGAAGCTTGAATCTCTCTCCCCTGAAAGAGAGCCAGTGGGTTTCAGCACCTAAGGAGGGCCTGTCCCTCCTAAATATGGACCGGTGGAAGGTCTGCAGCTGCACCGGGGAGGGTCTGTCTATACATATTCTAGCTATGCCCTTACTTGCAACACTTTATTTTCTAAGCTACACCAGTTGTATGGACGCTGAACTTCTCATAGGGACCTAAGCAGGAGAGCCTCGGCCTCCGAGCTTCATAGGTTTAAATTTATTTTTCTATCCGTTTATGGCAAGACTAGTGTAGATCCCTCTAAAGAGAATGCATCTAAGAAAATACATAGGAGTCTGGAGGCTGCTAATTAAAAAAAAGTCAACTTATCTGAAAATTCTACTTCAGCAGACCTTCAGGAAGTGGACCTAGAAATGGAGAAAACTGGTGCCCGGTTCATCCCAGGTTTCTCCATCTCCAACCCCCTCCGAAGCAGAGTCAGAGAAGACAGCAAGGCAGAGCTCTGTGCGTGTAGAATCCTGTTTGTCCCGACTCTGGGAGACCTGGATGGGCTGGAGACAGGAAACCTGGCACTCACAGCCTGCCAGAGATTCCCAGCGTCATAACTTGCAGGCTCACACCCCCCCGGCTCTACCTGGCTGTCAGTAACAAGTCCGTATGTCCAGTGAGCTGGAGAGAACCCATGCCCCCCCCCCCCCCCCCTCCTCAATGCTCATCTCCTGTCTGCCTGACATGAAGACTCCCCCTAACAGGGTTATTTACTACAGTATTTTAACCACAGGCTGGCAAACCATCATTAATACAGGTATTTTTAGCTGGGTGAGCACACTCTGGACACCTTAAAAAAAATATCACGATTTAACCGGGTTCAGAATTCTGCTTATCCGGATCAAGCAGCAACACATCCCTATAGACCTGGGGAAAAACAAATTATCTCCACTTATCTGGAAATTCAAGTTACACAAGTTTTACTTAACTGGATTCCACTGTATTGTAGCACCATGGGTGTTTCAGCCATGGAAACACTCACTTGGGAAAACCCCCATCCAATCTCATCACCCTCTTCCTAAACGGAAGACAGTCAGGCAATGGACCGGTGGCTGCTTAGGAAAGGTACAGCACCTCTTCCATTGGTGACTTCCAAGAGGCAGCCAGAAAGAGCCTCTGCCAGGGATGATTCGGGAAGCACACAAAACAGCACCATCCGAGTTGCTGCAGACTTACTTGACAGGGTACGTTTCATCCTTCCTCCTCTGCTTCTCGTGAGGTGGAATTGCCTCCCACCCAAATGTCAAACTCCAGTCGAAGTTCCCCCGGCTGTGCTGCTTCCCGTACTGGATGGGCTTGGAAAACTCAAAGGTGTTGAGGTCGATGGTGGTGATGTCTGGGCTGACCACTGCCGTAGGCTCCTCCGCAATGCGGGACAGGAGAGGCTCTAGCCAGCCGTGGAAACACTCACCTGAGAATAAAAACGTGCACTCTTAAGGCTTCCTAAATGGGAGAGCAGCCGGGCAAGAGGACAGGTTGCCTAGGAAAGCTATGGCAACTCTTTATCCGAGGCCAATAAGCATCTGCTAGGGACAGTTTAGAGAGGAGAGGCTGCTGGAAGTATGGGTCCAGACTAGAGCTGAAAAAACAGGTATACCTGTCGAATTTCTGGTACCGGAATCAAACCCAATATTTTGGGTACTTTTTGGAACCCGATTACCGACAACCGGTACAACGAAATACCAATTTTGTCCCAGATTTCAAGAAGATTTCAGGTATTTCTGTTTTTCAGGTACTCAAAAAAACAAACAAACCAGTAGCCCAACTTTTGGGTTTTCAAACACCAGAACGGTATTCAGGGCCTGATTTGGATACCCAAAATGGCACCTGAAAATGTGGGTCTGACCTGGGGTACATTATCAGGTACCTTTTTCAGTTCTAAGCCCCAACCCCAAAGAGCATCAGGCTGTACCTCTGTGCGTGGAGTCATGATTGCTATGGTATTCTGCTTGCCCTTGCAGAGGGGCGTAGCATATTACATACACCGTGCTTGTATATTCTGCAATTTTCCCCACAAAGTCTGCAGCTAGAAAATGTTTAAATCCTTCTAGCAAAATCCATTATGCAAATTAGGCAACGTTTGCATGCAAATTATTTTCCCAGCATGCCATGCCATAAATTTTTAACATCTTAAATACCCAAACATACCACATGGACTATCAGCAGGTGCTCTTTTCTTCCCTTGCGAGTGGGGTGGACTGTGGGGTGCTCCTCTGTAGCAGCAGTGATGCAGGGCCCCATAGCCCTGGAATATATACCAGCACCCCACTAGGTAGCTCATAATGCTCCCCACTCAGGCTGCAATTCTGCAATGCCAGAGGCAATTTCTGCAACAATTTGGGCCAGAACCAGATTCCACCAAAGTAGCAGCATGAAGTCCACTGGTTGTAATAAATGCCTGGGCACCAGTGCCCAGACACACGTGGAATGCACACTCACATTTTGTGGGGGCTGAGGCAGCGTCCCTGCCGCTGTCCTCCCACCCCTGAAGTGCACAGAGTTTGCTGACGGCAGGGCCTAGCAGTCCAAAGAGCATTAAAAGGATGGGTGGGCGGTTCATCCCTGCTCATTTGTGGAGCGCTTGGACAAATACACTAGGCCCCACTTCCCCTTCCCAGAGTGGTTTGCTGCCCTGCTCAGGTAAGCCTCAACCACCATCTCATTGTTCCTCTGGCACCTCCCGACCACCTTCTCTGAAAACTCTGGCCTCCCTGCTATCCCGGGAGACAAGGCCCATTCCGTCCTCTGACTTAGGGCCCATTCCAATCTAGATACGCCCCTCGTCAACTCACAGTGAGCATCCAGGAAGGTGAGGACCTCTCCACTAGCAACGCTGGCACCCAGGAGCCGAGCCGTTATTAACCCCTTCCTCTCCCTTTGCCGGACAACCTTTACGATCTGCAGCTGCTTCACGTAGAGATCCAGTGGCTCTTTCAAATAATCTGAAAGAGAATCCTCGTCATGTCAACGAAAAGTGAGGACGGACACAAGTCGTAAAGTCTAGTAGCTCAGGAGAATGGGAACGAGACGTGCCAACTGGCTGCCCCGATTTCTCTTTTTACAGCAGCGCTTGCCGGATATCTGCTAGCCTGACCCCATTTTGAGACTCGATCACAATCCCGTTAACCCCAGTCGTGCAAATCTCAGTGGGGACTGTGACCCCCTATGCAGCCCCACTTGGTCACGACCTGCTGTTGTAAAGCGTTAAATGTAAGTCATGTACATTCTACTCATCGCCTGGGGGCATGAAACAAACCCAGCCACCAGCCACCTCCAGGGACACCGCCTCCAGAGTGAAGAACAGAAGCGTTGACACACTGATGGAGAGGCGATATGCTTTGTGTACCCTAAGCTCATGGAATTATCGCTATGTTGCCACACGAAGTGCAAAGTGATGCACACACAGGAAAAAATAACCCTAACCATATGGACACAATGCTTGGTTCTAACTTGGGTGTTGCCACTCAGGAGAGAGACCTTAGAGTCACGGTGGATAGATCATCGACATCGGCTCCATCTGCAACAGCTGTCAAAAAGGCTAATAGCGTGTTAGAAATAATTAAGATAGGGATAGGTAAAACAAACAAAAAAATATAATGTCACTATATAAATCTATAGTGTGAATACCTGGAATACTGTGTCCAGATCTGGTCATCCCATCTCAAAGGAGACATAGCGGAACTGGAAAAGGTGCAGAGAAGGGCAACGAAAAAAGTTAGAGCGGATTCTGACAGAGGAAAGGCTCGATAGGGTAGGGCTTTTCAGCTTGGAGAAAAGACAGAGAGGGGACATGGTAGAAGGATACAAGGTCATGAAATGTGGGAGGGGACGGGTGAATAGGGAGCTGCTATTTACCCTTTCTAAAAACAACAAAACCCAGGGTCGCTCCATGAAGTTAACAGGAACAGATTGAAAACCAATTTTGCACCCAACGTACAATAAAATTGTAGAACTCATCACCGGAGGATGACGCCTCCTCTGCTCCACCAACCGCCTTCGTCCCTTCTCCCTCGCTGCCCCGCACGCCTGGAACTCCCTCCCTGCCCTCATCTGCCTCGCCCCCACCCTCCACACCTTCAAGTCCCTTCTCAAAACCCACCTCTTCCGCTCCGCCCTTCCAAACTTCTGCTAATCATCCCCACCTAGGATTATTCCCCATCTGTTATCTGCAAACTCCTAATTTACTGTAACCAAGCCAAGAACGTGTACCTGAGCTCTCGCATCCTTATGAACGTTGCATCCCTTGTCTCTCCCTCTGTTTTCCCCTTCCCCGTCTCCCCTCCCATTTTTAGATTGTAAGCTCTCGAGCAGGGACTGTGTCTATCTTGTTCTTTGTAAGCGCCAGGTACTTTGCTGGTGCTATATAAATGCTTATAATAATAATAATGTTGTCCAGGCCAGCAGCGTGACAGGCTTCTAAAAGGGACTAGACGAATTTCTGAAAACGAGGTCCATTAAGGGCTACTAGTTGGGCTGGCCACGGGTACAAAATGGACTGTCGGAAGCTGGCAGGAAATGGATTACACTCCCTTGTAACGTGCTGCGTACTTCCTGGAGGCAACCGAAGTTGGCCACTGTCAGAGAAGATGCTGGGCTGGATGGACCCTTGGTCTGACCCAGTAAATGACACTACTTATGGAGTCATGTAGACAGGATTTGGGGGAACCACTAGGTTAGGAAGAGGCAAGGCCTTTGTTGTGATGGGCTCCTCAGCGTGGCACTCCCTTCCTCCAAATTCCTTTCCGTTCCTCCTTCTTCCACTTCAAAAACCACCCGAAGACTTATCCACTGCTGGTTCCCATCGATGTATTCCATCATCCCTCTTTATCTTCCCCTTTTAAATGGTTTTTAAAAAGAGATTTGATACGGCTTTATATTACTGAATTTTATGCCTGCGAAGTGCTCCGAGTGGCATTTAGCATGGATGGAGGAGTGGGTGCTAGAAATAATGATTTTTTTTTTTACTCTGCATGCTCCTAGGACAGACAGGCTTGAGAACTGTGCTCACACAACAGGCAAATGATTAGTAGGTGCACACAAACCACAGCTGGGTCAGATGGTAGAGCAGTCACCTCCTGCCGGAGTTTCATACAAGCACATGTTCAAATTCTCGGTAAGTTATTCGAGTGGCGAATCTTTCCTCAAGCGTACAACTGAAACAGGTAGCTGATTGGTACCTGCGGGTAATATCTGCATTTTCAGGTACCCGACTGAGTACCAAAAAACCTGACCACTGATTACCGAAATACCATTTGCCGGTATACTGAAATACCAAAATAAAATCTCCCAAATCCTGAAAAACTTGGTCCAATTGGTCCTGGATTTTTCAGGTTTTGGGGGATTTTTTTGGGTATACCTGTTGTCAGTAAGTCGGTATTTCGATAACTGGTGGTCACTATTAAGGGTACTGAAAAACACCAAGATATTCAGTTCGATTCGGATACCAGAAATTCGACGGGTATCCCGGTTTTTGCAAGTACTAATTTTAGCTCTCCTCGCATAGAAACACACTAGCAACTACGCAAGGCTCTCTGGTATCTGGTTTAAAAGGGTCCAGTCCGAACTCTTGTCAAAATGAGGAAGTAAAACCAAGGAGAGGCTGCTCTGGGTGTTCAATTCCTTCCCCCTGCCCAGAGTTTCACAGCCTCTCAGAGAACCTGGTCTGCCCCCACTGCAGTGCTTGACAGAAAGCGGTAAATCGCTGTGGTGGTGAGACGTTAGAAAAGGAGGGGGCCTTGAAGTGAGTCAGAGCAACGGCTACACAAGAAAAGTACGGCAACCAAGGCTGGAATCGTCGCCCTCAGTGCCCCCTGCTTCCAACAGAGATCAAGCAGCGCCTATTTTAAACACTCCCAAGGACTCAGGCAGGATTCTATGAAGGCCACGTTCTGACAGTTATTTCAACATCGTTGGTCCTTCTACTTTGATTTTACACCTGAAACAGTCACGCAAACGGAGTGTTAACCGAGGTTATTTGGAAGCAGGAATAGTAGTATTCCTGAAAAAAGGGAAAAATAAACAAACCGGGGAGTACGTACAACCCGACAGTTTGTACTTCAAAGCAACTGTTCATGCAAACGCTCCTCAGTGGGAGGGTGGGGAACCACCATTTAGTGACCAGTATTGTTAACGGGGGACGAGGGGGATTGATGCAGTACTACT
Organism: Sphenodon punctatus; assembly: GCA_003113815.1. Lineage (NCBI taxonomy): Eukaryota > Metazoa > Chordata > Lepidosauria > Sphenodontia > Sphenodontidae > Sphenodon > Sphenodon punctatus. The sequence goes on from QEPC01013826.1 coordinate 4,221,865, forward strand.
TCAGTTTAAACCGCTTGTCTGAATGCTGCCCAAAGTAAAGTGGTTACTTCGATTTAACTAGATCAAAGTAGTTCCTTCAGTTTACACTTCTTATTTGAATGCTACTGAAGTGGAGTACTTACTTCAATTTACCTCAAAGTAGTCACTTTGATTTACCTCCATCCATCTGAACATGGCCCAAGGGAGGGGGGAAGGAAGACCCATTCCCCAAGGCCCCAAGTCCACGTGGCTCTGCCCCCTACCTCTTTTCCCTTCCTTTCTCCTTCTCCAGTTTGGCTGGAGGATACAAGTCCAAGCTGCCGGGGGGTTCCAGATATGCCTTGCTTTAAAAGGGACATCCCTTTCTTAATAAATGTCCCAAATTCATATTAAGAGCCAGTGTGGTGTAATGGTTAAGTGCACAGTACTTGGACTGGGAGGTATGGNGAAGACCCCTGTTGTCTTGCCTTAGCCAGAAACTCATTGGGTGACCTTGGGCCAAACACAATATTCTCTCAGCCTAACCTACCTCACAGGGTTGTTTTGAGAATTAAAAGTTGTGTTTAATTGTTATATGTAAAGCGCTCCAAGTGCCATGGCGGGGGTGGGTGGGCGCTATATAAAAATAAAGATTATTATATTCCAGAATATAAACATCTCTCTCTAATTTCAGACCACAAAGAGAAGTAAACTGAAAAAAAAATCACACTCTTAATGCTCCTTTGGTGGATCACTACAATAGGCATCATGCTAGTGAGAATTCTTTTATGTTTTGGGGAGTTGAAAGAATGAAATCTGTTAATCGAAAGGTTCTTGCTAAAAGAGAAATCTTCTGGCTCATGACCCTGGACACTGTGTAACCCAGGGGCCTAAATGAATTTTTGGATTGTGTTTTATAATAGTTTGGGCTATTTCTTGGAGTTGGGGTCAGATAGTTGAGGCATTACAGCTCCTTATTCTAGTTCGGCATGGCTAAGTCAACTTGGCTGTTGATAACTTTGGCTGTATGCTATTATCTTTCCTTGACTGGTCACATATTTCTGCACTTAGGTGTATTTACATTGACTATCTGGAGGAGTTCGGTTTTACTTACTGCATTAGCCTGTGAATTAAGCTGGGTTTGAACAGCTGTAGAGGGTCTGTCATAAATGTATTGAATCAAGCTGTTTATCTAAACCAGGTGCAAGAAATGCACTATATAAGCCTTTGGCATTGCAATGCATTGATCACTGGTGTAACCACAGGTTGCTCCTTCTCAGTAAGCCCCAGAGGTCTTGTTTAAAATGAGCACTAAAGCAGGTCTGCCTAATATAATTTTCTGAACCTTGGGTGGGAAGGCAGGGGTGGGGGCTTGGGTTTTTGCTATGAGCTCTTGCTGTGAATACAACTAAAAGTGGTTTTTGAACCTTTTGGTTGCTGAGTACCTTTTGGTAAGCAGCTTTATTTTCTGCCTACATGACATGCTTTGCTTATTTTTATTAGTGCTATGTGGACTTTTTTGGTTCTTCTGTTCCTAGAACTTGGTGCTTGTAACAAGGAAGGGTCCCCCTGAAGAAGCTGTTTTGTGCAGTGAAACATTGGGACTTTTACACCAGAAAGAAGAATAATTTAAGGCTACCTTGAGCCCACTCTACTGGGAAAAGGTTATCAGCTTTGCAACTGCTTTGGAAGAACTGTTCTTTTGTTCATCTCCTTTTGGACTTTCACAGTCTTTAGGTTTAGTCCTTGTCTCGTTATAAAGATTTAGTTAATTAAACCTTGTTATATTTATATAAAGGTTGCAGCTTTTGATTGCATTCATCTTATTTCAGACACGCCATCCCCACAGCACACCCCAGGACAGGGCAGCTCTTTAGTGTTCGTTGGAGTTGAATTGGGGGTGGGGTCAGGACGCTGGGGTGTATCCCCCTTGTGAGTATTCCACAACAGAATTGGAGCCTGGTGTGCAGAGGTGGGTAAGGAGACCGAGGCTAGGGGTAGCCCGTCTCTGCCCTTACTCAAAAAAAGGAGGGCAGGGTGCAACTCCCCTGCCCCAAATTCTGGTTGCTTCCGTTCCCAACTTCAGGCAGTGCCACATCCAGTGAAGTTGGGAGTCCTGTGTGAAATGATGGCGTGCCCCCAGCATCACGCATAGGAATGTTTGATAGACACACACCAGCTTGCCAATGAGGAAAAAAGAAAAACAGCTTAATTTTTTTATGTAAAACTCTGCCGGTCCCATTTTATAGATGGGGGGGGGGGGAGAAACTGAGGCTGAGACAGATACTTGTCCAAGGCCACCCAGTAAGTTCATGGCTAAGGTGGGATTTGAACCCTGGTTCCCAAGATCCAAGCTTATCCATTATCCAACCCCTTATCCATTAGTGACTTCCCTACTGCTGCTTCTGAGGGCCCCCCTTCCTGGAGAGAACTGGTTGTGCAGGGGGGCCCCATGCTACTGCTGCCACTCCTGAGGGCCCCCAGAAATGCTGCTGGAATCACATGTTGACAGTGGGGGCCTGGAGCCACAGCCCCACCTCCAAACCATATGTACTCAAGACAGCAGTGAAACAACAAGTCACGGCCTAAGCAGTGCCAGTCATGCTAGCCTCCTCTGCACGGTGCCTATGAATCATCATCCCAAAACAGAGAACCTTCCAAGCAGAGATGGATGCAGAGAAAAGGAATTTCCATGTTGGTTTAAACACGAGACAACCTACTGCCAACTTAAAAAAAAAATAAAAAAACCCAACCAAACCCATCCACTTCCCCTTCCCCTGGTCAGAGCTTGACCCTCCCCGACACCCAGCCTGATGCAGAACCATGTCATTAGCCAGCCCAGGGACATCACCAATTTAGATCGCTAAATGACAGCTTGCCGTTTTTAGCCTTGTGCCAATGAGTCATCTTCTAGGAAACAAGCTAAAATGTTGATTGTTGTGTCCAGAGGTGTGGGCAGAAGGGGTTCCCAGCTGGATTCTTGGGGAGGGGGACACAGTTATATTACACCCCCAGTCCCCAAAAACCAGAGTGATACAATCATCAGGAGGGGCGCAGCTAAGAACAGGCCGGTTGCACACTTGGCAAAACACACACAAGTCATCATTCAAAAGTTACCAACACTCTGGAATTCAGATCTCGATCTCCACACCCACCCAGGCCACACCTGGAAAGCAGCATTTCTTGAACCCAAATCAGCTGCTGTCAGGCCAGCTAGGCTTACAAAAAAAATAAATAAATTAAAAAAAAAAAGGTGTGACCTTCCTGTCAGTTTTTTCTCCCTTGTCTCAGGTAAGAACACGTGGCATGTTTTTATTCCATCTGAAGCTCGCAAGCCCACTTGAATTCCTTTGGAACCGGCTCAACCGACAGGCAGGCGGCAGAACGGATTGTCAGTGGAATCAGATGGCGTAAAAAAACGGTCCAGAAGTCAAAGCACTAAAAGCGAGGAACTCCAGAGATGTAAAGCTCAATTCCCTGCTCTGACACAGAATTCTTGAGAGTTCTTGGGCAAGCCACTTAACTCTTTCTGGACTTGTTTCCCTTCGTTACCTCGAGGCTAAACAATTGCAATGCGCTTTATGTAGGGCTGCCCTTGAAGACCATCTGTGGTCTGTAATGGGTGTGGAATGTGATTTCTTGTCCTCTGATTGGGGTGCGTTGCTGGGAGCATGTTACGGTGACGCCATCAACTCTGCACTGACTCCCAATAGCATTCCAAGCACAATTCAAGGTGCTGGTTTTGACCCATAAAGCCATACAGCATTAGCTGCCTGTTGAGCGAGACTGATTTTTAGATTGTGCTTCCAGTTTTCAGGGCCCTCAACCGACTAGGCTGTATTTGAGACCTGCTCCTGGAAACCTTGCCTTGATGGTTATCTGTGCTCACAAGCCACCTGCCATTTGGGGATCCCACCATTGCGTCTTAAGTCGATGGGCGATTAGGCCTTTGCCGTGGCGGGCTCCTCAGTGTGCAACTCACTCTCTGCAGGGACCCATCTCAATTCCTCCCTCTTCACCTTTTAAAAGTAGCTGAAAACTTTATTCTCTGGGTGGCTTTAGGATCCACTGCTGTTTCCCTTGAATGTGTTACCTTCCTCTTTTAAATTGTTTGGGGTTGTTTTTTTTTTTTATATAGAGACACATATTTTAAACAGATTTTATATTGTATTGTGTTTTTAGGCTATGAAGCACTCCGAGCCTCATTTTGGTTTTAGGGGGACAGGGGGAGCACTATTATTAAATGACATGGCCCCCCCCATATCCAAAAGACCATCTCCTCCCCAGGTTCCAACACTATTTCCGTGGTCAGCTGAACATGTCCCCTTGCAAGTTCCAACAGCGCAACAAGTCCATGTGGCAAGAGGGCACAGATAGACGTCCTCAGTGCCTGCACAACAGCTCTGGAACTCCCTTCCCCTGGAGGTTCAAAGCCCGAGCATCTTCTGGAGCTAAGACCCATCTACTCGGCCAGGCATTTAGGTAGGAGGGATAGGGTGCGAGGCACTGTTTTACAAGTATTTTCTATACTGCTTTTTTATGGTGGGTTTTTTCCTGTATTTTAATGTATTATTTTTTTTAACGTTACTTGCTCTGAGCCTTCGAGGACAGAGTGGGTTAAAAATCTAACACAAACGTAAACCAGACCAAGACGCTTCACTGGCCAAAAATGACAGAAGCATCCAGATGCTTAAACAGGGTTTTGACAGCTTCGCCCCATTCCTCCGCAAACAAGGAGAAGCAAGATCCATGTATTGACCATGGCATGGGGCAGTCTATAGAGACCACATTTCAGTCAGCAATCTGCATGAACCTTTATGCACAAATCATCTTCAAAAAGGCACTTATTTAGGACCATACACACCACCTTAAGACAGGTGTTTTAACCTGTTCCCTCTCAGGGGCCACTTTGAAAAGGAGTACAAGCTCTGAGGGCTGCACAGAAATTGGGGGCGAGGGTTGCTGAAGGGGTGTGTTCAGGAAGGAGAGGGTCCAGATCATGAAGTTATGCCGTGGATCTATCCCTTATCCTTCTGTGCATGCCCTCCTCTCTTCTCCCTTACCCTGAGCTCAGTCTTTCAGTACTTCGGGTAGGAACTAGACCCACCAGTCAGATCCAGGGGCCATATAAAAAAAGTTAGCCATGGGCTGCATTTGGCCCCTGGCCCCGAGATTCTCCACCTTTGGTTTAGTCAATCTCCACCTGCAGTCCAAGGTCAAGCCAAGAAGCTGCATAAAAGCATGGCCAGCTGCGACAGAAGGCTGGGTGACTACAGAAATATACCGACCCACTGTCGGGAGGGTAAGGGGCTCCAGGGCTCCCATGTTTCTGGAAATATGGGTGGCTGAGGGTGTAAGCTTAAGGGGAGCTAAGCCTGCGGAAAGGGGGCTAGCCTAGAGAAAGATGGGGATCAGGGGAAGATTTGTGAGAAATGGACATGTTTTGGGAAGCAGAGTAACTAGGGGGCAGATCAGAGCAAGGACAGCTGGTGGAAGATGGGAGCGGTCTGAGGAAATACAGGTGGTAAGAGCCAGTGTGTGGGAGAGCTACAGACGTCAGCTGAGGAGAGTCTTGTATAAATGGAAGAGGCGACAATTGGCTCCCACCCATCCCATCGCCGTTTTCTCCTGTTGCCTCTGCCTTCCGGGACCCAAACAGGGACAGCAATAGGCAGCACCTCAAGATGCATTGCACATGGCTGGCTCTCCATTTCGAAGGCTTGGTCAAGAATCCAAGACTCAAAGAAGACCAAGTCCACCCCTGAACCACGGGGTTCCTGATTTGTCTAAGTGTTACCATTCTGTATTATGTTAATATGTAATTGTCTCCCATTGTAGGGAGTTTCTGTATTTTACATTTTCAGTTATGGCATGAGCCGATGCCATAAATAAAGAACTTGAACCTGAACCATGGGGTCCATTGGGCTGACATGGTTAAGACATGCGGATTTGTGCTGCCCAAGGTACACAAGGGAACAAGGTGGTCTTCATCCCATCACCGTTGACCATCGAAGTCCTCCCAACGCAATGGGGCCAGGTACCCTCTTTAGAACTGGGTGGACTTGAGGTGACCATTGGGCGAGACCCTAAGTGGGACATGAACTATTCAACAACCGCATCTCACAGATCAGAGACTGCTGCACTAAAATGGCAGGAATGGCGTAAGAAAGCTGAGAAGTCAAGAGACCTCTGGTTTGAAACACGTGATTTCTTCCAATGTCGGAGTCCAAGAATTAAACCTCTCTCACACCCAGCCCCCATGGCTGTACTCACCATCTATGCTGGCATCATCCACCAGAATGATTTCCTTCAGCAAGATGCCCGGGGAGGAGTGCAGGACGCTGTACACGGTTCGGAGTAAGGTCGACCACGCCTCATTGTGAAACACGATGATGACGCTGGTGGTGGGCAGCGGAGGGCAGCGTTTGAATTTCTGATCAATGCACCTACAAGTGAGCATCAAGAGGTGAGACAGAGACATTGGCCATACTGGTCTGTCCTTGCTCTAGTAGCTGAAAAACATTTCCGATCAAGTAGGTATTGAGCTAAGCATTTATATATCCATAGCCAAAGGCCATTGACCGAGCTAGAAAGCCAAAGGTGCAATTCTGACAATATGTTCACGCCCTCCTTTAGCTCCCTCTTCACATCCAGGACAAACTCCTGGTCTTCACCTTCAAGCCTCTTCATGGCCTTGCTCCTTCCTATCTGTTCGTTTGCCACTAGCTTCCCACCTGGGAACTTTGCTCCTCCTCCGATTCTCCTGCCCTCAAAGCAGTCTTCACCCCTTCTCCCACGCTGCTCCCTAATGCTTGGGACTCTGTCCCTGAACACATACAATCATCTCCCTCCAAATTCCTCCTAAAAACGCCTGTTTTTCATCAGGCTTTTCCTAGCTCCTCACCCCCACAACCTTCTCCTCCTACAATCCTTTCATTCTGAGTCCCCTCCTCCCCCTGCAATTAAGCTAAGCATGTGCAACTTCTCAACTTCCTGAATATCTCCCCCTCGTCCTAATCTCTCCTAGACTGTAAGCTCCTCAAGGTCCATTTCTAACTAAGGGCTCTTCAGTGTCACTGATGGCGCAATATAATTAATAGTATTAATTAGAACAAGTCCCTTCCCCTCAAGCACTGCATGAGCTATGGGGGAAGGAAGCAGAGAGGAGGGTGGCAGAGATCCAAGATCCGGACCCTCCCCTTCCTTCCCCGATCTTGAGTGCACCCCTTAAGAATATAGTCGATGCCATACTGGGTCAGACCAATGGTCCATCCAAGGGGGGCCAATCTCGGTCACTTTGGTGTACCAACCCCCACCAGGTCATAATGGAACGATCCATTCCCCACTGTTCACTCCCAGCTCCTGACAGTCCCCCGAAGCTAATTGGCTAATAGACCTGTCCTCCAAGAACACATCCAATCCTATTTTAAACCCAGCTATGCTACTGGCCTTGACCACCTCCTCTGGCAACACGTTCCACAAGTTAATTGCACATTAAGTGTGGGGAGGGGAACCCCAACCACCTTTTAAATTTTAAATCTGTTGCCCGTTAGATTCATGGAGTGTCATCTAGGCACAGGTTTCTGGCAGAAGCCACAGCCCATGTTGCATGTATGCAGGCCACATCTTTCCTGTCGCCAGCACATACCCAACTCTGCTGCAAGGAAAGAGGACTAAAGCACATGAGAAGTTATTATTATATAGCTCCAGTAATATGCAATCACGACTAAAGACAGCTCCCTGTCCTAAGGGGCTTAAATCTAGGATGGACAGGGGAGAAGGGAAACATGGGAAGAGATAGGGTTCATTTTCTCTTCAAAGATGCTAAAACAGGATCTGAACCCTGCTCTCTCAAGGTCCAAGCCCAGTACCTTAACCACTAGGCTACACTAGTTCTCAACTGACGACTGACATTGGTCTGTCTGATACATATGGCAACCCATGTTCTCACACACACTATCAATTTAATACCTCCAGTCACCTTGCTACTCTACGGCAACCAAATTTAGCTCCCCTCATCCACCTCCCACTCCTTACTGACCAAACTCCCTCTACAACCGTTAGGATGAACAGCTGCTGGGAAAGATGACGATTGAAATATTTTGGGGGCAAGTTGCGGGGGCAAGAGAGCTGTATGCACCCCTCCTCCTTCTCTCTTTGACCTGTCCGTAAGCTGCCGTCTGAACTTTCCAGCAGGAGGGTGGGCGGCTCCCTTACATCCCCACATACCTCTGCCGCACATCAAAAGAAGGGGGAGCCCGTTCCACATGGTGGAGCGGGTTTTCTCTTCCCCTCTTCTTCTGCCTTGGAAAAAAGAAAAACCAAACAATGACGTTTCATTCATGGGGCTCCCAGCGAGCGCCTCAGCCAACTCCACCCCCGAGCTCCCCCAAGGCTGCCGACTTAGGTTTCGGTCCTGGGAGTGCTTTACGCTTTCATTTAAATTGGTTTTCCGCCTCTTTGGTCGGCTGAACTGCATTACCCAGCTCCCTGCCGAAGCACGGCATTCTTCCTTTGTCCCAGACACACCTGCTAGGCAAAGATAATCGCCTGCTTTGGGGGGAGGTTAGGGGGAGCTACGTCTACAAGTCCAGCTTGGGTTTCTAAGCTGACGTTTTGGCTCCCTTCCCCACCCCCTCCGAAGTCTTTACCAACCTCCCCCCTCCCCAAAAGGGGCAAGATGCAACTTCAGAGTGCCGCCGTGGACCACAGGGGAAGGCGAGAGGCAAGGCTTCCATCTGACTCTTCTTTTCCCCCCTGCAGAACTGTAAAGCCAACTCTGTTCCACTCGGAGAACAAAGTGAAAATTTAAGGGCCACGTTCACAAGAAAGGAAGGGGGGGGGGGGGGGAGGGAAATTGATCTGACACCGGCAGGAGGCCTGGAAACAGAAAACCAGAACTTCTGGGCAGTACTTTTTTTTTTTCCCTTTAAAAGCAGTCAAAAAGGGCTTCCGCCGGAGATTTTAGGGCTTTGCTGTTCGCTATTTTATTTAGCCTGGTTTCTTACTGAAATAAGGCTTGTGGGATTCCTCCAATCCAGCAGGACTGTTTTAGGAAAAGGGCCCAAGGAAGCATAGGAGGTGCCCCCAAATTTCCTTTAATAGGTATACCTGAAAAGGAGGTGGTGGGGGAAAAAAACAAAACAGGGCCTCTTTGGAACTTAAGGTAAGTAGTGCCATGTTGGGCCAGATCAATGGTCCATCCAGCTCAGCATCCTGTTTCCGACAGTGGCCCCTCTCAGTCGCTTGGGAAAAGTCCCCAACACGTTGTAATGAGGGGATCCACTCCCTGTCATTCGCTCCTGAGGGCGAGAGGTTACATCCCCCAATCTACTTGACTAATAGTCAGGAATGGGCTTATTCTCCAAGAACATATACACAGAGGCCCCCCATTTTCACAAGGGCAGGGTTAAGGGCTTCCATTCCCTCCTAAGGGGTCTCTAAGACCGCCTCTAAGGTCCCACAGAGTGTGCTTGTAAGGGAATGGGTCCCCACATTTTATCTTTGCCATGGGTCCTGCCAAGTCTCAAGTCCAGTCCTGCACAAGGGAACAGAGGAGGTTCAGAATGAAGAGTGATCCAAATATAGGTGGTTATACTGTACTCTTGGGGAGGGAGGAGAACTTTGGGCCCATAGGCCATGTCTGGCCTGCAGATGATTTAATTTCGCCCCTTTCCAATTACCAGATCTGGCCTGAAGACCCAGTCCTGCCCTCAAGACAGGAAAATGAGCTAATCCTAATTCCCCCCATCCTCAACACACCCCTGAAGCACCCCCAAAATCCTATGCAGCCTGTGGATCCTATACACCCTACCCTGCCACCAAACTTGGGGGACTGGACCCCTTTCTCCCACAGTAGAGTCTTTTGTATTGTTGTTGCCGGAGGGTAAAGGCTCAGGGTGCCAATGTGGGGCCCTCCATCCCTCTCCCAGTAGGTGCACTGACCATGAGAAGCAGACTGACCGAACGCCATGCAGCTCTCTAGCTACTGGGTGGCATGCTCATTGACCTCCAGACAGCCTCTCCTCACCCCCAAGCAAGTCGAGAGAGCAGTGGGTTTGGGGGGGGGGGGGAGGAGAGAAGCATGGCCATGATGACCCTGCTGGAGGCGCTTATGAGATGTACCTCTCCCCCACTCCTCACAGCCTCGCTGGACCAGCTACTGAGGCGGCGGCTGGCAGGACCACTGTGATCACCTAGAAGCTGGGGAGATGCAGCATCACCAGCCCTTGCAATTTGGGTGGGGCTGCCAACTGGTTGTACCCCCTGCAGGAAGGAGATCTTACTCTGGTGGTCTGCTGTCAGGTCCCAGCGCCCTCTGGAGAGAGATCTGGTCGCTGGCAAAGGCGTTGAAGCAGTGTTTCTCGTAGCCACGTTCCTTTTCTTTGGTCTCCTGTGGCGTCCACTGAGCTTTCTGGAAAGCTTTGCCCTCAGCTCCTGGGCTGTTGGGGTCTTGGGGTGGGCGGTCCATCAGTGGTTTCAGTTCAGCTGGGGTATAGTATCCTGGCAGACAGGATTTGCTGTTCTGTGCAGGCTCCTCTTGTTGAACCGGCGCCCGGATTTGTAGCTTTGGCATAGAGTCACGGATGTTGTTGACGGCCCCCATCATCATGTCGATGACTTGGTCTTTCCTGTCCACAATGTTTTTAAGCCAGGGGTCCTCCTGGCGGTCCCCCGCGCCGACGTCCCTATGTAGAATGAAAAGGACGATCATGAAGGCTGCTCCCACCAAGACCAGTTTCAACGGGCCGTAATGTCTCCGGAGTAGCCTCATCTTGAGGCGGCTTCCAAGGGTGTTTTCCCCAAGTCAAAGCTGCCGGCCTTTCAGGACCTTGGCAAATCCATAGCAGCACAGCATCCTTTGCCAAACCTGGGAAATACAATGAAAAATGATCTCAGTCTATGGCCATACCTTGGGCCTCTCTCACTAACACATAAGGGGACTGAGGCAGGAGCCACCACAGTTCTTAGTGAGGGGAGAACCCAGACTTGTTACCTCAACTTTTGAGGGTGGACAGGTCTCTTCCCCCCCCTCGCCCCCCCAATCCCTGCTGTGCTCCTTCCACCAGCACCAGTCTCTCTCAAAATGGCAAACCAACAAAGGACGGTAATCACAGGCCAGCAGGAAACCACTCTGGCCTGCAAACTCAGTGGTGGGAAGATCAGAATGTAGGTTTTGCATCACTGAGCTGCCAACCAAAGTGGTCACCCACAGCCCTGCATAAACAGGAAGGGGATGAACCACAACTGGGAAGACACATCCAGGCCCACAAGCTCCTTTAAAAACAGAACAAGTGTCCTACTGGGTCAGACCAATGGTCTATCCAGCCCAACATCCAAAGTAGCACCCAAAAGGTCATAATGGAAAGTTCTATCCCCGGTTGTTCACTCGCAGCTCCTGATAGTCAGATGTTATGTCCCCCAACCTACTTGGCTAACAGCCATTCATGGGCTTATCCTCCAAGAACTTATTCAATCCTTCTTTAAACCCAGCTACACTACTGGCCTTGATCACCACCTCTGGCAACAAGTTCTGCAGGTTTATTGTGTGTGGAGTGAAAAAACACCACCACTTGTTTAAAATCTGCAGCCAGCTAATTTCATGGAGCGCCCCCTAGTTCTAGTACTACTGGAGAAGGTAAGCACACCACTCATGATTTTAACGCTGCTCTCCTATTTCCCTCTCAGCCGTCTCTTCTCACCCTACCAAAAGCGTGCCCTACCACCATCTCAAAATGGGAGCACAGGCAAAAAATAAGTTTGGGGACCCCAGGGTAGCGCTTTAATAACTATCTAGACATGAACAAACATCTAGCAGTGGGAGCACTGCAATTATTATTAAGCAGGTCCGGACACTTATCACACTTCATTAACAATTATTGCAGCTTAGCTCCTTTACCAGGGAGAGATGTATAATTACAGACGCAGGCAGTTAACATCCTTCCCATAGAGGAATCAGACACCTGCTATTAGCTTCAAGGGGAGAGGGTTATCTGTGGCTTTCCTGTTCTTTCTTGGACGGGCAAGCTTTCATGTGCTAAGTGAGAAAAAATGGTTATGCATCTGAAGGAGAAGGAAAACCCAATCCGCCTCCCCCCGGCTGCAGGGTCAGTGCTTTTAGTTCCATGGAAGGCAGCTGGATCGAGGACAACCTAGGAGGCATTGTTTGCAAATCTACAGATGTACCGACTTGCACGATCTGCTTTCAAGGGCACCTACCAGGAAGAAAGAATAATCCTGGAGATTGGCACAGAGGGGCTCGCAAAGACAGCTGCCAAAAAGCCCTTAAAACGGAAAACAGGATTTAAAAAAAATATCCTTATTTACTTATCTTTGCTGTTGCCGACACACGAGCAGACCTACCATCCATCTAGCCCAGACCTGGGGGGCCAAATGCAGCCCACAGAGAGTTTTTAAATGTCTCCTTTTCAGTACCTACTGTCCCATCACTGATTCAACGGAGGTCAGGGTTAAGTGAGCAGACAGGAGAGCATGCACACGAGGAGAGCGGACAGAGCCATGATCTGGATCCTCCTCTTCCCGAGCGCACCCCTTAAATGCCTCCGCCCCCATCTTCCATGCGGCCATCAGAACTCGTACCAAGTTTTCAAAGCGGCCCCTGGAAGAGAAAAGGTTCACCACCCCTGATCTAGACCAGATGAATGCTTCAGAACTCACTCCCCGAATACACACACTGTTCCCCCGAAACCATTAATTCCCTCCTGAAAGTCTACCTCTTCCAGCAGGCTTTTCCTAACTCCTCACCCCCAAAGATTGTTCATTTATGCTCCTTTTTGACTGTCCCCTCCTTCAGGACCTCCCCCCCGGTTATGAAGCTCAGCATGTGCACCTGCCACTTCTCAGCTTCAGGAACGCATCTCTGCTTCCCCTTACCTTGTCCATTCTAGAACGTAAGCCCCCACAGGGCAGGGGCTTGTCTGTTCAGCACCGGGCTATATTAGAACAACAAATATACAAGAACTCATAGGGCACAGGTGACGTAAGTAACAGGTCCCAGCTTGGAGCAGAAATTTGAGGCCGATGAATCCACATGGCCTCCACACCTTAAGCAGAACTTATACTGACCCTCAAACTCCAACCCCATCTCTAAAATTATGGGGGTGAAAGGAAATTTGTGGGGGACACATGCCCCCATCCCTCCTATAATTACTCCTATGCTCCTCCACACCATGACATTTCTAATGCTGCCACCTCCCTACAGAGCCCTGGCACTCCAATGGTGGTGGTGGCCTCCTGCATGTGGACAGCCTCAAGGTCTAGTCAGGTCACACTGGGCTCAAGTTTGGTTGTAGGCCTCTTACAGGGAATGCATGGACTCTCTTGTTGGACTGATTTCGGTTGGCGAGTCGTACAACCAATACCGAGCTACTCTATCTCCATCTCTTCCATTTTGGACCGATGCCACGACCACACTCTTTTTTAGGAAGACATGGCAGGAACCGAGGAATTGAACTGGGTGCTCCCAGTCATCAAGCTAAGTGTCTTCATCGGTGAACCATCATCCCACCACAGGCTGCTTCAAGGAATCTCTTCTTCCTTGACCAAAAGGGCTCTCCTCAGTTTTCCCTTGTCTACCCAGAATTCCCAGGGGTGGCCAGGCTTAGGATGCCCATGATCCAGTTGATCTAAGCGTCCACCTCAGGCGACATACCAGAACTTATCCCGCTGGCTTCCTGGCCCCTCAATAACTGGTCTCGGGAGTAGAGAACTGCCCTTGCAGATTTTCCCACCACACTGGAGGAGGTCTCCTGGTCTGTCTCCTTCCTGGAAACACGCCCTGAAGCACTGGTGCTCTTCTCCACCGACATAGTCTCCGAGAGGCTGGCCACCCTCCTCACACTGTGATCGACTGGAGACTACCTCATGTCCTACCAGTAGATCTGGATCTACCTCTGGGCCACCTCCTTCAGTACAGAACGTTCGCTTTCACAAAGCTGGCCGTTCGCTCAAGGCTTACCTCATGCGGCAACTATTTTGCTGAATACAGGTGATGACCTTATTACCCGCCTTGCAGCACCTGACAAAGCCTGTTCCATTTCAAACAAGTTTTCTTCTAAAAATACCCTGTTGGCAGAATCAATCTTACTAAGAGTTTACCAAGACAACCAAGGATAGTTTGCTGCTAATGTTTGTGCCATTCGCAGTTGAAACACAGATTCAGTAATTATTCTATCATTATTTTTTTTAAGAAAGGTCTTTCACGATTTAAAAAACCAAATAAGAAATCAGTTTTCCACCCGATTTCCAAATCAGTATCTGAGATATAGAGTAAAGGAGAAGGATGGAATCAAAAATGTCCATACTGTAAGATTAGAAAGGTAGGGAGACTTGCTTAATGAAGCCCGTCAGCCTCCTCATTAAGAGATAGGAGGGTGGTTATGAAATGCTCCAAACTTGCATTTAAATTGGAGAACTTTAAAATAACATAATTTACCATTTAAAAAAAAACAAAAAACGTACTGACTGTCTATGATAGGAATAATGATTAGGAACAAGGAATGAACCAGGTGTGGCCTAGGGGGCAAGTTGTTGGCCTTGGACCTGGGAAACGAGGGTTCAATTCCTGCCTTAGCCGTGAACTCACTCACTGGCATTCAGTCAGTGAACTCACTCACTGGCATTCTCTCTCCTGGCCTCAGTCTTCCCATCTGTAATAGACCTCCCACACAGGGCTGTTGCGAGAGTGAACAAGACAGGAATTGTATTTAGAAGACTGACAGTACTAATATGACTAATAAAGCTGGCGTTTTCAAAACTAATTGGAAAAAGTCACAGTAAAAGTCCTCTGTTAGCCCTTTCCAATCTTGATCCTTCTTTATTAAAGGCCTGTCTTATGCCCCCCTCCCCCCAACCAAATTCCACATGTTCTAGTACTAGGACACGAGTTCTTAAGGTTTTCCCTGTGTCTTTTCGTTCCGGGTCTTACCTATAATTCTGTGACCTCAGGCAGTGAAGACATGCTCAGGACCCCAACCACAGAGGCTGTAACCCTATGCGGTCCTAGCCCACGCTTTTGGAACATCTGTATTACAATTAAAACCTCTTCATCTACCTCTCCCACGGCCCCACCCCCACCCCCAGAAGCCTGCCACCACAACCTTACCTTCACTCCGCAGTGAGAGATCTTATTTAGCCAAGGAAATCCTCACTGCATTAACATTCCGTCACAAGGAGAGACCTACTCCACCCATAAACAAACAGGATGCCCTTTTGTCTCTTTCAGATGGAGATCAGCGTACCGGTTTTTCGACTGTCATAAATCAAACAGTGTACGGGAGCAACATGTCAGATTCAGCCTGAAGGAACGGGTCCATCAACTGCTGTTAAACAGTGCAGACATCTTAAACCCTGTGTGAAACAAAATTACAGCGTCTATGCTTACACGCAGGCTGAGTCAAACTCCAACGTGGAGCAGGGACAGGTGGTATCGGTTACTAGAGTGGATTTTACAATCTCTAGTTTTATTGACACCCTCCTTTCGTTGACTGCATAATCTTGGTCCTCAATCAGCTAACACACGCTGAACTTCCTTCTCAACAGCCCACAGGAAAGGTAGGAGACGTACTCTCTAACATTTCCGTTTCACATGTTGGTCAAAGATCTGTCAAAAGGGAGAATCACCAACTGCGCTTAATGGCGCTTCATCTGAAGGTTTTAAATCCAGCGCACCCTATCTTTGCTACCTTTCAAAGGTCAGGACATTGCCGTAGCGCGGAAAGATTCAGCTGAATTACGAACTTACCCTTAAGATTAAACCTCAGATATTCAAAAATGTCTGCTTAGGAATTGCACATACTGTACGAGCATCATGGTGTCACGAGTGTGTTTGACTTCCTCACTGGAACCACCACTAGAAAGGCTCATTGCATTATTTCTGAAGTGCCAGTCCCCACGCAGAAGGACGTGTTCTTTTGGGGAATGGGTGTTGCCAAACATGGCAATTTCTCCTTAATTACTGCAGCAACCGAACAGTAAAACCCTGCAGCATTAAGAGACCCTACGTAGCAGGAAGGAAGTAGTCCGTTCATCCCACTAGCATATTTGCACAGTCATGCAATGCATAGCAGTGTCCCTAACGATTTTAAGACAACAACCGGACAACATTCGCTCAGATTAGCTACGTCCCAACCAGTAAGGCCTTTGGAAAGAAAAAAAATTCCTACATTAAAACCATTGTTTTTGCATCTGCGCGAGCCGGGACAGGTTTTCAATTGCATCTATTTTCCTCCACAATTTGTGGATTCTTTGATTACTGAAATTGGCCAGAGCGGTTTCATTTTAATGGGAAAAAGTTTCCAACTTTTAATTCCTGCTAGTATAGTTAGAAAGAGGATAAGTAGAGCTGACAAGCTGACAGTCCGACCTGCAGTGCAAGCCGTAGGCCCAGTCTGGGGCTTGTGTTGCGCTGGGCTCTCCAGCACCCAAACAGCCAGTGAGCAGGGGGAAGAATTGTAGCATCTTAGGATATTTTAAAATAAATGCGGCGATGGAGGTGGGGGGGGGGGCGTCTGTGGCACTGTTGCAGAGCACCCACTCAGGGAGTGCATGGGGAAAGATTCAAACAGATGGCTGGCCTCAAGTCATACAGGCAGGTGCTCCATGGCTGCNGGGAGGGGGAAACCACGCTGGGCTGGCCTTGGCTAGTGACATGGCCTCATGTTCCCGGCCAGTTCTTCTGAGTTGAAAAGGCCGCTTCCCACACCCACAACGACTATGAGCGGCGGATCCATCTTCTGGCATGGCTGGCCGCCTCAAGTCATACAGGCAGGTGCTCCATGGCTGCCCGTTGCCAAGGAGTTATTTGGCTTGCCCCGCACCCAGTACTCCAGATTTCCTGGCAATGCTCCGTGCATGGCCATGAGTGGGTGCTCTGTGGTTCATGCGAGTACGTATCCCCTTGCTCCACCTTCAGATGGGCAGAGGGCTCTGTGGCTCCTGGGTGGCCGTGCTGGGTAGCATTTCTTCTAAGACACCCTTTGAGTTGGAAGGGTCCTTGAGGGTCATCTAATCCAACCCCCCTGCTTAGCTGTGTGACACCGACAGGTACACCATGCCCGACAGAAAGCCTCCAGTGTAAGAGATCCTGCGACCACCCCAGGCAGCTCGTTCCATTGCCAAACAGCTCGTACTGTTAAGAAGTTTTTCCTGATCTCTAACTGCAATCTCCCTTCCTGTAACGCAAGCCTCTTTCTAGTCCTGCCCTCTGCAGCCAGGCAGAGCAATTCCTTGCCATCTTCTTGCTGCCAGCCCTCGAGATATTTCAAGGCTGCTATCGTGTCGTCCCTTAGTCTTCGCTTTGCAAGGCTAAACATACCCAGTTCCTTCTACCTTTCCTCATAAGCCTTTCTTTCCAAATCCCTTCTCTTTTGCCACCCTTCTCCAATTTGTCGATGTCCTTCTTAAAAACAAGGCAATACAAACTGGTCACAACACTCCACTTGAGGTCGGACTAGTGCTGAAATAGAGTGTCATTATTACTTCTGCACACTTAGAAACAATGCTTTCATTAATGCAGCTTAATAAAATGGCATTAGCCTTTTTTGCAGCCACATCACATTGCTAACTCATCAGCTTGTAATCAGCCTCAGTCCCTAGTTCCTTTCTCAGGTGCTGCTGCCAAGCCAGGTGACACCTGTGCATTTGGTTTTTCCTTCCACAAATGCAGAACGTTTAGAGCTTGGAGGTGCATTGACACTGCACTCCTGAAGCAACAAGAGTGCTGGGGCCATAAACACGTTTAGTCAAAGCTGGGCCTTGCAACACAGGCTGGGGATGGCTAAATTTCTCTAGCAATTCACACCTTGTCCCCACCCTATACTGGTGAACAGCCTGTATACCTGGCTAGTCCAATTCGTTTAGCCATGGTCACAGCCACAAAGCTGAACGAATTTAACAAAGCTGGCACAATTATTCTGGTTTTAGTGACTCCGCTTCAGTATCGTTCATGTTACACCAGTGACTTTCAAAGGATGGGTCATGTCACACTAAGCAGTGGACGCATGCCGTGAAAAACTATACTTTTCTTTCTCCTTTTTTAGTATTTTAAAGATTTTTATATTTGTACATTTTCATGCACGTTCTGTTTTCAGATCAGAATTCATAGGACTATTCCCTCTACGCAACATTCGTAATCTGTCATGATACGGTGCTGCACAGAACAATCGTACCGAACACACGTGCCGCAGCTTATTATCCACGCTGGTGGGGGGCTTGGGTGGGGTGTCTGTCGAGTGGAGGAAGTGGCGTCCGTTTTAAAACCAGGTGACGTATATATTAATGCAGTTTAATAGCTTGAGTTCCAAAATAACTGTTATAGTATTAGTGTTTGAGTTGAGTCGTACCTACACAAACAACCTGTTACAAAGGTAGATTTGTGAACACACGCATACACATCCCTTTTTTGGGTATAAGAGTGACGTGTGCCCCAGGAATCGGAAATTTGAGAAATTCTCCAATACACGCTACCAAACTTTTCTTTTTAACCGAGCATTTGGCAGGTAGATTTTTATTTATTTTTTTAAAGGTGGATTTTAATGTATTTTTATGTGGTTTTATGTTCTGTAAGCCTCCCTGAGCCTTAGGGGAAGGCTGGGGTATTAATATTAAGAAATAAATACATTCCTAAACCTATTTAGTCCCACCACCACCTACCTCCAGCAGCCATGTCATGAAAGCGCACAGGATGATGCCTCTCTTCACGCCTTGCACGCAAAGGATTCTGGGATAGATTTCCTAGCGTTCTCAGTAGTAGACACGCTTTGGGTTGCAGTCTAGGAAGGGTTTGCATATCGGTTTTGCCAGCCCAGTATCCAACGGGAACCCTTTCCAAAGTATTTGGTTTAGAAAGTAAAGGGGATTATCTGCTCCTAATTATTCCGGAGTACATCCTTTGCCTTTTCAGTAATTTTCATTCGTTTTCCGGCGTTTTCCGGCAATTTCCACAAGTTTACGGTATTTTTTTTTCTGTCTGCTAGTTGATAGTATTTTTGTCCGTTTCCAGGACTTGACATCAGTCTCTGGCATCAGACTGCAGAAATCAAGGGCTAGCCCTTGCCATACAGCAATCAAAGCACAAAAGGAGCCACAAAATGATCCGTAAGGGAAATGATAAAAGCTACGTAGTGGGAACTTGCAATTGTACACAAGCTGGAAGAAGCAAACATGAACAGCATGGAAGGAATGTTACAAGGCTCGTGGCTACTCCTTCCTATTAAGCATTACCGGAAGTAACTGAACAACAAGAATTACAAAATGTGAATTAGTGAAAAGAGTCAACAAACCACTACACTTCCTTATCGCGCACGTACAGGAGAATGATCTGCTTCCGACGGAAACAGCTTTTGCTGCGATTACTCAATGCAACACTTCTCCTGAATACCATCACTTTTAAACCAATTCACACGAGAGAGAAACTAGCCATATTTTGACAAATTGCTCTATAAAATACATTAGAAGGATGGGTGTGTGTAGGGGGGGGATATTTAATAGCCCCCTACTAGCTAGGTATGACATAACAGGGACCATACAAGATCACCTAGCTCCATTTCACTCCATTGCTGTTTGAGACACTTGTGGAAGTGGTCAAGGCCAGTAACGTAGCTAGTTTTAAAAAGGGATCGGATAAGTTCTTGGAGGATAGGCCCATTAATGGTGGTTTGGGGGACATAACCTCTTACTGTTTGGGGACCAGAACAACAGGAAATGGATTGTCCATTGTGACCTGTTGGCTACTTCTCCCGAGACAGAAATTGGCTACTGTCGGAGACAGGATGCTGGGCTTGATGGACCATTGGTCTAACCCAGTAAGGCACTGACTACGTTCTTATTATAAGACAGCATTTGTGGATTGAAATTTCTACAGCCCTAGCATTTCTAAGATCAGTTAATCTTACCCTTGCTACACAATCATATGAATAGTAGCTCACCGAAGGTCATAGAGGGACACAAGCCCGGGGGAACCTTTTCCCTCCGAGGACCACGTTGAAATTAGCCCACAAACTCCAAGGGCTCCGTACAATTTTGGTTGGGGTATGCGTAAGGGCTGAGCTCAAGAAAAGGAGGGTTCAGATCATGGATCTGTGCCTTGGATCTGTCTCCTATCCTTGTCTGCATGCTCTGATCTCTGCTCACTTAACCGGAGCTCAGTTTTCCAGTGTTTGGGGGTAGGAACTGGATCCAGAGACCAGATCCAGGCACTGGAAAAGGGCCACATATAAAACTTACTGGGGGCCACATTTGGCCCCATGGCCTGAGGTTCCCCACCCCTGCTAGCCAAACAAAAGACTAAGACGTCACGTCTCCCAAGCCCCAAATCGGTCTTTAACCACAAACTAACCTTTTGTTCCATAACCCTGATTCCACAATACCAAGACATCACAACTCCAGAAAGGATGGCATCCCAAATCTTGCCTCTATGCTGAAAAGCATGCTAGACACACTTAGTTTAAAGCATGTACTTAAGATCCCACTGAAGACAAGGAATTTTAAGCATGTTGCTGAACATGTACTAAGCATGCGCTTAATTTTAGGCAGGAGAGCAGGTGTTTAAGTTTCTATCAAAAAAACCTCATATCAGCTTACAAGTAAAAGCCACGTAGTAACATCCCCTTCAAAACCCAACCATCCACACCCCCGTTCTATGTCACGTACTCTCTCTTGGGGGACTCTTTCTTCTCTCCCTTCAAGCAGATACTCCTCCTTCACGGAGGAGCCACAAGCCCTCAAACCCTCTCCCCCTGCCGTTCCCACAATACATTTGATGGGTCCCCAAGCTTTCCATGATCGCCGGTAACGGCCCACTAAGTACAGTTACAAACTAAATTTCATTAAGGATTACATGCCCTTCTCCACACACC
This sequence comes from Sphenodon punctatus, assembly GCA_003113815.1. Taxonomy (NCBI): domain Eukaryota; kingdom Metazoa; phylum Chordata; class Lepidosauria; order Sphenodontia; family Sphenodontidae; genus Sphenodon; species Sphenodon punctatus. The sequence goes on from QEPC01013826.1 coordinate 4,242,699, forward strand.
AAAAAGAGAGGGCTTCTGCGCTTGTCTCTGCAGATGGTGACAAACGCTATGGTTAGGCATTGCACACCTTTTTACCAAATCACTAGAAACAGTAATGTCCCTATAGCCCCCAACGGGGTGGGTGCTAGGGCTGTGCATTCAGGTTTTGATAAAACACCAAACCCACAGATACAAATACAAAGACGTAACTCCGGGTGCAGCCTCAGACGGTGCCCTTCAGCAGCTGCCTGCAAAGCATATTTTCTTTTAAATAATTAGAAGTACTAGAGCCGCTCGCCTGCAGGTGAAAGAATACAACAGTGCCACTGGGTGGGGTGCAGGGAGGGGGCGGAAGGCATGGAAAGCTCTTATCAAAAAAGCTAAAGATCTAAGTGTTTAGTCCTGCATCACTTCTCCAGCTTGAAGGCTAAAAGCTCTTCCCTTGTTGACTTTTAGGGCTGGAAATCTACAAGGCAATGAGTCCTCCAGACCTTATTCTGCAACTCAAGTGCTTCAAGTTTCTTTTAGGCCAATTAAATCCAACCGTCTTATAATTCCCATTGACTGAAAGCTCTCATCCTTACAACCACCCTTTCCTTCTTGCCAAATGTAGAATGCAAAAATCAATACTTTTTGTGGGGTGAGGGGAGGCAGAAGACAGCAATGCAAATACAAAATTGGGAAATTCCACCGAGATTAGCTGCTGAGAAAAGCATAACTATAATTAGTCTCCAAAGGGTCTGGGGGAAAAAAAATGATCAGTCATCCCTGAAAGGAAGCTAAATGTATCACCAGCCTCTAAATCACTGCCACCAAAGGAAAAATAAAATAAAATCATGCTGTAGGAATCTTGTATTACAACGGCTTAGCTTGACCCGAATGGGTGAAACCTCGACTGCACTTTGCTTGCATCAATACACACCAAATTTGACACCAAGTCTCAATTTCCTCAGTCTGCCCACATTGTCTGTGTATACTGGGCTTCAGTACGTGACACTGGACTGGAGCAGAATTGGGAAATCTTTCCTCTCCTATGGGCCACTTTGAAAGAAGGCACAAGCTCTGTGCGCGGGCTAGAACTGTCTCCATCTATATTACTAATAATAAATATTTCCACTTGATATGTCTGCCCCCCCCCTTTAAGCTGTTTATAAAATGGATTTTATATTGCTCTATTATTATGCTGTAAAGCATCCCAAGTGCCGTAGACATAAAAAATGGTTTAAAATAATAATAATTTGATTTTTATAGCACTTCCCTGCCTTTAAATGGCATCCGGAAAGCTTATCATAAAGAGGTAACAAAACAATATAAAAACCAATGTAAAGTAATTTTAAAAGGGGGAAGGGAAAGAGGGAAGGCAGAGTACATTAAGGGGGAACTGGCCCTGGATCCTAAAAGCCCCTACAGAATAAATGGGTTTTGAAGTGCTTTTGAAAGGTAAGCACCAATGTATGAATTATAGAAAGGTCCCTGCCCCAGCAAGCTTGCAGTCTGGGAGAGAGATTTGGGACCAACACAGCAACGACCCTCTTTACGCTATAAAAGAAGGACATCCTGGATTGCCAGGACACACGTCTACCTGTAAGTGGATTGCACAAGAGCAGGCCAGGTAGGTGCTGCAGGAGGAAGGTTGGTATTTCCCTCTCCCAGGGTCTAGTCTTAAGCCTAGTTTTTTTAATATATACCCTCCTTGCAAAATGTAGTTAGACGGCATTCCCTACAATAAAATGAGCTGATCTAAAAACCCGTCTTTCTAGTATTCAACCCGATTAAGTGGCAGCCAGGATTTCCTCAATCCTACACGTGCAAGGTTCTCTTTCCTCTTCAGCTTCAACACGAGAATGTAAAAGGAAAGAAAAAGGATTCACACGAGTGACTCGGAGGCCATGGAGTGGCTTGCTACCTAGTCTGCATGCTGCAACTTGCTAAGTACAGAGAGCAGCCGGCCCAGGGCAAGTGTCCCATCATGGGGGGCGGGGGGAAATACCCTGGGGGTGAACACATTTCTTATGCATGTTGCAGGGCTGCCTAGGGCATCAAGCCAGCCCTGCCACAAGCATAGGAAATGTTAAAGCGCTGTTGAAGTGGGGTAGGGTTGCGAGGTGGGGAGGTGGGATTGGGTGGGTTTTGTGAAAGAGTTGGGGGATTTTGGAGAGTTATTTGTGTTTGTTGCTGTTTTATGGACTGTTTAATATGCTTTTATCTGTGTTTATATTTTGTTTGTAAGCCGTCCGGAGTCTTTTTTATGGAAGGGCACGATAAAATTAAAACAAACAAGCAAACAAATATGGTGTTAAAGTGAAGTTAGCGTTATGTTTCTTTTTCACCCTGTGTGATCCTCATCCTACTGAAGCTGGCTTGCCTTGGAGTGTGTGTAACGAAGGCAAGGAGAGGGGGGACAATTCCACCCCCACCTTTGCTAAATTCTAGACTGGGGGTGGGGAGGGGGGCAGATCACAGCCTGGGAATAATTTTTAATTTGGCCCCTTTCCAGTGCCTGAATCTGGCCCGTGGATCCAGTTCCTACCTCCGTGTTCTGAAAGACTGAGATCAGAGAGGAAGGGAGCAGAAATGAGGGCACGCACACAAGAACAGGGGGCAGGTCCATGATGCGGACCCTTCTCTTCCTGAGTGCACCCCCACTAAGCATTCCCATCTCCAACTTCTAGGCAGCCCTGAGAGCACGACATACATGATGCACCCACACAAGACCTAGTGCCTTATACAAGGAGAAGACCTCAAGGGGAAACGGTGTCAAGGGTTTGTTGTGAGGTTCTTTTCAAATAATCAAGAGGTTGATTTAAGCAAACCGGTGCCCAGTTCTTTCTGGTCACCGAGGTCAAGACTGGAGGAAATGGGCTAAAAACAAAAAAGAGAAATTATTTAAGGTTAAATATTCAGAAAGATCTTCCCCCCCAGAGGTTCGTTTGAGCCTGAGCCCAAGGATTTTCCAGAGACGGTGTAAGACCTTTTTGTCTGTAAAGGTGTTTGGCAGGCAGGGATAGAGGATGGGGTAGGGGGGTTGGGTTGTGAGGGAAGGAGATGAATGTGAGAAATGAGGTGGTGGTATTGGTGGGTTTTGGTTTGTGGGATGATTGAGTGTTTTTGTCTTTTACTGTTTTTATGGACTTTTATATATGCTTTTATATATGTTTATATTTTGTTTGCAACCCGGCCCAAGTGTTTTTTTTAGGGAAGGGTGCGATAAAATTGCCACCAATAAACTCAAAGTCAGTGGACGGGCCTTGTCAGCATTACCAATGACAGTAACTACTCCAGACATTTCACCCCACAGAGATGGCAGCATCAGGAATCAAGGGTTCAGTTTGCACGGACGTTACTGTCGGTCTAAACATCCTGCAAGTACTTTCCACCCCTCTTGGATCTAAAGACGTAGCCCCAAAACGTGCAACATGCAGGGTCAGAGGAAGCCAGAGGAACAGAGAGCCTCTCCCATCGCAAGAGGCTGAGTTCAGATGGCTTTGGCAGGTAGGGATGGAAGCTACTAACTTCAGAGACAAAGTCCCAGGGATGGGCCTACCAGGGGAAGGGGTGGGTAGGGAATAGCTTTCCTCTGCAGATGGAAATTTGAGAGAAGCATGGAACGTGGTAGAGGAATAGGAACCCAGAAGCCCCTTCCCCGCCAACAGGTGGATCCCTGAATGAGTAGGGATCTGGCCACAAGGACCAATCAACACGTGTCAGGAGATATATTTTATTACCCCACCCTATCCCCTGTCTCTTATACACATCTAGATGTGTATAAGAGACAGCCTCAAGTCATACAGGCAGGTGCTCCATGGCTGCCCGTTGCCAAGGAGTTATTTGGCTTGCCCCGCACCCAGTACTCCAGATTTCCTGGCAATGCTCCGTGCATGGCCATGAGTGGGTGCTCTGTGGTTCATGCGAGTACGTATCCCCTTGCTCCACCTTCAGATGGGCAGAGGGCTCTGTGGCTCCTGGGTGGCCGTGCTGGGTAGCATTTCTTCTAAGACACCCTTTGAGTTGGAAGGGTCCTTGAGGGTCATCTAATCCAACCCCCCTGCTTAGCTGTGTGACACCGACAGGTACACCATGCCCGACAGAAAGCCTCCAGTGTAAGAGATCCTGCGACCACCCCAGGCAGCTCGTTCCATTGCCAAACAGCTCGTACTGTTAAGAAGTTTTTCCTGATCTCTAACTGCAATCTCCCTTCCTGTAACGCAAGCCTCTTTCTAGTCCTGCCCTCTGCAGCCAGGCAGAGCAATTCCTTGCCATCTTCTTGCTGCCAGCCCTCGAGATATTTCAAGGCTGCTATCGTGTCGTCCCTTAGTCTTCGCTTTGCAAGGCTAAACATACCCAGTTCCTTCTACCTTTCCTCATAAGCCTTTCTTTCCAAATCCCTTCTCTTTTGCCACCCTTCTCCAATTTGTCGATGTCCTTCTTAAAAACAAGGCAATACAAACTGGTCACAACACTCCACTTGAGGTCGGACTAGTGCTGAAATAGAGTGTCATTATTACTTCTGCACACTTAGAAACAATGCTTTCATTAATGCAGCTTAATAAAATGGCATTAGCCTTTTTTGCAGCCACATCACATTGCTAACTCATCAGCTTGTAATCAGCCTCAGTCCCTAGTTCCTTTCTCAGGTGCTGCTGCCAAGCCAGGTGACACCTGTGCATTTGGTTTTTCCTTCCACAAATGCAGAACGTTTAGAGCTTGGAGGTGCATTGACACTGCACTCCTGAAGCAACAAGAGTGCTGGGGCCATAAACACGTTTAGTCAAAGCTGGGCCTTGCAACACAGGCTGGGGATGGCTAAATTTCTCTAGCAATTCACACCTTGTCCCCACCCTATACTGGTGAACAGCCTGTATACCTGGCTAGTCCAATTCGTTTAGCCATGGTCACAGCCACAAAGCTGAACGAATTTAACAAAGCTGGCACAATTATTCTGGTTTTAGTGACTCCGCTTCAGTATCGTTCATGTTACACCAGTGACTTACAAAGGATGGGCCATGGCACACTAAGCAGTGGACGCATGCCGTGAAAAACTATACTTTTCTTTCTCCTTTTTTAGTATTTTAAAGATTTTTATATTTGTACATTTTCATGCACGTTCTGTTTTCAGATCAGAATTCATAGGACTATTCCCTCTACGCAACATTCGTAATCTGTCATGATACGGTGCTGCACAGAACAATCGTACCGAACACACGTGCCGCAGCTTATTATCCACGCTGGTGGGGGGCTTGGGTGGGGTGTCTGTCGAGTGGAGGAAGTGGCGTCCGTTTTAAAACCAGGTGACGTATATATTAATGCAGTTTAATAGCTTGAGTTCCAAAATAACTGTTATAGTATTAGTGTTTGAGTTGAGTCGTACCTACACAAACAACCTGTTACAAAGGTAGATTTGTGAACACACGCATACACATCCCTTTTTTGGGTATAAGAGTGACGTGTGCCCCAGGAATCGGAAATTTGAGAAATTCTCCAATACACGCTACCAAACTTTTCTTTTTAACCGAGCATTTGGCAGGTAGATTTTTATTTATTTTTTTAAAGGTGGATTTTAATGTATTTTTATGTGGT
>QEPC01013826.1:4248354-4297010 GCA_003113815.1 Sphenodon punctatus
CCCCCCCCCCCCCATTCCCTCCCCAGCCACACAGCTCCCCACCACCAAAAGAGCCTGCCTGCCCCCTCAAGCCAGAAAGTCTAGTCTCCGCTCCCCTACAGAATCTTTGAATTAGGGGGTCATCCTCAGTTGGTATTTGATATATTTGGGGTCAGGCCCTAAAGTATGTCATTGCAAGAAGTGGATGGGGGAACATAACAAAATGGTGAAAATTAGTGGCAGGGAGTATTGGTTGTGAGTGACTAGGGCTCGATTCTTGGATTCTCGTATTTCTCCTTGAGAATCAGGGTTTCTCGGCTCTTTCTTGCAAACGAGAACGGGTCGAGATTTGCCCTGACTCGAAAAACGAGAATCTCTCCCTCCCCCCACAGTTGTTCAAAAACCACAACCAAAAAAACATCTGGCTGCCTCTTTCCAAATCTAGGGTTGCTCTGGGGCTCCTTGCTGCCTTCTCTGTTTCGCTGCGGGGGCAGGCAAGGAGGTGAATTCGCTGTGGAGGCAGGTGCCTTATAGTTAACAAAAAAATAATAATACTCCCCACGCTGCACATGCACAAATGGGCACCAGGGCCATTCTGTGCATGCGCGGCCCTTTCCCAAAATCGTGCTAGCAGTGTCCACACCATTTTGGAAAAGGTCTGTGCTTGTGCAGGACGGCCCCGGTGGCCATTTTGACAATGCACCAACCGGTTTTGAATTTTTCTCAAGATTCTCATGCGATCTCAGAACATTACTGAGATCTTGTTAGGTGGTGAGGGGGCTGGTCAGTCCGGCCTCCCTCTGCTTGGAACCGGAATTTTCCAGTGCTCGCTGTGACCAATTCGTTGACTATTTCACAGACAAAATTGCTTGTACTCACCATGACTTTGATGCTGCGCTTGGAACAGTGGGAGAATCAGAGGTTATGAATACCCCGTCTGGTTCTGTTTTATGGCATCGGTTTCAGTGGGTGTCGCCTGCTGATGCGCAGGATGTCCTTGGAGTGGTTAGAGCCACCTGTTGTGAACTGGACTCGTGCCCATCTTGGCTGCTCAAGGTCAGCCAGGACATGGGGCTATTGCTGGCGGGGGTGGTCAGTGCCTCCCTTCAGGAGGGTAGTATGGGCCTGTGCTTAGGAAACCATTACTTGGCATTGACTGCTGGTCTCTAACCTTCTTATTGAACGGGTGGTGGCTCGGAAGCTTCAGGGGCATTTCGACCGCATCAGTTTTTTTGATCCCTCACAGTCCGGCTTTCGTCCAGATTATGGCACTGAGACTGCGCTCGTAGCCTTGATCAATGACCTTTGCCATGAGTTGGATCGGGACCAGTTGACCCTTTTGATCCTGTTAGGTCTGTCAGCTGCTTTTGACACAGTTGATCATGAGATGTTGGTGATTCGCTTGTGGGCTTGGACTGGGTGGGATTGTTCTTGAATGGTTCCGTTCCTTCGACGTGTGGTGCTGGGGGATTTTTCATCATCCCCCTGGGACCTCACATGTGGAGCTCTGCAGGGTTCTATTCTGGTCCCTCTCCTGTTCAACGTGTATATGCAGGCTTTGGGCAAGGTCGTAAGAGTGACTGATGTTCGGTGTCATCAATATGCCTCACTCCCCATGTGCCCGTACAACCCCTGAGATCGTACGACCCCTGAGAGATCTTTTTGGAGGTTCCCCGGGCGAGATGGGTGGCCACCAATGTTAGATCTTTTTCGGTGGCTGCCCCTGTGCTGTGGAACTCGCTCCCGGAGGAGGCTCGGTTGACCCCCACTCTCTGTCATTTCGGCGTTTATGTAAGACCTGGCTGTTCCGCCAGGCCTTTGGCAAGGGGGTTGCTTTCTCCCTGCATATGGGATTTTTTAACTTTTAAAATTGTTTTTATTGTATTATTGTTTTATATTGGTGTTTGCCGCCCCGAACTGCCCTGTGGGCAGGAGGGGCGGGATAAAAGTCTTTTATAAATATAAATAAACAAATAAATATGCTGATGGCACCCAACTATACCTCTCTTTTTCAGTGGACCTAGGCTTGGCAGTCTCGGTGCTTATTCGGTGTTTGGCGGCTGTGGGGGACTGGATGTGGGTGAGCCGTCTGAAGCTGAATCCTGACAAGACGGAGGTAATGTCGGTGGGAGGAGCTGAGGGGTTGATTGCCCCCATCATTGAGGGTTCTACCCTCCTTGGTCCCTCAGGTCCGCAGTCTGGGGGTGCTCCTCAACTCGCAGTTCCGCCTGGATGCCCAGGTGGCCGCTGTGGCGAGGGGCGCATTTGGCCAGTTACATCTGGTAACATGGCTTTGGCCGTACGTCTCAGACTCCGACCTGGCCACCCTCATCCATACCTTTATCACCTCGAGATTAGACTACTGTAATGTGCTCTACGTGGGGCTGCCCCTGGTGACGGTCTGGAGACTGCAGCTGGTGCCGAATGCGGCGGTCCGTCTCCTTACGGGGACGGGTCGTTGTGAGTACATAACACCTGTGCTCTGTTTGTTGTGCTAGCTGCCTATAGTCTTCTGGGCTTGATTCAAGGTGTTGGTTCTTACCTATAAAGCCGTACATGGTCTGGGCCACACTTACCTGCGTGACCGCCTCACTCCCCGGATCCTGGAGTGACCCCTGCGGTCAGCCGGTGGTGCTCTCTTCGAGGTCCCCCGGCTTTCTCTGGTGACGACCATGGGGAGGGTGTTCTTGGTGGCCAGTCTGCGGCTGTGGAACTCCCTCCTGGTGATGGTTCATCTGGCCCCAGATTTCCCCTCCTTCCAACGACAATGGGTGAAAACAGACATGACGCTAACCACCCTTGGTGGTTATTTATGCATGTTGCAGGGCTGTATTGGTGCCCTACGCAGCCCTGAAACATGCATAAATGACCACCGAGGGTGGCTAAAGGGTGGTTAGCGTCATGTCTGTTTTCACCCAATGTAAGACCTGGCTGTTTTGGGGGAGATGGGTAGTGGGTGGGAGGGTTGGGTTGGGGATGGGGATTCATAGCTTCTTTTAGTTTGTATTTTTAGATGTATTTATAATATTTGAATTTAATTGTGTTTTATATTGCTGTTTCATTTGTTTTGATACGTTTGCCGCCCCAAGCTGCCTTTAGGTTGGAGGGTGCAGGATATCAAATTTATGTATAAATAAATAATAAATACAATTCTCAGTGCGAGAACCAGGAAAGGTTCTTGATTCAGTCCTTGTTGTGACATAACAATCAGAGACGTAACTAACTTGGAATGGGACCTCGTGTCGAAGATGCACTATCCCACTTCTAGCACTCATCTGGCCTGGGCCCAGCCCCTTCTGCTGGTGGGCAGGCCACAGGAAATAGGATGGTGGTGGGCTCCGTATTGAATTGGGTACCATAGTCCAGATCCTCAGCTTGACATGAATGAGCTTTTCTCCATTGAAGTCAGTGGGCCCAATTCTCAGCTAGTGTGAATTGACATCACTGCACCGGAGTCAATGGACAAGATTCACAGCTGGTGTAAATCAGCAGTAGGTGCATTGGGGTCAATGGACTGGCTCCTCAGTTGGCATAAATCAGCATCACTCCAGCTGAGTTTTAGCCCCTGAGAACTAGGGCATGTTCCAAGAAACCTTGTTTCACCTGTGGGAGTTAACGTAGGCCGCATTCACATGTATGGCTAAATTGGCTCATTAAGTCATTAGCCCTTTTGCACCTCGGTATTGTTCACATGTCAAGCCACGGTATTCAAGGGTAGGAGGCAAACGATGTACTCCGAAATAATTAGGAGCAGATAATCTCCTTCAGTTTCTAGACTGAAATACCCTGTAATGTGAACCCTTTTCCGTGTTTGGTTGGTGGACGTGGTCTACGTATCATTCCCAGGCTGCAGTGCAAAGGGTCTCTTCTGCCGAGAACGCTACGGAATTTATCCCAGAATGCTTTGCATGCAAGGCATGAAGGGATAGATGTCATCCCGTGCACTTTTATGACAGACCCACGAGGGAGAGGTGGCGGCGGTACACAAATTGGTTTATTAGTGTCATGTGAACAAGACCAAAGTGAGTTACTAAGCCCTGACTAATGGCTCTGACTTTGCTAAATCGCTTTAGTTTTGTACGTGTGAACATGGTTTTAATCAAACTGAAGTAACTACTGTTTTCACTGCAGCTGCAAACAGATGTAGTTACTGTGTGTTAGGATCCCCGCCTGGCGACGAGGGATCCTTACCAGACGCTGGAACACGGCTCCAGTTGCTAGGCAAGTGGAGATGCCGCCGCACACTAAGGCACCGCCACTACGCCGGCGTCCGGACCCACGTGATTTTCAGAACGCCGTGCCGCACGCTTCCCAGGTTGCCAGGCAGCCAGGGCCACAGCTGCGGTGCAGCTAGAGAGCTTCAGAAGGGCAGGGCCTGGGACGGGGGCAATTGGGAACCCCTGGAGACAGGGAACAAATCTTATAAAACCATAAAGCTGCCCCGAGCTGCTTCAAGAGGGACGGGGTATAAATGTGAACAAATAAATAAATAATGGAGGCCTCCCTCCTTGCCGGTAATCTTATGAGAGGCTGGCCCTGTGCTGTGACAGTGATAGTCTGGACCTTGGAGAGTGTGTATCTGTGTGTGTGTGTGAGTGTGTAAGTGGGTTAGGACTGAGCGTGTGAGAGTTTCAGTGAACGTAAGGATGAGTGTGAATCTGTAAGGGTGACTGTGCATATTGGAGTGTCTGCGTGCGTCTGTAATTCCCAAGCCCCTGCTCTCCCCCCCCCCGCCCCCGAACCTTGCACTCTCCCCTCCCATTTTGCTGAGTGCCAGGAAGCGACGTGTGTGTTATCGTACCATTCTTCCCTCACACCCCTCCACTGTCAGTACCGCCCCCCTGGAGCTGGGACCTGCTCCACAAGCACGGATACTCCTGGTGACCTTCTTTGGCTGAGAGACTTGAAGAATGTGAGTAGCCCTTACCCTGTACCCCTTCCTGCCCTCAGGGGACTGCCCTCTCCGCCCTATGATGATCTGGGTTGCTCTTGGTTTCCAGGAGAAAGCCCACACAAGATCCTGAGGGCAATTCTTCTCCAGGCACACCGCACTAGGGCTGGAGTAGGAGCAGAGATCCCTCCTGGGTGTACAACACCCCATCCGTCCTACCTGTCCCCCCCTTCTCCTTCCTTCCTCCCTATCCCCCTAATTCTGTGGACTCTCCCCCTAATGGTTGTGTCAAACAGTGCTCCCCAAACACTGAAACGGTTTGTTACTTCGAAGTAAAATACGCAGGGGAGTATCTACTCCCCGTTTTCCAGGAGGATTTACTGTTCTATTCCTGTCCTGACTAACTTTGATTTAGAGCTCTTGGCACGTGAACAATTCTGAAGTAAAAGGGATTCAAGGCCCAGTTAGTTGAAGTACCTGCTCATCATGCTGCTATTTCAATTCCAATGGAGAATGCAGGCGTTTCTTTTTTCGGGGGGGAAGACAGATTTTGAACACTAGATGGTGGTAGTTTCACGTTTCTGAAACGCAGATGCCAAGGGAGCCACTTTTGTTGACTACAGAGAATTTAGTTTTACAGGAAGGCTGTTGCCTGCTGCTTTTGGAAGACCTGTTCAACTTATTAAAAAAAAATCAGCCCAGAATCAAAGGCCAAATTTTGAAAAGGCGTCGTGAGTGGAAAATAAAATATTTTTCAATCTTAGCCTGAAATATTCCTTCAATTTCAGGCCCAAATCCCATCTACTGAATCAGGCTGTGTTCACATGAAATATAGCTTACACAGGGGTAAACAGACTAGGGGGAAGGCCACTTTATATGCCCACTCCTACCCAGGGGTTAATTAAGCTTCATACTTAATTTAATTTAATTTAATGTTTATTTATTTATTTTTATTTGATTTCTATGCCTCCCCTCCTGCTGCTTCAGCTCACAGCTGCTCACAACACGGTATAAAATACAATATAAAATATTAAAATAAATACATTATTAAAACATAATACAAAATAAAAAAACCTTCATGGTGAAGTTAAATCCCCTTTTCTACCCCTCACCCATCTCCCTCGCCAAAAGCCTGGCGGAACATCCAGGTCTTACACAGTCTACGGAAAGAGGGGAGATCTAGGGCCAGGCAGACCTCTATCGGGAGGGAGTTCCACGGCCTTGGTGTGGACACCAAGAACGCCCTCCTCATCGTCGTCACCTGAGAAACCCATCCCCAGCTGAGTGCAGGACCCGATCCACGATCGGGGGGTGGGGTGATCCCACAGGTAAGCAGGGCCCAGACTGTAAAGGGCTTTAAAGGTCAAAACCAAGAACTTGAATTGGGCCCAGAAGACTATAGGCAGCCAGTGCAGAGATCGGAGCACCGGTGTAATGTGCTCACGGCGGCCCGTCTCGGTAAGGAGACGAGCCGCCGCATTCTGCACTAGCTGCAGTCTCTGAACCATCACCAAGGGTAGCCCCACATAAAGCACGTTGCAGTAGTCCAGTCTTGAGATGAAAGTATGGATGATGTGGCTAGGTCAGAGTCGGAAACATACGGCCGAAGGCGGCGTACCAGATGTAACTGGTGGAATGTGCCCCTCACCACAGCTGCTACCTGGATGTCCAGGCGAAGCTGCGAATCAAGGAGCATACCCAGACTCTGAACCTGAGGGATCAACGGAGGATGGACCCCGTCAATATTATCAGAGTGGAAACATGAAATGTTAGGACTTGTTCATAAAACGCTGTTTTGGAGTGGGGAGTGGTACACAAACCCGCATTCTGAGGGATCATTCACATGACACCCTTCCCCCTTGCAAACTTACTTTGTTTCTTAGGGTGCAATTCTCTGCTGTGAAAGTTGATGGCAAAATTCCCATTGACCTGAATGGCGGAGGATTGCATCCTTAATCTGTGTTTGCCTTGTCAAGTAGCAACGTGTTCACACAGCTTCTGATTTCCCTGTATTTCATCCCCACGCCCTCGCCGCCCAGCATCTGGTGGAAGAGAACAAAAATCATCAAGGAGCACAGGAAGTGTTAAGTAGTTTACACGACACTCAGAATGTGGGGTTGTGCCGATACCCACTCTAAAAGAGCGTTGTGTGAAATCCTTCCCGCCTCTCGTACTCTTGGAGGATCCCTCGTCACCTGTCACCTATGGAACCGCTGAAATGCTAGGAAATCAACAGCTGTGTGAACACATTGCTCTGAGGCAAGGCAAACACGGATTAAAGAACAAGTGGTGAGTTTGCAAGGGGGAAGGGTGTTGTGGGAATGAGAAGGTAAACACTTTACTGGGGGAGATAAATTAACACACACTCCCCCAAAGGAGGAGGGAGTCCCTTATTTTAAGTGGATGCTCTTTATTTCAGAATCCCACAGCTCCATAATGTTCCTTCTCTTTAAAACGAGCAGCCCCTGCCGGCTGCTACGGCCTTCCTTAGAAATGCAAAGCACCGTTATCTATTCTTAACCCTTGCTTTGCACAGCGAGTGGCTCTGGGCTGTCGCTTTTTTATTTCCTGTTTGAGGTTTCGCTATTAACAAAAACTGCAGGGAAATTCCATGACCTGAAAAAAATCTGTCACCAACTTTTTTTTTTTTCTTCTTTCTCTCAGTAGAAACTCTAACCCAAAGGACATGCAGAGCAACGTAGCACAAAGAGGAAGACGACATCCGTGCGACTCTTACGTTTATTTTCCGGAGATTTAGGCCTCGCTGTTCATAAGGTACCAAGGCTAATTTACCCAATTAACTGCAATTAACTAAGGATAATGGGCCCAGAGAAGGTTTTTGAGAGCCTGGGGTGAAATGCCTAATGAGGCCTACACTTTTCTCCAGGGTGGGCCTATGTTTCTAGTCTCTTCAGGCTTGCCAGATGTCCCAGGGGTGGGGCATGCCTGGGAGCCAAATGCAGCCCTCAGCCAAGTTTTCATGCAGTCCCTTTCCACTTCCTGTTTCTGGCCCCTGGATCCAGTACCTACCCTGAAGCACAGAAAAACGGAGTCAAAATAAGGGATCAGAGAGGAGGGCATGCACACAAGGATATTCAGCTGTAAAGAGGCAGGTTAGTCCAGTGGTTGAGTTGCTAGCTGGACACTGGTGTTCACAGGGCCGGCCTTAAAGATTGCAGGGCCCAGGGCAGGTGAGAAATGTGGGGCCCCATTGCCGGCGGGCCTAGGGGCACTCCCCGGCCCGGTCTGGGGGTGCTGCCTGGGCTTGAGGATGGGCGGAGGCGGGCACTCCCCTCTGCCGATCCCCAAGCCCAGCCATTTTTTGTGGTACTTACTGCCGCCATTGGCCTGGGCCCCATGCCGGGCTCGCTCGTTGGCTCCTGGGGCACGCCGGGCACCACAGGAGCAGATTGAATCTGTTGCCGTATCGCCAGCCGCCGGCGGATGTTGCCAGGGAGTGAGGGAGAGGTGGGGCCTCTGCCTTTCCCTCACTCCCTGGCTCCCTCCACTGCCTGTCTTGGACTCGGTCAGGGAGTGAGAGAGTGGCAGGGGCCCCGCCTCTCCCTCATTCCCTGGCCGAGACTGACAGACAGTGGAGGGGGCCAGGGAATGAGGGAGAGGTGGGGCCTCTGCCTCTCCCTCACTCCTTGGCCGAGACAGATAGTGACCGGGAGCTGGGGGCCCCGAGCGTGCCCCCCCAGGAGCAGGGCCCAGGGCGGCCGTCCCGAACCGCCCCACAGTAAGGCCGGCCCTGAGGGTTCAGTTCCCTGCCTTGATGAGTTCTGGAATAAAAGGTGTGGCTTCTGGGGCATGCGTGGGCCCCGGCAATTCATTTATTATTATTATTATTATTATTTACAAATTAAGCACTGAGGATGCCCCTTATTTTAGGGGAGCATCTCTTATATCAGAGTCCTACAGCTTTACAGAATGCCCCTCATTCTGAATACCACAGCTCCATGGAGCATAATGGACATCCCTTTTTTTAGTATCCCTCACCCCTGGAGTGGTCTCTTTTTTTCTTCTGCCAACCCTACATATTAAAGGTAGGAGAGGAAAGGCCATGTCTCCTCTATTTGGAAGCCTAGGGCAAACTGTTCCCCCTGCCCAGCGTCGCTGCCATTTTGAAAAAGAATCTCACGAGAATCTCAAAATGTTAGCGAGATCCTGCTAATGGTTCTCAGTTCTAACAAGATTCTTGCAAGAATGAAAATGGTTCTCATTTCAGCCCTACACAACACACTTTCCCAAGACATTCTGAGTGTCGTGTGAAGCCCTTCCAGTTCCTCCTCTGAAATGCAAGGGTCATTGACTGGTGTATGAATGCATTACTCAGAGGCAATTAAACACGGATTAAGGAACAAAGGCCGTGTTTGCTGGGTGAATTTATTTATTATTTTATTTACTCAAGTTAGTTCAGAGTTCAAAGTTTATTTACATTAGCACTTGATTTCGCCATGGTTATAAAAACAATACAAAATGTGATAGATAAATAAATAAATAAATAAATAAACAATTTAAAATAAATAACAATATAAAATCATGAATACATAACTGCTATCAATGAATCATCTCTTCTAACCAGTTCGGCTCTATATGCTAATGGTGCACTTTTGAGAACGATTCCAGAGTCTTTCTGTTGGAATAACCATATAAGTTTTTCCTAGTTTGAAAAAAACCTCCAATGTATGAAAACAGAATGAAGGTAAGCGGTCCTTAAATCGTTAAAAAGAGGGCGCTCTATTACATAGTTGACCAAATCCTCCACAGTGCTGGATTGACATGGACAGTATCTTAAATCTCTAAGTAGTCACCATCTTCCGCGGGCTGTAATAGCAGACAACGTTTGCTCTGTATGAAGTCTGCTCAGTGAAGCAATTGGCTTCTGCTTAAGGTTAACTAAGAGAGAGCCTTCTATCTGCCAGTCAATTTTCCAGAGACAATAAGATGGAGAATGCAACATCTACAAATTGCAGCAAAGCCGTTCTGGTGGGCAATATCTCTCAGTCTTTGAAAGGCCAAATTCTTATCGTTAGCTGTAAAAAAAAAAAAAAACCGGTCACCATTATTAACATAGGAAGCCAGTCCACAGCAATATTTATTTAAATATTATACCCCCGCCCTTCCCACAAGGGTCAGCGTGGCTTACAAACCCCTCCCCAAACCCTCCCCCCCAAAGACCACATAGACAAAAAAATTAAAAATTCCCTAAAGCCCCCATCCCCTGAAACGCCCCACCCACCCCCTTCTCCCTGTCTGCCAAACGCTTGGCTGAAAAGAAAGGTCCTGGACTTTGATGAACCTCTAGGAGAAGGGAGTTCCATAATAGCGGAGCAGCCACTGTTGAGAACATCTCTCTCCATGCCCTTGCCATACAGACTTGACAAGCCGGTGGTTATTTGCAAGACGCCGCTCCTGGCTGACTACAGGGATCATAGGAGAAGAAGAGGTCTTTCAGATATGTGAGGCTCAAGTACAATATCGGCACAGTAGAGTAAAATGGCAGAATCATACCTTTATTTCAGCTCTTAAAGTAGGAAGAAGGTGCTAATTATTACGAGTATTGATGTCTTAGCAGACTGATATTTTGCCATAGTGTTATGTATGAAGTCAGAGGAACCACCTACTTGAATTGTCTGCCAGCCATGTTTAATCTTTTGTAAGGGTAGCTATAAACTCTCCTCTTCCCAGATCAGCACTGATGAAAGAATTTCGTGAGGATGATATCCCTTTAATAGCTGACTTGTGAGTGAGCTTAGCCTAGCCTTGCAGAGGTACGAGAGTTATTGCTTTACCCTGGAGGAGCAGTCTGCAGCAGACACCAAGAGAGCAGAGTCTAGAGACAGAGTTTGGTCAAGTCTGTTATAAACCCCTGTCTCAAGCTCTGTCTGCAGAGTCCTTCTTTAGAACTCACCAAACACTAAAGATTTGGGAGCACCATGACACAACCGTATCCAAGGGCTAGGAGCAGGGCTGGAGGACAGGCGAGGTTGGAAGACGGGGGTGTGCAGGCACATCATTCATTTTTGTTTTTGTTTCTGTTTACAAAAAAACCCTTTATTTGGAGTTTCTTTCATAAACGATCCCTACCGTTTTAGTTGTTTTTTTGTTTAGTTTTATTAAAAACGATTTAAAAAAAACAAAAAAAAACAACCCCACTGCACATGCACAAAATGGCCACCAGACCATTCTGCACATGCACACACCCTTTTCCAAAATGGCGCCAGCAGCGTCAAAGCACCCAAAGATGCAGCTTGGGTGGCTCCCTGGGAAAGTCAGAGTCCCTGCTGCCAGCAGACTTGTGGCCTTATCCAAGGCCCCTGACACCATTTGGGGTTCTGACCCTTAAGGTAAACATATCAACTTCCTTCAACCTTTCCTCAGCTGACTATCCTTCCAAATAGTGGCACTGAAAGGTGCAGTGGGTTGACTGGTCAGTCAGTCAGTTCTCTTCATTCCAAGCAGAACATGAGGCGACGACCATATTCTTTCATTTCTCACCGTCTGAGCACTTTGCCCCAGTCCTTGCTCCACGTAATGCCCATGGGGAATGAGTTTATCATTTGTAGGGACGATTTTCGCTGCTGGATCATCCTTTGGCTCTCCAAACACCATCCACGATGACTGAAACGGGTACTCATGTAGCCGATTTTTGGGGGGGAATTCTGTTTAGTTTTTTGGTTCAAGCATTTTGATTGCGTCATTTTTGGAAATTTCACAAGTACATTACAGGAATTTTGTAGAGTCTGGCTGGGGGAATGATAGGGTGGGAGGGAATTTGATCATTCATTCATTCATTCAAATTTATTATCCTGCTCTTCCCTAAAAAGGCTTAGGGCAGCTTACAAATAAAGTATAAACATAAGATATAAACCATATATAACAGCATTTTAAAAAGTTCATAAAAACCGTAAAAGATTAAAACAACCCCCAAGCCCCTCAACCCTCCCACAACCCTACAAAACCCCCACCCAATACCACCTCTGTGTCCCACGTCCAACCCCCCTTCACAACCCTACCGCTAACCCACCCACCAAAGAAAGCCCCCTATCCCTGGCTGCCAAGCGCCATTACAAACTACAGGCGCTACAACCTATATCGCTGCAACTCCCTGGTAAGAGAGTGGGGGAGGTACAGGAAGGGAATTGGGGTGGCAGTGGGGCCACCCCCATGTGACAGGGAGGTGGGTTGGTGGTGAGGAACTCCTGCATAAAAGAGGCACGGGAGTGGGGCTGGGGACTGGTGTAGGATTTGGGGATTGTAGGGCGAGTGTGTGTGTGTGTAGAGGGCCTTATTGCTTTGTATTGTTCGGTTTTTAAATTATATTGTAAGCCGCCTTAAGTCCTTGGTGGGGGGAGGGGGAAGGCGGGGTAGAAATCTAAATAAATAAATAAATATTGGTGAAATAATATAACTGAGATACTGAAATGACCAAAATAGCCAAACTAAAAAAGCACAAAGAGAACATCCAACAGAGTGCCGGTGGGTTTCAGTTATTACCCAGACTGCCATTTTTTCAGTTCGGGCAGTGTAGATTCAATGCATTTCCCATTTTTATTTATTTGTTTTTGGGGGGGGGGGGCGTGTACCCATTTCTACGGTAACTCCAAACCATCTTGAAGGGACCAGTTAGGATGGTCCGCCCTCGGAGGCTGATGGAACCCCAGCGGTTCCAGGAGGTCCTGAGGGAGCTTACCCTGGATGTGGACGGTCACTCTGTGGATGAGCTGGTCCGGCATTGGAACATCTTGCTGGAGGAGGCCATTGACAGGGTGGCTCCGAGGCGCCTTCTGCCTCGGTCTCGTCACCGCAGGACCCCTTGGTTTACTGAGGGGCTGCGGTGTATGAAGCGTGTGGGCAGGAGGCTAGAGCGACGCTGGCGTCGGACTCGGTCTGTCTCCGATCGTCTTCTCCATAGGGCCCATTTGCGGTCCTATGTGGAGGCTGTGAGGACGGCGAGGAAGGAATTCCTCGCCGTCCTCATAGCGTCTGCGAAGTCGCGTCCAGCGGAGCTGTTT
The DNA here is from genome assembly GCA_003113815.1 of Sphenodon punctatus. NCBI lineage: Eukaryota > Metazoa > Chordata > Lepidosauria > Sphenodontia > Sphenodontidae > Sphenodon > Sphenodon punctatus. The sequence continues at coordinate 4,261,243 of QEPC01013826.1, forward strand.
CGGGTGGTGCGGGGGCTGGTTAGTCCGGCCTCCCTCCGCCTGGATGGGGACTTGTCCCGGGCCCGCTGTGAGGAGTTTGTCATCTACTTCGCAGACAAGATCGCTCGGATTCAGGCCGATTTCGACGCTGGGTTGATAGCAGTAGGGGAAGAGCGCGGGGGGGCGGAGGGTCCGTCTGGTCCATCTTTATGGGGTGAGTTTCAGGAAGTGACGCCAGCCGATGTGGTGGATGTCCTGGGGTCTGTGAGGGCCACGTGTTGTCAACTAGATCCGTGCCCGTCCTGGTTAATAAAAGCTTCCGGGGAGACGTTGGGGACGGTGCTGGCGAGGGTGGTGAATGCGTCCCTTCGGCAGGGGAGGTTGTCGCCTTGCTTAAAAGAGGCTGTGGTGCGCCCCCTGCTGAAAAAACCATCGTTGGACGTAGACGCGCTCGCCAGCTACCGACCTGTCTCTAACCTTCCCTTTTTAGGGAAGGTTATTGAGCGGGCAGTGGCGCTCCAGCTCCAGGGTCATCTAGATAATATCGGGCTCCTTGACCCGTTTCAATCTGGGTTCCGCCCCGGCTATGGCACCGAGACGGCGTTGGTGGCCTTGGTGGACGACCTCCGCCGGGAGATGGATGCGGGATGTTCGACATTTCTCATCCTGCTCGATCTCTCGGCCGCTTTTGACACCGTGGACCATGGGCTGCTGTTGAGACGACTGCGTGACCGGGGGGGTCTGGACGGGACTGTTCTTGAATGGTTCCGTTCATTCCTCTCGGGGAGGAGCCAGCGGGTGGTGTTGGGGGAGGAAACATCGAGCCCCCGCGCCTTACCGTGTGGCGTTCCGCAGGGATCGATCTTGTCTCCATTATTATTTAACATCTATATGCAGCCCTTGGGGGAGGTCGTGAGAGGGTTCGGGGTGCGATGTCACCAGTATGCTGATGATACTCAGCTGTACCTCTCGTTTTCTACCGACCCAGACCCTGCTGTCTCGGTGCTATCCCAATGTTTGGAGGCCGTGGCGGATTGGATGCGGCGGAGCAGACTGAAGCTCAACCCAGATAAGACGGAGGTGATGGTGGTGGGGAGGGCGAAGGGGGTGGTGGCCCCCCTGATTGGGGGGGTTTGCCCCCCTGTAGCTCAGCAGGTCCGGAGTCTGGGGGTCATATTGGACGCAGACCTGCGGCTGGAGCGGCAGGTGGAGGCAGTCGCTAAGGCTGCCTTCCGCCAGCTTTATCTGGTACGTAGGCTGCGTCCGTATGTCTCTGGCCCGGACCTGGCCTCCCTCATCCATGCCTTCGTCACCTCGCGGCTCGACTACTGTAACGCGCTCTACGTGGGGCTTCCCTTGTTCTTGGCCCGGAGGCTGCAGCTGGTGCAGAATGCGGCGGCCCGTCTTCTTACGGGGACGGGTCGCCGGGAGCACATTACACCGGTGCTCCGAGCGCTGCACTGGCTGCCGATAGTGTGCCGGGCCAAGTTCAAGGTCCTAGTAATGATCTATAAAGCCCTATACGGCCTTGGCCCCTCTTACCTTAGGGACCGCCTCGCCCTTCGCGCCCCGGAACGGCTCCTGCGGTCTGCCGGGGGTGCCCTCCTGGAGGTCCCCCGTGTTAAGCGGGGGGCCACGATGGAGCGAGCATTCTCGGTGGTAGGGCCGCGGCTGTGGAACTCCCTTCCGGAGGAAGCTCGCCTGGCCCCAAGCCTTTTGACATTTCGGCGGAACTGTAAGACCTGGCTGTTTGCCCAGGCCTTTGGGAGGGAGGGTGGGGAGGGGTGATTTTAATCCCCCGCCTATTTATTTATTTAGTATCTAGCCCTGTTTTATGTGATATATTTAGATGATGTTTTATATTGTATTTTAAGGAAAAAAAAAAAATATTTTATGGTGCTGTTAGCCGCCCCGAGCTGCATTGCAGGAGGGGGCGGGATATAAATTTGTAAAATAAATAAATAAAATAAATAAATCTTTGTTCCTCTCCTCTGATTCTTCTCCAGTTGGTCTGCAATTGCATCCTTCTGAAAAGGCGATGGCCACCTGACCGAGTCAGCACAGCATTCCATCTAAGGCCTAGGCTGTGCTCGCTGAGACCAGCGGGACGCTCACGGCTGGTTAACTTCTGATCTTTGTTTTTCTTTCTTTCTTTCTAACTAGGCTTTTGGAGAAATGGAAGAGGCCTTGTTCGAGCTTTATCAGGAATTGAAAAGACTTGAGGCTGTCTGTGCCAAGCAAACCGTGTTGCTACAGAAGTTGGCTGCAAAGAAGGAACCTGTCTTTGGTACAAGCACTTTATGTTTAAAGCTCCTTCCTTCCTGCTTGCCTATACTTCTATCCACCCATCCACCTTCATATACCTTCTCCTATCCATCCACCCATGACTGACCTGCTCCTAGAGCCCAATCCAGATAGCTATCTAGGCTCAGAAACCACCTACTGTTTGGGGATCCCACCATCATGGCTAAGTTGGCAGGCAACCAGGCCTCAGCCGTGGCGGACTCCTCGGTGTGGAATTTGATCCCTCCAGATGTTTATCTCAGTTCCTCCTTTCTCACCTTTCAAAAGCATCTGAAGGCTTTTTTTTTTAATTCCCCAGGTGCTGGTTTCCCTTAATGTATTCCTCCCCCCCTTAACGTTTCCCTTTCCTAAATTGTTTTTTACACAGATTTATATTTTAAATAGATTTTGTATTCTTTTATTTGATGGCTGCTGTGAAGCACTCCAAATGCGATTTGGCAGGAGAGAGAGGAGCACTATAAAATCTCTCTCTCTCTTTAAATTTTTACCTTGTCTTCCCCCTAAGGCTCAAGGCAGCATACAATATTAAAAACACAAAATTCATTCATTAAAATCCCTTTAAAAATCCCCTCACCCCTTTGCCCCAAAGAAAGGCTTTACACACTGTCTTCGGGGTACGCTCAGGCTCTGACAGGCCTCTGGGGGAAGGGAGTTCATAATACTGGGGCAGCAACCGGGAACACCTCCCTGTGGGTCCTTGTTGTACGAACGAGGTCGGCTGGTGGTGCCTGCAAGAGCACGCTTCCGGCCGATCGCAGGGGTCGCAGCTCAGCATGGTAGGAAAGGCGGCCTTTCAGATACGTGGGACCCAGACTCTTTAGGACTTTGAAGCTCAAAACCAGCACCTGTGCCCAGAAAGCTATAGGAAGCCAGTGCAGTCTGTAAAGCATCAGTGTAATGGGCTCACGGCGACCCAGCCAGGCCATTGCATTCTGCACCAGCTGCAGCTTCCGAACAGTCACCAAGGGCAGCCCCACGTAGAGCACATTGCGGTAATCTAGCCTTGAGGTGATGAAGGCATGGGTGATGGTGGCCAGATGTGAACCGGAAAGAGCTGCAGCCTCCTCACCAAATAAAACACAGTCTATTCCTGTAGATCACAGTTATTGGGTCTAAACTCCCCCCACCTTGAGCAGCACAACGTACTGTGAAACCTGAAAGAGGCTCAAACTGCTAGACCAAGATCCAATTAGAAGTGGAATTGAGAGGAACAAAGCCCACTAATACAGACCTAAAAATTGCAGAGCATCTTTCCTGTTTCGAATATGGTAAACCAAAAAGGGCTTTTTTGTGTGTTTGTTTGTGTTTATCCAAACCTGCATGCAGATCCCTAATATTTATTTGTGAACATCAAAACTGATTTACAGTAGCATTTTCCTTTTTCTAAATGGCGAGTCAGTGTGTATCCGTCAACCATTTCTTGGCTAGGAGGGGACGCACGCCACCATCTCGCATGTGGCCCCAACTTCCTGGCTCTGGTCTTTGAAATCCCAGAAAAGGGGCCCTGTGAATTCTGCGCTACTGCAATTGCAGCTCTCTTTGTAGAATTTGGCATGTGGCCCAAATTCTTGCAGAAATTGCCTCTGGCAGCGTGGAATCACAGCCTGATTGGGGAGCACTGGGAGGTAGTCAAAGGGGTGCTGGCATTGTTGGTAACTGGTATATTCTGGGGCCATAGGACCCTGTGTCATGACTGCTGAAGTGGAAAAGGCCACAATCCCCACAAGGAGAGAGAAGAGCCTCCCTCTGATAGGTCTGTGTTTTGTTTTGTGAGAATTTTTTTAAAGATACAAGAGATTCAAAATTGTTGGAATAGCATGCTGGGAAATTCATTTGCATTCAACATTTGCATAATTTACTCTGCTGGCAGAATCTGAATCTTCTGCTCACAGAATTTGGGTTTCCTGGTTGCAGAATTCATTGGGAGAGGAGGGGGCGGGGGTGGGGGGAAGGATGGAGAAATTGCACAATACACAGGGCTTTGCCCATAAATAACTGTTCCTCCTGTTTTCCTTTTGGAGGCATTCCTATTTCATTGCCCATCCAATGCACAGATGGCGGGAGCACAGAGCCATCAGAAAGTCCTTTCTCCAGACTAGAAGCAGCAAAGACCCTTAACTCTGCCCTTTTCAACCCAGTGGCTCCTAGACTGCAGGAATCAGCAAGCATCTTAGAACAGACCCAAGGCACGGACGTATTATCTGAGTTTGCTTTCAGTCATCTGTCGACTGGAATGAACAGTCGTGGGAATGGGATGGCAGATTCTACAACAGCTTTTCCCTGCCAGCATCCTCCGGAAGACGCGATGGGCAAAAAAGCGGATTTTGACGCATGGTTTAACAACAAAGCCTTTCCTGTCTCGAACGCTGAGGAGGAAAAATCCTCCGCTGGCCCCACATTTCAAGAGTTTGCTGCCTTAAACACAGCTGCCGTTGATTCCTCCATTGCTTCCCTGGATCTCTACAGAGCGCCACCGGATTTACCAATTGGAAACGCCTCCATTCAAGACTCTTCATCTGCAGAAAGTAGGGTTCCCATTGAAATACGAGGACCGACACAGGTATGGTACATTCCTGGGCTTTACGGTCAGAAGGGACCTGTCAGGAACTAAGGCTGGGGCATGGAGTGTCAGGGCAGGATCCAGGTCCAAGAGGATCAGAGCAGGATCCGGAGGATCCAAGAGGATCAGGGCAGGATCCGGAGGATCCAAGAGGATCAGGGCAGGATCAGGATCTGGGTCCAAGAGAATCCAGATCAGGGCAGAACTGGATTGCAAACAGGGTCCAAGAGGATCAGGGCAAGATCAGGTCTGGGGTACAAGGGGGTCAGTGCAAGATTGCATCTGGGGTACAAGACATCACAGGCAGGGAGACTGGCACATGGATGGAGCAGTCTGGATGGAGAGGCAGGGGAAACAAATTCAGCTGGGCACACTGGCAGGATCAGAAAGACCAAGTTCAAGGTGAGGGAGAAAGACCAGTTTCTGGGCAAGGGGCTCAGACTCAGAGTCCAACCAGAGCCAGTCCAAAACATACATGAGGTCCAGGGGAAAGTTGAGTCAGTCCAAATGGTACGGGGAGAGGAGACACACAGGAGATAGATGATCCACTGAGCTGCTTGTGGCTTCCAGCTTGCCTTATATACATGCAGGCAGCCAACCAGGAAGCAGGGGGTGGGGAGCAAGGCCAAGGAGGGATGTGGCCTGACCAGTGCCAGGGAAGGCCTTCAAACCCTTGGTGCTGGCCAGAGTGAGCTGGTGGTGCTGTAGCTTCAAGCTCAGGTTTCTGACAGGACCATTGAGATCACGTAGTTGTAATGGATTTGATAAGTTGTTACAGGAGCAGGCCCGAAGGATCTTTCCGACATGGCCCTGACATCACCAGAGAGCAGGGCTGGCCTTGCAGATGGAGATCCCGGGGTACATCGGGCAGGCCAAGTGCTGGATGAAGAGTGCCCTGGGCTGCTCCACTGCTGCTTGTAGAGGGAATGTGAGGATTTAGGGAAGGGGAAGGTAGGGAATGCAGCTGCGCCCTCGCGGCAGTCGTTGCTCATCTGTAAAAATCCCTCAGCTTCGTATATGGCTTATGGGATGTACACCCCCAGCCTGGATCATCACAGGGAGACGGAGCGCAACGCCTGAACCATATACACAGTGCACTGCTGCCTTGCACGCAGGGACTAGGCCCCAGAGGACGGGGGTGAGAAGGGAAGGGGTAAGGAAGGGTGCCCAGAGCCCCAAGGGGTAGGAGATGGGGAATAGGACAGTCACACAGGGACGGGGAACCAGGTAACCAGCGCGGTGCAGTAGGGAGCAGATACTCCACACACAAATGCTTTCACTCGCCAGTCTTGCACACTAGTCTCTCTCTCTCACTCTCTCTCTCTCTGTCAAGGTAGGGGTTCGTTCACAACGCAAGGTACGATAAGCAAGGGGGCCAGTCTCACAGGCTCAAAGCACTGATCACCAACAGGAGCTGGGAGTCAGGAAACTCCTTTTATCTCCTGCTGCCTGCAGGATCGCTGGCGCAGACACTCTGAGCATTGGGGTTGCGGTGTGAGGGGCGTGGCCAGGCGTGACATGCCTGGGCGGGGCTGAATGCTTTCAGCTACGCCGTTCTGCTCCGCCGTCCCCTTGTTGCGGCGGCGGGGCGTTTACCTCCCCAGCCTCTCCTAGCCCTGCAGAGGGCTCCGTCAGCGGTATCGCCAGGGTTCCGAGCAGCAGGGCCCAGACCATGTAGGGCTTTATAGGTTAAAGCCAACACCTTGAATCGGGCTCGGAAGACTATCGGCAGCCAACGCAGAGAATGGAGCACTGCTGTAATGTGCTCCCGGTGGCCCAGTCCCACCAGGAGATGGGCCGCTGCATTCTGCACCAGCTGCATCCTCTGGGCCGTCACCATGGGTAGCCCCACGTAGAGTGAGTTACCATAGTCTAGTCTAGAGGTGATGAAAGAATGCCATTGAGCCCTCAGTAATCTACACATGGCCTTAGCTCCCCCGTCTTTCTTAGGTATGAAGAACAGGGCGGCTCCTGCGGGAGAAGAAGGATGATGGATTATCGTCTATGTATTCTTTCAGAGTACTGAGTTCTGGCCTGGAAAGGGCATAGATCCTACCATAAGGAGGTTCTGTTCCGGGGAGTAACTCGATTGGGCAATTGTATGGTCTGTGTGGTGGCAACCCTGCAGCTTCCTTTTCGTCGAAAACGTCTGCAAACCCCCTGTACACAGAGGGTATATCGACGCCCCCGGGAGATCGTAGGGTGGTACATAGTTGTTTCTGAGGGAGGTAGCCTTCGGGTTTAGCACACAAGTCAAGGGGAAAGGGGACACTGTTCGGTTCAGCCAATTGATAACAGGGTTGCAGTGTTGTAGCCATGGCATACCCAAGACCATAGGGAATATGGGTGTACAGACTACATCAAATTGTATCTGGTCAGTGTGCCCGCTGATCATAAGTGATGGGCCCTGATACCACGGGGGACCTGTCTATGGAATTAACCAATTCAGAGGGAACCCAACAAATATGTGGGATAGTGTGCTGCTGAAGAAATCCTTCATCCATAAAATTTCCCGAGGCCCCAGAATCAATCAATGCCCATGCTATAAGACTTCGTGTGGGGCCTATGCCCAACATAAGGGGAATCCGCATAGGTATCGTGGAGAGGGCGACCGAGTCAAGTGGTAGGGGACATGCAGGCCTTACCAGGAAGCTCCCTATATGTCCTGGGGCTTGGCGTTTCCCGATTCCCGTCGTGATCTGGGGAACGATTGCAGGCAAAGTGTAACGGTTCTCCGCAATAGAAACACAGATGTGATATCCGGCGTTGTTCTCGTTCGGCTGTGGTCCCCTAGAAGCCCCTGACTGCATGGGCTCGCCTTCATCGATGTTATTGTGTTCTGCCTTGGACGGTAAGGCCAAGGAAGGTCTGAGAGGGGCTGGCCGGAAGGTTACCTGTTGACGCTCGCGTCTCCATTCGCCTAGACGTTCATCAATCTGTAGAACAAGGGTCACCAACTCTCTCCAAGTAGCAGATAACGTGGTATAAGCAAGCTGATCTTTTAATTCACCATTTAACCCCCTCTGCAACATAACCCTCAACACATTGTCTGGCCAATTTAGGTCTACTGCCACCTGCTGAAATTTCGTGACATAGTCCAATAAAGGACCCTTTCCTTGTTTTAGCCTTGTAATTACATTCTCCGCATCTTTTACACGATGCGGGTAATCAAAGAGGAATTTAAATTCATGTACGAACCCTTCGTAATCACTTAACAGGGGACTCTTACTAGTAAGGAGGGGTGTCGCCCGTGACAAGGCCAAGCCATCTAACAGGCCAATAATAAATGCCACCTTTAAATCAACCGTTCCGTATGTCTTGACTTGTACCTTAAAGGTGAGCTCGCAAAGAGCGAGGAACCCCTGGAACTGGTGCCGGTCCCCCGTAAATTTAGTGATAGTGGGACCCTTTGGTTCCCAAGGTACAAAGGCGCTAGCCCCTACGGGAACTGCGGGATCAGGGGAGGATCCTTTCCCTTGCCCTGCTGCTCCTTAAGGTCGTTGACCTCGAGTGCAAGGGATTGCACTGCCCTAGCTAGATCCCTGACCTCAGCTAACATTTGGTCCATGGCGGCCCCATGTCCCTGGTTTTTGCTGGTGATACTGTGGGGATTTAAGGAAGGGGAAGGTAGGGAATGCAGCTGCGCCCTCGTGGCAGTCGTTGCTCATCTGTAAAAAAATCCCTCAGCTTCGTATATGGCTTATGGGATGTATACCCCCAGCCTGGATCATCACAGGGAGACGGAGCGCAACACCTGAACCGTATACGCAGCACACTGCTACCTTGCATGCGGAGACCAGGACCCAGAGGACGGGGGTGAGAAGGGAAGGGGTAAGGAAGGGTGCCCAGAGCCCCAAAGGGTAGGAGATGGGGGCTAGGACAGTCACACAAGGACGGGGAACCAGGTAACCAGCTCGGTGCACTAGGGTAGCAGATACTCCACACACAAATGCTTTCACTCACCCTTCTTGCACACTAGTCTCTCCTCTCTCTCTCTCAGTCAGGGTAGGGGTTCATTCACAACGCAAGGTACGATAAGCAAGGGGGCCAGTCTCACAGGCTCAAAGCACTGATCACCGGCAGGAGCTGGGAGTCAGGAAGCTCCTTTTATCTCCTGCCGCCTGCAGGATCGCTGGCGCAGACATTCTGAGCATTGGGGTTGCGGTGTGAGGGGCGTGGCCAGGCGTGACATGCCTGGGCGGGGCTGAATGCTTTCAGCTGCGCCACTCTGCTCCGCCGTCCCCTTGTTGCGGCGGCGGGGCATTTACCTCCCCAGCCTCTCCTAGCCCTTCAGGGGGCTCCATCGGTGGTATCGCCGGGGTCTTGAGCAGCAGGGGCGCTGCAGGGTGTTTGTTGCCTCCATGCCCCCCGGGAGAGACCCTACCCCAGACCCTCAGGCCCCACTGACGGCCTGACAGGGAGGAGGACTGGGAGTGGCGGCAGCAGCAGTGGGGCGACCCAGTCCCTGCCCCCCTCCCAAGCAGCAGTAGTAGTAACGTGACCTGATTTAGGGGGGTGCAATTTGTTTTAGTTAAACTACAAACGGAAACTAATTTTTCTCCATTTGTTTTAGTTACTAATTTAACTAAAATGAAGGTAATTCCAAACAAAAGTGGTTTTAAAAAATTCATTTTTGTTTGGCCCTCCTTGGACTATGTAACTATGAGGCTGGGAGAGCAGTCAGGAGACATGATTGACATCCCCGCGGGCCAATTGGCATTAGGAACACATCAGGCAGCGCTCTCATAGACACAGAGAACCCCTGGGACAGGTCTTTCTTCAGTGCTGCCAGCAACTTGGCAGTAGGGCTGAAACTCAGTCTCGCTAATCTCACAAATTTTGTTAAGAATGGGCCTCTCGGTAAGATTTTTGAGACCAAGACTGAGTCGAGAATCGGCCAGTCTCGACACCGTTCTCACAAGATGTTCGAAAAATTAGAAAACAATTCTGCGGGTGTGCAAAATGGCCACCACAGCAGTTCGGTGCATGCATGGCCCTTTTACAAGATGGCGTGGGCTGTGTCGGCACCGTCTTGGAAAAGGGCAGCTGGTTCCGCACGTGTGCAGACCAGCTGCCCTTTTTAAAGCTGGTGCTGACATGACCTGCACCATGGCCGTTTTTATACCAATGCCCCCTCCCTCTCCCGCTCGGTGTTCGGACAGGTGTGTAGGGGCGGGCACGGTGGTGGATGGCGGGGGGAATGGGTGCCCGCTTGGTGTTTGCCCGTGTGAACACCGAGCGGGATGGGCATGTGCACTCCCGCGCAACACCCACCTCCACCCACGGAGCCCTCTGGAAAACCAGAGGATGCTTCGCAGGTATAGGTGGGTGGAGATGGGTGTCGGTGTGTGTATGTCTGTGTAAACGGACGCACACACACCTCCACCCACTGCGGCAAAACACCCATCCCACCCACCTCTCTGTCCGTGTAAAAACGGCCCATCTTGGAAACAGGCTGATGGTCATGGGGGCGGCTTTGCGCATGCGCAGAGTGAGTGTTTTTAAAACATTTTTGAGAATCTCGTGAAATCTCGAACCGTTAGCAGGATCTTCTTGAGATCGTGCCATGTCGCTGACTGTTTTTCATTCTCGCGAGAATCAAAATGATTCTCATTTCAGCCCTACTTGGCAGTGCCAATCGGGGGGGCTGAGGGGAGGACACTGGGAAGCCTGTATAACCCCCTGGCAGTGCCTGCTGCTTCTGTGCCCATCTGCTGCCTGCCAATCTGTCTCTGTCTCATATTCTGCCCTCCTGAGGCACTTGCTGCAAGTTGAATTCCTGCCATGCTTGGGGTGCCCACGCCAGTTTTTGCTGCTCCTCCACCCGCTTGCTGCTTGCCAGTCTCTCTCTCACACTTTATTGAGCGCCGATAACGAGGAGGGAAAGGGAACGGGGGGGAAAAACGCAGCAAAGTCCAAGCAAGCAGTCCAGCTGGGACACAGATACCCGTGGGGACACTCCGGACTTCAGGTCTGTGGATCCTTACCAGTGCCTGCTGCTGCTATGCCCACTTGCTGTGTGCCACTCTCTCACTGACACCTTGGGGCACTCTGCAAGTCTGGAGATGGAAAAGGGTAAGAGAACCAAAGCAAAACTGTTATTTAAACTACGGGTGTGCAACCAGGGCCCCAGGTTGCTTTTCGTTATCGTTTACGTTATTAAAATGTGTCATTTTCATTTTCGTTAATAACAAAATGTCATTTTTCGTTATTGTTGTCGGTATTGGTATCAGTACCAATCTCAAACGAAGATTTTATTTTTGGTTTCGGTATTGATTTCATGTGCCAATGAAGAATTGTTGTCAGAAGTTGAACTCCTTCCCCTTCTCATTGTGATACAGAAAGAACTGCACGCAATATATACTGTACACAGTATGTAGTTTTATTTATATAATATATACAGAATCTAAGCTAAACCTAACCTATGTATAATACAAAATGTTCCTATCCTATAATACTAATATATATAATAAAACAGCCTAGTATGTAAATATATAATTTATCTATATACACAATTAATATCTAGATAGTATATGGACATGGGGAGACAGACAGGGGAAGGGAAAAGGAAAACTCAGAGGTATAATCTACTATTTCTAATCTCTCTCGCTCTCTTTCTCTCTCCCTAAGGAATAAGGATTTGGTGGCAGTGAAGGGAATAAGGGATATATATATGGGAATATTTCTAGTGCAAGCACCAGCAGCTTCTGCAAACGCACCCTGACAAGCAAGAGAGCTAACACAGTGAAGCAGCCCAGTCCTACAATATAAAGGGTTGCAGTGCCCTTCCCCAGAGCCCTCCTGGTTGGTTCTGGGAGGCAGAGGTATTGAGGAATCATAGGGTGCCATTCAACTGCTGGGATCTGCTTGCGCTGCTCATTGGCCAGAAATACATCCATCAGGTCCTTCCCCTCCCAGTTCAAGAGTTCAGCACTGTTTCTGGCTTCCAGATGTCTGTTCCCTCCTCCCCTCCACATTTTCCTCCAAAAAACACCTGCCAGGCTATAATGACTTTCGTTATCATTATTGATTTTGTTATTATTTTTTGTCATTTTCGTTATTGCAGTAATGAAAACAAAAACATCAGTTTTCTTTATTGATATAACGAAAACGACATGCACACCCCTAATTTATACCAGTGCAAGACCTGCAAATGATGCCCATTGAAAATAATGGGAAACAAATTTAATTACTAATACGAAGCTAAATTACAAACGAAAACAAATACATAACTAAGTCCGCTCGCGTCCTGGACAACGGGTCCTTACTGTGTGTGTTAACTAAATTAACTGAAACTAGCCTTCTCATTGGCTCTTTGCTAGGAGATAAGTCCACCCAGTTTGGTGGACAGGGCAATCTTGTCCCACGGCTCCCATGCATGTTGCTCTCAGGTCTGTCCTGAACCTGACTTGTGTCTGTTCCTGGTCCTCGCCTGTTCTGAGCCAATCTTGACTTTCATTCCTGACCTGATTCTGCTACCCTTGTCCCAGGACGGGCAGGCATTAAAATTGGTGGGGACCAGGACCCCTGGTGTCCCCGCTTGCTTAGGAACACCCTTCATGGAGGCTTAGATGTAGTCATGTTAGTGGTCCCACTGGAAGGGAGTGGTGAAAAAGGAGGACATTGCAGGGACCCCAGGGGCAGAGGAAATAGTGGGCCTCAGAGTGGTCTTCCTTGGTTGCCCTGTAGTAAAGGCCGGATCCATTCCTGAAGTCCGCCCATGTCCTGGAAAGAACTTCACCCCGACAGTTTTAAGACCAGAGTTTGGCAAAGAAATGGAATGAGGCTTCTGTTGCTGTGGGGAGAGGAATTCCATGGCCATGGTGAGTGGGGGGACACGGAATACTCGTACATTGGGAAGGGGCTGCAGCAAAAGCCAACTTCCTGGTACTGTATTTATTTATGATTGCCCAATTTCCAGGGATGCTTTGAGTTCGAGAAATTTATTGCATTTTTAGACCTAATTCGATTTGAGATGTCATTGAGATACAATTCATTCATTTAGAGCCTTTAAACCATCTATTATTTTTTTTAAAAAAAGACCAAACCAGAGAAATGACATTTCTTGGGCCTTATCAGCATGCAAATAAGAAGAACAGTAATGCAGCAAAAGGAAATTGCAGAAAAGCTTTCCAGTTCATCTTCGATGAAAGACAGCCTTTTTTTTATCGTCCTGCGGTCTCGACGGAGATTGGAGTCTCCGCGGAGGAAGCAACGGGCAATTTGTAACACTCAAATGCAATAGATGGCTAGGGTGGGATGATATCATCCAGGACATCTGAAGGAAATCAGGCAGGAAATGGAAGAGCTATTTACAAGAAATGCTCTAAGCCAGTTTGGGGAGCCTTTTCCTGCCCCTAGCCCACCTTAGGCCACTTGCCCACATTACAGAGCTACGGAGGGGAAACTCCCAGCAGTCAAACTCAAGAGTAGCTTTGAACGTGGGCGCGGGGGTCAAAGTGTCATGAGGCGTGTCCCACGGCAATTTTTCTGATGGATGTCAAGGCTGGATTTTGAGCCCTGTCAGAGAAATCGCCACAGGACGCGCCTGATGATGTGTAATCCTGCCGTGACCACGTTCAGAGCTACTCGTGAGTTTCCCCACTGGGAGTCTGCCGGGAGTTTCTCCTCCATATCTCTTAACGTGGGCAAGTGGCCTTACATCTGTGGTTGGATAAGAGTCAGGGTGGGGGTGTCTAGGAGGTGTGCTCAGGATGGTGGGCAGGAAGGGAAAGTCCATATTATGGATGTTAGCTACCTCTCCTTTATCCTTGAGTGCATGCCTGTATCTCTGCTCCCTTCACCTGAGCTCACTCTTTCAGTACTTGAAGATAGGACAGGGGCCAGATCCATGGGCCAAATAAACAGTGGTTAGGTTGGATTTGGTCCCTTCCTAGAGTAGGTTCCCTATCCCTGCTCTAAAACCCCTAGATCAGTACTTGCAAAAATGGATATGCATGTTGGAATTGCAGTACTCGACCTGACAGGGTAACATTGGGTACTAATGGATTCCTGATTGCCTGGAGACTTACCCGAGTTACTGAATTTCCGTTTTTTGTCCAGATTCTCTGATTTCTGGTATGGATCTTTCAACATACAGTACTGGTTTTTCTGACTTCCCATCCTGAGTTTTCTGAGTTCCAGTACTGATTGGTAAATCGGCACTCGTAATACTCATCAGGTGCCCAACTCGGCTTTTGGGTTCCAACCGGACACCCGACAGACTACTCAAAAATGGTGGTAATTACCATTGCACATGGCAAATGTACGACCCATTTTTCACATAAGGACTTGCCGTCTGCAGATGGGGTTGCAATTCCAATGGGTGTTCGGTATACTCTGCATGACTTAATTGTCGACTGGAGTCACGGGATCACAAACTCTCCCTGTTTTCTCCTATCCCCTGTCTCCCCTCCCTTGGTCCATCACAGAGTGTAAGACCCTTGGAGCAGGGACCAGTCTCCAATCATGGCTGTTGAACACCAGGCACGTTGCTGGCGTAATATAAAGAACGATCCCAAATTGCCATTGGACCATTAATTACTCTTTTGTGGAAATCACCTTCCCTGAGTGTTTTTAGAAGTGGCTGGTTGGTTATTTTTGTTAGGGATGGCTGAGATTAAAAGTCTCTCTTTTGTGGAGGAAGGAGGGCATGATGAGCTTTGAGGTCTCTCCCAGTTCTCTCCAGTCTTCATAGTTTTTCCTGATCTTTTCTTAGACTTGTTGGACCCCGGGACCCATGTTGGAAGCCTGTCTCCTTGTCCACAGTGGGGAATGGGACCCTGAGGCCGCCCAGGATATACAGACCTCTGACCTTCGCCGAATCGTGTTTCTATCTGGAGCAGCAGAGCAAGGGGACTCTCTCAAGGACCCAGTCGCTCATGCGGAGTAGAACTGATGGCCTTGCTGCACATACGTAGGTGACGGCACCAATCTGTACTAAAGCGGATTAATCCGTGCCAGCGTCACGTCTGAAAACACCCCTTGTTGGCACCAGCTGACTGGTAGGCGTACACTTGACTTGGGTCTCTCCAGAAGTGTAAGAAAATATAATGCCACTAGATGGCACTGAACCCTCTTCCCCAGTGCGCCCTTCTCTATTTTAGCCAGAACGTTAACAGCAAATGGTGATAACTCTTGCCAGCTCCAGGATGTGATGGGAGAGATGATCGTAACTGAGTTTTGGGGTGGGAAGCGGAGGGTGGGTTCTGAGTACTTCTAGGAGTACTCAGAACCCACCCTCTGCTTCCCGTCCAGGAACTCGGTTCCGATCATCTCTCCCATCACTTCCTGGAGCTGAGCCCCTAAATGGGGTGGGTCACACAACCGCTTGCTCCAGGTTCACAACCCAGTACACTCATTTTTAGGACCGAGCCTGCTGGGAAGCGGATCCAGGGGCAGGTTCAGGTGGCCAGTAGAAGCAGCCGAAGGGGACACAGCTGGGGATGTGCGTGGGAGTTGGGAACAACAAGCAGGAACCGGCACATGGACTAAGGTGAGGCAGGTTGAAGAGCAGTAGGATCAGTTTGGTTTCAGCGTGGGGCAGAAGGACTGCTTTCCAGACCGAGGCAGAGTTCAGAACAGGGCAGAAAACAGTCCAACCACAAAAGGATCCAAGGCAGAGCAGAGCTGCTCCAAAGGCAAACAGAGCAGGGTCTGGACCAGCAGAACAGGAAAGGAAAACAGACAGATGATCCCATCCACCCAGCTTCCTGGCCTTATATACAGCAGCCAATTAGGAAACGGGGTGTGGCACAATACTGTGGAGAGATATGGCCTGACCAACACTGGGAACGTCTTCAGCGACTGATAACACCCACCAAGTGACAGCTGGAACAAAACAAAATTCCTGAAGGATATAAATAAATATACATGTATTTGAATAATAAAGAAGTAAAAAACAACAACAACCCAGTAAATATCCAAATACAACAAACAATTCCAATCATTCTTTCAACTTTTTGTGGTAAAAGGGTCTTAAAGCAAACACAACTCTTTTGAGGTCATGGGTCAATGGAGCCCTCATTAATTTGGACATTTGCTTCATCAAAGCTTTCGTCTTGCCCTTGTCGTAGACATAGCTATTAAATCAGTGATCTCCCCTGTTGAAGGCAAAGGCGCTCTAGGTTCTGGGTACCAATGGATGCTGTGTGTGAACTCTGACATTACGGCTGTGGTGACCTAGAGGAGAGGCCAGCTAGAGTTGTGAGGGAATGAAAATGCACAGGGCTTTCGTTAGGGGAATTAATGAGCGCTTCCTTTCGGGGGTGTGAATCAGCCATTGTCAGAGCTTTTTGCCAAGCAGAGATGGAAGACTGTTTTGTGTTAGGTGGTTGAGACACGGGCTGCTAGGGCATGGTTGGCATCTGTAAGTGAGTGTAAGTGGTTGGCCCTACCCCTGGGCTAAGTTGCTACAGGATCTGCTCCCAAACAGGTTCAAACAGCATTTTTTCTCTCTCTGACGTGCCTTTTATTTACGCTGTCCAAGGTCCTACCACATCAGGGCCATATGCAGATCTAGTCTTGTCAGGACCCCCTCATTTAGCCATGTTGTGACTCCACTTGGAGTCCTGATTAGGGTTACTATCCCTCTGAGTATGTGTCAGAGACTCTGGGGAAAGCCTTGGGGTCTCTGGATCACCTGGAGAAACTGAGCCTTCAGGAAGGGGGCAGCGGGTTGGGCCACATCGGACAAAGGCTCTGCCACAGCCCCTGCACAGCAATGTAACATCATGATGCTCTGAAGAGGGCGTGGCCATGCAGAGACGGATGGGTGAATCCCTTTGCTCTGCCCTTTTTCTGACACGATTTCCCCCACCCCACCCCTGTGGAATCTCATGACACTGCAAGATTCTAAAGGGGGTGTGGTCATGTTGGAAAGGGAGAGCTTTGATCCTCCCCTTTCTGTGTGGCCAAGACCCACTGTGGGTTAAACCCCGATGGCAGCCCTAATCGGGAACTCTGGTTTCGGAACCCTAAGTCAAAGAGAGGCCATGTGTTCTTAATTTGACAAGATATAAATTTGCTGCAGTTTCTTCCAGAGCTGACAGGATCTGGCCTGGTATTATCTGGCCTGACTACCAGCTTCGAACTTGATGCCAAATAAATTTATTGCTGCTCCTCCTCCCTCTGGCTTTCAGAGAGAAGCCATTTCCGGTAACTCAGCCATATTCTCATCCAGGCCACTCTGAGAGACACTCTTTCAAAGTACTGCAATAGTAATGATGTCATCTAATCATCATCTGAATTAGCCTTCAAGGGTTACAGAATTACCGGAGTCACTTCTGCTGAATCTGATTAGAAAGATGGAAGGAAAAAACTTGTGATTGATCCTCCTTCAAGCTGCCAGGCTTGTAGGATACTCTAGTAAAAAAACTCATAAAATACTCTAGCTTCCTCAAAATACTAGAATGAGAGGACACTTGGTAAAATTAAGCGGCAGTAGGTTTAAATACTCCCCAACATTTGGCAGAGAGAAATCACTACACTTCATGCCACCCCTAATTTGCATACACGTGCATGTGTGGCAGGGCGCAGTCAGAGAGGACTGTGGCCACTTTAAGAGAGCTATGAACGCCAGCCTGAAGACTGAGTGCCAGCCTGAAGGCTGAGCTGCAGCTACTGAATGTGCTAAGCAGCTGGGTAAGAGCTTGGCAGAGCCAGCCCTGTGAGAGTGGATAAACCCTGAGGTGGATATAGAATTAGGAGAGGGAACAGACTGGCCATTTAAGGGCCAAAAGACTGGCGGGCTAGCCCCGCCCACTCCAGGGATATAAGAGGAGGCAAATCCAGAGAGATAGTCAGTCTGGAAGCTTGGGCTAGGGAAAGCAGTCTACGCTCTCCAAGGTGCTGCTGGAAAGTTCGTGCTGAATGCTGTGAAGAAACATTGGGTAAAAACAGAAGTGATGGCGGTGCAGAAGCAGCAGCAGCAGCAGCAGCAGCAGCAGCCTGACCCAGGCCAGGGAGAAAAACCATGGTGGATATGGGCCGGGCTGGGGATCACGCCGAACATGCGGTTGGATGACCCACCCTGCCCCTCGCCATGATGGACAGGCATTTCAGCCAATGACAGCTAGACATGATGGACCCGATACTGGCCCGTGAACAAACACGATAGCCCACTGGGGCCTGCTTTGGTCCAATCAGTTGGGCCTTAGTCCAGGTTGTAACCTTGGAGGTTTTCTGAAGTCAGAGCTTGGGCTAGCCATTGCCCAGGGCAATTCTGTGCCAACATCTGGCAGCACATGCACATATAGAGGTGAGGCCTGGACCACAGCAGTCCTCTGTCATATCTAGTTTTATCCAGTGATATTTTAGCCTTGCCAGAGGGCTGTTTCCTGGCTGCAGGCATAATTGAATGTTGGCATCTGGCTACAAAGGTGATATCAAAGAGACTGGTGTCCACCCAAGCCGGGTGCAGGTGATTGAGCCCGCCTGGGGCATAAAGGCTGCCAGATGCAGGTGGATGAGCTGGCAGCCCAGAGATGGTGGAGACTACTTGTACATATGGACTGTACGGTGGAGAACTGATAATAAAGAATGTGTATAAGAGAGCTAATTCCCTGTAGCATGTGGCTTTGTGCAGCTGGTCCTGTGGGGACTCCAGGCCAGGGGACCGCACCCTGTTACAATGGGTTTATGAAAATCTGGACTAGCCCACTGATGGGCTGAGCTGGAAAAAAAAGGATGTCTGCGTGAGAAGGCTCTGTGTATATGTCAGTTTGTACAACTCTGCCTATTAAAAAGTCAAAATTCTCAAATGGGTGCAATGACTTGGGCTCTAAAGTGTTCGTTTGAAAGACACTCATAGGGTCCCAGATAGAAGCAGTGACAGTCCCTTTCAGCAGCTAAAGAATCCTCTTTCTCAAACACATTCCTACCCCTCCTAACTTCTTTAGATTTCATCTTGATCCTAGGCATACAGCTTCACCCACCCCTAGCCTGGGAGTGCCTTTTTTGTTCTTTGATAGGAGTGCTTATCTCAAGTTTGCTAAAGTGAGAAAAGGTGCCCACCCACCCCTTCCCAGCAAGGAATAACCAGTAACAACCAGGGCAGGGAGTCAGCCAGCTATTTTTCCAGCTGGATTAATGAGGTGCTAGCGATCCCCTTTGTCTGCTGAGCCCAGTACAAACATTACCCTGCCGGGAGTCTGCTACAAAATAACAAAATTCGTTACTGTACTGGCCAAAAAGGTACTGTTGGAGGGAATGAGTTTAAAGCAAATCAAAGGGAGTTCTTTTTCCCCCACTTATTGTACAATTCACATGTGGAACTCATGGTCAAAGAACTTTGCGAAGGTCAATAGCATAACTGGGTTTTTTAAAAGGACTGGCAGAATTCTTAGAGGGCTGGTTGATACCTGGCTATTAATAAAGTTAGTTGAGGGAGGAGATCTTTGCTTATCAGGGCTCGGAGAGAATAGCAGGGAATGGATCACTTTATTATGACCTGTTGTGTGTTTCTCTAAAGTGACTGAAGCTGCCAAAGTCATAGAGCAGATGCTGGGCTGGAGGGACAATTGGGCTGACCTAGTATAGCAGTGACTGTGTTGTTAACTCTCCATCTAGCCCAGTATCTTGTCTCTGACAGTGGCCATATGCTTTCAAGGGAGAGTACAAACCCCTCCACCCCCCAGAAGCACCTTCCTAAAGCCATCTGGTGCTGGCACAAAATGCACTGGCACCAAACAGGATTGCACTGCTGGGGATTTGGGGCTCATTGACAAAACCAGCTCACGGCAGTGAGGGAACACGGAGCACAGCTTGAGCTGCTTTCCCCTGTGGAGTGGCACTTGTGAAAAGGGGGGTTGTGGTGCTATAAACCTGTGCGACACAACAGTAGCTGCAAGATCCCATCACACACACTCCCTCAAAGGTGGTATGACAGGATCTTGCAGCTACCGTCGTGTTCCACAGGTTTATAGAGGGGTGGGCTGTAGTAGGGGGCGTGCTCTGTGTTGCTTTTCCACTTATGACCAGGTTAGTGAGTGTAGTTCAGTGGATACGGTGATAGATTTGGGGAGTCCAGGGTTCCAATCCCATTTTAGCCAGGCACTTACTGAGTGGCCTTGTGAAAATCACACTCTCTCAGCCTCAGTTCCCTACCTGTAAAATGGGAAGAAGAACATTACTAAAACCCAGCCCTGCCTTACTGCTTTCACTGCCCAAATTCTCCTCATCTCTTCACTACCGCAGCCTCCTTACTGGCCTCTCCTCTCACTTCAACCCTCTCTCTTGTTTAACACTTTACACAACACCATCCACCTGGCCCGCTGCTTTGACCATGTTCAATTCCTTCTTGGCTCCCTCTGTACCTTCACATCCAGGACAAGCTCCTTGTCTTTACCCTCAAGGATCTTCCTGCATCCATTTCCTCCTACATTGAACCCAGGAGCTTTGCTCCTCCTTCCATCTAACCCTCACTCAGCCCTGAGTCTCCTGCTTACTGAACTGTCTTCACCCCTTCTCCCTTGCTACACCCCATGCCTGGAATGCTCTCTCGGGCCACATTCGTTCTGCTCCCTCCCAGCCTTCAAATCCCTCCTGAAAACCTGCCTGTGGCAGGTGGGCGGCATTGAGAGAGGCTCCTTTAAGAACTAGGCGGCTATGCCGAGGGTGTGGCCTTTAAAAGTTTTGAGCAGGTAAGACGAGTAAAGCACAGAGGCTATGGAGGAGCAAGCCGGCCTCTGGAAGTTTGGAGGGCACTTGTGGGGGGGTAGGTGGGACCCTTCTCCAAGCAGGGAACACCTGGCAGCCCTCTTCCAGCCCTAATGGAAGAGGCTTCAGAGTGGCGGCGGCCACGGCTGTGAACGGCTAGTGAAAGACGCAAGCCGCTGCGAAACTGAGAAGGTGGTAGAGGGAAGCGGCTGAGTGACCCAGCTGCTTGAAATTGACATGGAGGCAGGCAGCCTGTAAGGAGTGTCAGCTGTGTGGAGCAGCAGGGAGCGTTAAGGAGCAGTTCTGGGAGGGACAAGGGCTTGAGTCTAGTCTGGGGGTCCCCTGGTGATGTGGGACGCCGGGAGAACAAGCTGCAAGTTGACAGCGGGACAGGCAGCCGGGACGGCGCCGCTAGAGAGGGACTTGAGGGCCGGGAGCAAGACCATCTCGTCTCCATGAACCTAAAGGTACTTTGGAGACCTAAAGGCAGGGTTGGAAAGAGCAAGCGAGTAGACACTGGGGCCTGGCTAGCTGCCCTGCTACGCTCTCTCTTTCCCTACCTCTTCACAACCTGCTCAGTGATGCTTCCTCCACTGTCCTTTCATTCAGGGTCGCCTTCCCCCATAAAGCTAAGTAAGCACGCATCCCTGCGGTTTCTCAGCTGTGGGAACGGATCCCTGCTCTTCCTAGGTGCGCCTCTCCCTTGTCTCCCCTCCCTTGTCCATCCCAGATTGTAAGCCCCTTGGGACAGGGGCCTGTCCCTAATTAATGATTGTCCAGTGTAGGCAGGTGATCAGGTCCAAGCTGTAGGGGGCAGGAGGGTCCTGATGGAATCGGCAGGATCCCTGGCTTACATTCATTACTGTCCCAATCCTGTTGTTTAGTTTTGTTTAGCATGCAAGGGTCTGATCCTGCCTGCAGTAAGTAGTCTTGGGGTATTTGGGTCCTAGACAGACATCTCCTGTTGAGGTTTAGGGTCTGGTCTCCAACCTCCCTGTGGCAGAGCAGAGGCTCAAATGAGTAGTGACCCTTTAAGAGGCCAAGCCCTGGGCTTCCACGTCACACGCAGTGTGGCTTGGTCAAGCCAAGCTTCTGTCTTGCTCAGTCATAGGGGAGCTGACTCCAGGAAACAGCCTTGGGTGGAATTGGCTGGAGAAGAGAGACGTGGCCTGGAATATGTGGTGAGAGACTGAACTGTAACTACATGTGTATGGTGGTGGAATGGGGCACTGAGCTAATTCCTGGCATGGACTTGGCTACTTGGGGTCTGATCCTGGAGGGAACGATTGGCTGTTGGGGGTGTGTGTGTGTGATCCTGGAGGGCGCCACCAGGGCCAACACTACCACAGTGGTGGAGAATTAAAGTATCTACCACTCCTCTACAGTTGGGGGTTATACCGCTGAAAGGGGAGCCGTAGTGAACTGGAGGATTCTGTCAAAATTCGGAAATACAATTGGCGAGTTCTCAGCTTGAGGAAGGTGTCCCAGCAGTTCTAGAATGACCTGGAGGAATTCCTGTGCAGGAATTGAGCTGCGCAGATTCCAGGTCCGGCTTTGGCACTGGGTGGTGAGTTGACAAGGAAGGAATAAGGAACCTTGCAGGAGAGCAGCAGCCTGATGTCTCAGGTTCTGTGCCTCAGTACACCTGAGCGAACAGAAAACAATTTCACACAAGACACTCTCCACCCCATGCACCCACTATACATGTTACAGGGCACGCATAGGGCAGCCCTGCAGCATGTAGAGTAGGTAGGTGGTGGGTGGGTCATTGGTGGAGAGCATTTCATGTGAAGATGCCCAGAGAAAGCCGTGGCGGACGGCCAGCTAGGGAGCCTGTAACGTATGTGGACTTTGGGCACGAGATTGTAAAGCAGAAGTTGAACTTCTCTGTTTCCAAGGTGGGGAAAACTGAAATACTCTTGGGAAGATGGGCCAAGCGGGGAGGGCTAGGGTGGCCAGATATGCAAATTGTAGAGGACACTTATGAGAAATACAGGTTGCAGGGCTGCACTGGAGTCAGTGCAGCCCTGCAACATAGATTTCTCATAAGCATCCACTAAAATTTGCATATCTGGCTCTTGCGGGGGGCAGGTAAAATGTTGGAGATGTGAGAGAAAATGGCCATACCTGGAGGCTGGTTTCAATGCAGCCCTGTACCATGTATTTTTCATAAGTGTCCTGGAATAAAAGGGGAGGTATGGCCACGCTACACACCTGTTGTAAATACCCAGGTGATCCAACCAGAGACTCAGGGGCTTGAGCCCAAACGGAGCAATTGGCTTCATCTGCTCTGGCTGAGCAGGGAATTCCCACAGAAAGGCAGATTAATGGGGTATCTGAGTGGGAAAGACTCTCTTTTAAAGGGAACTGAGAGGCCTGAGGGAGTAGATTTTGGCTGCTAGGTGATTATCGACCCTGGGACACAAAACAAGCTCTGAAGTCCAGGTGAATCAACCCCCGACAGACTGGATGCCCAAATGCAGACTTCAGTAGAGGTAAGAAGTGCTGGGTCTCAGTGGGGTCTAGAGGGGGCTTAGCCGATGTGGGGACTCAAATGACGGTTTGCAGGAGGTGCAGGGGCTGTAGATACAGGCAGTCAAGTAGCTCTAGCAGCTGGAGGAAGACCAACAGCTCAGAGAAAGGTCTGGAAGGGCTGGGGAAGAACTCACTTCATGAAAGTTAGATGCCGGGGAGGAAGCCCTAGAGGAGATTCAAGTGCTTAAGAGGGGTCCCTGTAGGGTTGTCACCTATGCCAATTTTTAAGAAACACTTATGAAAAATCCATGTTGCAGGGCCCTGCAGTGGCACCTTAGGTGCCAATGCAGGGCCCTGAAAGATGTTTTTCATAAGTGTTCCTTAAAAACTGGCGTAGGTGGCAACCCTATGTCTCGGTCAGGAGAATTTACTCGGAAGCCCTAATGGAAATTTGAGTTTTCGGGGGATGTGTGCAGTCCTATCCAGTCACACTGCCATTTGGTATTCCAGGGGTTCTAGGGCTGGACAGGATAGGTCCCCGGGAGGAAGCCAATACCTCAGGCTTGCAGATTCTGAAGCTCCTGGGAACATCATGGACCACCAAGCTATCAAATTCAAGGACCTCAAAGGCAGGGAATAAGAGGAAACAAAAAGGGAAAGAGATATTTAAAACCCCTGGGAAAAGAGAGAACTGTGGGGTAGGAGTAAAGGGGATTATGGACCTAATGGAAGGTGCTTAGCGTCCCAAGAGGGGAGTGTTCAAAATGGATGGATGGGCCAGCCTCCAAAGAGGGATATATAAATAAGTAAATCTTGTTATAAACAATGTATGTGCCCTTGTATGGGTAATGGGCTGAGACCCCATGGAAATGTTTGTGTGTGTACAAAGGGCAGAGGGCCCATGGAATTATTCAAGAGTATTGGGGTGAGAGACCCCGATAAAAGGGGATCTGGATGACATGGAAATTCCCACCACCAGAAAACTCTTGAGAAGCCAAAATAATACAAATGTGGCTAATACCAGTGTGGTACAGATTATGTGTAGGTATCTTACCTGTATGTATTAGATATTATTGTATGTAGTTGGAGGAGAATGACTGATGGGCACTCTGCTCTGCTTAAGTGGAGTAAGCCAGACCTATTTGCAAGCAGGTCTGTTACCAAAGGTGGGGGAAACATGTGGCAGACCAGGGGCTCAAATTGGTAATGGCCCTTCAAGAGGCCAAGCACTGGGCCTCAGAGGCACACCCAGCAAAGCGTGGTCAAACCAGCCCAGGGGCATGAAAAGCCTCTGTCTGGCTCAGTCATGGGGAAACAGACTAGAGGGGAAACCCTGGAGGGAAATGGCTGGAGAAATGAGACACCCCCCCACCCCCACCTACCTACCTACTGGAGAGGCAGGAAGGCTGTGGATTCCTGGTATGAACCTGGCTACTTGGGGGATCTGATCCTTGAGGAAACCAACTGGGAGAGGACCCACCCTGCTGCACTCCCCTAAAAGCCAGCCTTCTCCAGCAGTAGTGCCTAGTTGAGTTGTAGTTCCTACTGCCAGATTCGTTACAAAGTCCTCAGGCCCTCTCTGGGCCAATAGTCCTAATGAGTCTGCCTTAGATTACCACGCTGTCTGGCTGGGCTGGGCTGAGGCATCCTCTGACAGGTCCCTGCTGTGGAAGAGCTTTTTCCAGATGCCAAGGCCCCTGTCTATGGTTAGGAGAAGTCAGGAGCGCTCTGTAGAGCTCCTTCCTTATTGACCTCCCTGGATCACCTGAGAACATTCTTTCTAAACCCCCAAGAGTCCTAGGGGCTGGGCTCTATGATTGGCCAGGGTATTCTGAAGTGCACCTTCACCATAGCACCAGCCCTAGTGCTGTCCTGTGTTCAGTAGCTCACCTGCACCCATGTGTTGGTTGGCACTCATTCTTAAAGCACATGGGGTTAGCTTTAAGCTCCCTGTTACACCCAGGTACTTTGCTGGATTTCTTTAAATAATAATAAATCTACTTCACAGGGCTGTAGTGAGGTTGAGCTATATATTGTGAACTTCTATCTCCTGAGAAGAGCCAAAAGGAGTACTAGCAAAAATGGGTAAACCAGTACTCGACCCGACCTGCCACTTTCTGGTACTTATCGGTACACGAGGTCCCGATTTTCTGACTTCCAGTCTTGGAATACCAATTTCAGGTACCGACTTCTCAAGTTTCCATCCCAGCGTCTTGAGTTTCTATTTCTGAATCATTAGACTCCTCAGCCATAATAGTATTTTTGAACACGCGTATCTGTGAGCTCCTTACTGTTTTAGACTGCACTTTATTGATAGTTTTATAATTATTGGTTGTATGGGACCATTAGTCACCCCTCTGAGGCAGATGGTTCACAGACGACACCCAAGTTTATTTTGAAAAGAAACCCAGCGCTTTCTGTTTTGTCACGAAACCTTCCTCTTGCTCCCAAAATAACCCAGAGCGCAGCATATTCCTCTTAACTGCGGAGCGTGTAGGTGGCATCTCGTTATTGCTGACTCGCTCCAGCTTGCTGAGATGGATGCGGGCGTCACTTCTGGAGAGAGGCCCGTGCAGGTTTAGGATGAAAGAACGTGGGAGTTGGAATCTAGACACTGTGTATGACGTGCAAGAGCCCAATCAATGCTGAAGCTCTTTTAAAAAAATAAATAAATCTGATTCCTGAATGTAATCCACACGCAGCTGAACATACGGGCCGCTGTGTTTTGACATAGGTACGCTAGTAGCGGTTAGATCATTCATCTGGATTGTATTGCAGATCAAAAGCTTCCTCCAGGAGCTGTTGTTCATGGCAACGTTTCAAAGGTAAAGAAATGCCTTCCTAGACGGTAGCAATAGTCCATCTCCGGCAGTGGCAGAATTATTACTAGAATTATTAGACCTACTGGAATTTGTTTATGGAAAGAGAATTCGAAGGCTGAATTCATAAGATAAGTAAAACACTGGTCAGGCCAATGGGTCCAGCTCAGAGGTGAAATGAATACCTGCAAAAATTGATAAAGCGGGCGAATTCGCGGCACCCACTTCGACTTGAACATTTTGGGTACTTATTGAACCCAAAATGCTGGCATACCAAAATGCCATTTTCATCCTGCTTTTTTGACTTTCAGCTCTGGTCAAGCTAGACGGGCATCCCGTCTCCTCCAGTGGCCAGTGGCCACTTTTGGTTCCTCAGGGAAGTACTCAACAGGTCATAATGGAGTGAACCATTCCTCGGGAGTCATTACCGGTTCCTGAAAATCAGTGGCATCATCCATTGACTGATTTGACTAGTAGGCGTTTTAAAACCTAACCCAGTTATGCTATTGGCCTTCACTAAATCATTTGGCAATGAGTTCCACTGGTAAATTGTACATTGAGTGAAAAAAGGACTTTTTAAAATTTGTTTTAAATCTGCTGCCAGTTAATTTCACATGGTACTTCTGGTCTTTTGAGAAGGGGCAAGTAACTGCTCCTTGTTTATTTGCTCTGTGCCACCTGTGGTTTTGTAAACCTCTCTCACAGCAGCTCAAATTAGTCTCTTCTCCATGTAGAAGAGCCCTAAACCTATCGAACCTCTTCTTGTACAGAACATTTGATCCCAGTTCTGTCCAAAATATATATTTATTTATTGTACTGGTTATATTTATTAGCCGACCCCTCCTGTTTAAGGCATCCTGGGTTGGCTTACAACACTAAAAACAATCATATTAATAACATATAAATTTTAAAACATTTTTTTTTTAAAAGCATCTCCCCCCACCTATCCCTCCCTCCCCTCCGAAGGCCTAGGTGAACAGCCAGGTCTTGCAGGCTCGGCAGAACGCCAGCAGACGTGGGGCCAGGCGAGCTTCCTCCAGGAGGGAATTCCAGAGTTGCAGCCCGGTCACCGAGAACGCCTCTTGCATTGTGGCCCCCCGCCTAACACGGGGGACCTCCAGGAAGACGCCTCAGGTAGACTGCAGGGATCGCTCTGAGACATGGAGGGTGAGGCGGTCCCCGAGGTATGAGGGGCCGAGACCGTGGAGGGCTTTATAGATCAAAACTAACACCTTGAATCTGGCCCGGTACGCTATAGGCAGCCAGTGCAAAGTGCGGAGCACCGGTGTTATGTGCTCCGGCTGACCCGTCCCTGTAGGGAGACGGGCCGCCACATTCTGCACTGGCTGCAGCCTCCGGACCAGAAACAAGGGAAGCCCCACGTAGAGCACCTTGCAGTAGTCCAGCCTGGAGGTGACGAAGGCATGGATGAGAGTGGCCAGGTCGGGCCCAGAGATGTATGGCTGGAGACTCCGTACTAGATACAACTGGCGGAAAGCGGCTTTAGCCATCACCTCCACCTGCCAATCCACACAGAGGTCTGGATCCAACACCACCCCCAGACTCCGAACCTGCAGGGCTACAGGAGGGCAGACTCCCCCGCCCCTCCTTTTCAAAATGGTGCTGATGCTGCTGGCATCATTTTGGAAAAGGGCCGGCATGTGCAGAACGGCCCCAGTGGCCATTTTGTGCATGCACAGTTAATTTTTAATTATTTTTTTTAAAAAATATGCTTTATGAAATAAAAGTGAAAACCTATTATTATTATAAACATTTGTATAGCGCCAATCAAGTGACCTGGTGCTGTACAGAACATAGAAATAGATGTGGTCCCTGCCTATGGCTTACAATCTAAAAGACAAGGAGGGGGAGACAGGGAGAGGGGACAGTGGGAGAGACAGGGGAGAAGACCAACAAACATTCAAGCGGATGCAAAGTCTCAGCTGCATGTGCTTAGTTTGGTTATAATCAGGTTGCAGCAGTCTGCAGAGGAGGGCAGAGAGTAGGTATATGGGAACATCTAGCAGGCATTGGGAAAGGCAGCGAGGAAAAGGTGGGTCTTGAGGAGGGATTTGAAGGAGCGGAGGGAGGGTTCAAGGCGGATGTGCGTAGGGAGGGAGTTCCAGGCATGGGGGGCAGCGAGGGAGAAGGGTCGAAGGCGGTTAGGTGAGTAGGAGAAATGAGGGAGAGTGAGTGAGGGGACAGAGGGAGAGCGTGTGCAGGAGTGCGTAGGGAGATTAGGTCCAAGAGGTAAGAGGGAGCTTGGTCGTGGAGCGATTTGAACGTGAAAACCAGGTGTTTAAACAGGATATGTTCAGGAAGGGGGAGTCAGTGAAGAGAGAAGAGGAGAGGCTGCGCATGGTCGAAGTGATGGGCAGAGTGAATGACCTTGGCAGTGGAGTTTTGGACTGCAATAAGGGGGGGGACAGGTGAGAGCGAGGGAGGCCATCAAGGAGGAGGTTGCAGTAATTGAGGCGAGAGATAACCATGGCATGAACAAGGGTTTTGGCCGAGGAGGTAGAGAGAAAGGGGCAGATCCGAGCAATGTTATGGAGGGTGAATCGGTCGAGTCCTTTACGAAAACTCCCATAAACAAAGAGGGTTTTGTGAGCTAAAACGAAAATGAATGCTGCGTCTTCTGCACACTCCTAAAAGAGAACCCAAGACTATACCATGAAATCACTAGCTTAAACTCTATTCTAAGCTTGAGTTCATGTTTAACGTCCATGGGTGAAAACAGACATATACCTAACACTGCTTTAACATTTCATATGCATGTTGCAAGGTGCTGTATTGGCGACCTATGGAGCCCTGCAACATGCATAAGAAATGTCAAAGCAGAGTTAAGTGGTGGTTTCAGACGTGATGGCAGCACGGTTTAGTCTGCTTTAGTGCAGAGTAAACCGGGTGCCACCGTCACACCTAAAAGCGGCAGCCAGATGTTAGCCATGGCTGCTACGTGGTCGATGGTGGCATTAATGGTGGGTGATCATCCCCAATTTGCAGCCTAGGCTAAGCACCACCACCGACTGGGTAAGGGCTACCCCACAAGGGGTAAAGTGGGCCGCCACGGAGAATGACTTTGGTCCAGAGTGGTGGCATTTCCGGGCAGCTGTGCCAGCCATCATAGGCTGCCACAGCGGTCTGTCAGGTGGGATGCTCCACATAGGGCGGGGTGGGGACATTCAGATGCACGTCCGTGTGACTCCCTGCCCCCTCCTGAGCCTTCGTAATGTTTTTTTGGTGGCTGGGCAGAGTCCCAGTCGGAGTGATGGGTCCTGCTATGACCCGGAGCAGTCTGCGGCAGCGGGAGCCATAATGGGTGAAAACACTCAAGGTGCATATCTGTTTGAACCCAAAATGTCACGGTCGGATGATAAGGCTGGGTTCCATTCTCCTTGGTCAGTTTTTGAGATGCTCTCCTAGTCCATGTCCTTTCTTGGATCTTGCTGAGGGAGTGGATCTTTACCTCTGTCTTTGTTGGCTTAAATACATTTCTGATGGCCTTATCCAAAAACCCCTTTACTTTTACTTGTCTCATGGGATGTGTCTCACCCATCAGTGCTTAATCTACATTTCCATTGTTTCTCTAACCGTCGCAGAAAACCTACTAGCTTGGTTTTGTGGGCTCACAATACACCTTGATGTTGTTTTCTTTACACAGTTCTCGCATACAAACTTTCACCATGATTGTATTTATCTCTTCATGACGAGTTGATTGATACCAAACATGCCAAGGATACATAAGTACTCACCCAAGGAGCACATGTATGTTACATGTGTTCTGTGTATGTATGGGGGGTAATTCTGGGTACACAAAACCTAGAAACTGGTACCTTGTTTTTTTTTTTTTGAGTACTCGATTCAGGGATCCAAAGCAGTGGCCGGAAATGTGGGTATTAACCATGAATACCGAATCTGGCACCCATTTCAGCTGTACAACATGTCTCTTCACAAAGACTGTGTTTGTTTGTTTTTAAAAAAATCCCTGCTAAGTGCTATTTTCACTGCCTAATACCTAGGGCAATCTATTCCTGCTCTATTTATATATTGAGTTATGAACTTAGTTTGGTTTTGGAGGGGTGAGAAAAGAAAATTCCCTTTCAGGCCACAAATGAGCTCAAATTGCCTTTGATATTAATAATGCATTTATTGTTACCCGATAAGGATCAAATTCTGTTCTGGTGTAAAATCTGTGGGGAATGCGTTGGGGAAAATTGAAAAGGCATCTGTTCCTTGATGCCTCCAGCTACACGAAGATCCATAAGGCCAAGTTAGCAACAGCTGCTGCCTGAATCGGACTATCGATTGGCTATTTATCTGTAGAACTGTAACTTTAACAGGGAAGTTGTGGATAACTGTGAATTTCTTATACATCGCATGACTAGCCATGGGTTCTACAGAGTTCTGGGGATTTTATGTCAATTGCAAACCTGGCTTCAAGTGCTTTGAGGTGCTTGACTGCCCGCTCTCCCCATGAGGTTGGTGATGCCTAGCAAAAAATATACGTTAGTACCAGGGGTGTAAAATTCATTTTTGTTTACTACAGCAAACAAAGCCCAGTTTGTTTTGGTAATTAAAAGACACAGCAAATGTTTTCAAGGTAATGAAACTGATGACAACAAAGAGAAAAGCATCTGTTTTCGTTTTTTATATATATATATATATATATATGTGTGTGTGTGTGTGTGTGTGTGTGTGTGTGTGTGTGTGTGTGTGTGTGTGTGTGTGTATATATGTGTGTGTGTGTGTGTGTGTGTGTGTATATGTATGTGTGTATATATATGTGTATAAAAAAAAACACCACTATGCATGAGCAAATGGTGGCTGGGCCATTCTGTGCATGTGATCAATTTTTCCAAAATAGCACTGGCAGCGCTACCGCCATTTTGGGAAAGGGCTGCACATGCGCAGAATGGTCTGGCAGCCATTTCGTGTATACGTAGTGATTTTTTTTTTTCTTTTTAAAACAAAATATATTTTTTAAATGAAGATAAATGAAAAATAAAATAAAAAATAAGCCAACAAAACCCTGAAAATGGACGGTTTTGTTTACAACCTCCTCCCCCAAAACCGAAAACAAATTCTGTGCCTGCTGCACCCCCTCCCCAGTTAATACTTGGAGAGGGATGGGGAACCTCAGGCCCAGGGGCCAAATGCAGCCCTTGGAAGTTTTTATGTAGCCCCTTTTCAGTTGCTTGATCTTCCTACTTCCAACCACTGAAAAACTGACCTCTGGGGAAGAGAGCAGAGATGAGGGCACGTGTTAGACCCCAGATATCAAACCTTCGGCCTACGAGGTTTGGGGGGCTGCTCCTGCCACCAGCGCCACCACTCGGGCCTGAGTCCAATCCAGTTTCCTCCTTGCTATGTCTCCTCCTGGGTTCGTGCAACCCTTGCCATGCCACGCCCATTCCCAGTTGTGTCCCCTTGCTCCAGTCCTGCCTCCCAACTGCCTGATTGGCTATGAGACAATACTTAAGGACTGCCGGTGGCCACAGGAAGTTGCGTGGAGCCACTGCTGTTCTCCTTGTTCTGTGGTTGTCCTTCTTGTCACCTGTGTTCTAGTCTCAGTCCTTTCAGCTCTCTCCTTCTCCTGCTCCCACTCTACCCTACTCCCTCTAGCCTAGGGTGGTGACTGTGTTTCTTGTTTTGCCTCAGCTGTGTCTCCTAGCCTTGAACCTTGATTTTCCACTCCTAGCTTCCAGGCTCCCTGTTTCCCCTTGGGTCCAGGCCTTGGACCCTTTTAGCTTCTGAGCTCCCTGTTCTCCTTTGCTTCTAGACCCTTCTTCTCTTAGGTTCCTTGAGTTCTTGTTCCCTGTTCTTTCCTGGACCTTAGTGAGGAGCCGTAGGCTTTCGGAGGCCATCGAGGCTGATTCTCTGTGATGAACTTAATTCTCCTTCAGACCAGAGGATGGCTGAGAGGTCTCCCCTTACCTTGTTGCTCCCCCTCTCTAGGTCTGAGGTTTGTCGGCTCTTAGCTCTGACCCTCCCCTTCATCTTCCCTGTGCCCCACCCCTCACCTCTGTGACACCATGCACACAAGGACAGAGTTCAGTCCATGACACAGATTCATGATCAGCCCCCTCCTTTCTTTAGCTCCCCCCCCTTTTATACAGACCTCATAGCTTGAACTAGTTTTCATAGTGGGCCCTGGGAGGGAAAAGCTTTTCCACCCCTTCCTTATACCTACAGCATCTCACAGATGCTTGTCCAGTTGTTGTTGTTTTAAAAAAAACAATATTCAGGGAAGAATATCTCATAGCCTCCCTAAAGTGGCCTATTCCATTGCCCAATGGCTGTTCCAGTTAAGATTTATCTAATATTTAACTGAAATCCACTTTGCTGCAATCTAAGCCAGTTCCCTCCGGTTCTGCCTTCTGTGGCATCAGAGAACGATGGCTCTCCAACTTTTAATGGCAGCTTTTTTAGATATCTGTCCCCTTCCATGGATGAGTCACCAGGAGCACATTACACTGGTGCGCCAAAGTCTTCACTGGCTCCCTATAGCTTTCTAGGCACAATTCAAGGTGCTGGTTTTGACCTTTAAAGTCCTAAATGGTTTGGGTCCCGTATATCTGAAAGACCGCCTCTCCTACCATGCCCCATTGTGGCGGCTGGGGGTGCCCTCTTGCAGGTTCTATCAGTTATCCTTGTCTGCGGGACGGGGGTGAGCAGGAGGGCGTTCTTGGTTGCTGCCCCAGTTTTGTGGAACTCCCGTCCCCAGGAGGTTCACTTGAGCCCGAGTCTAAGCATCCTTTGAAGGTGGTATAAAACATTTTTATTTGAAAAAAAAAAAAAAAAAAAGCATTTGGTAGGTGGGGATAGGAGGAGTTGGGTTTTTGGGTAGGGTTGTGTGGGAGGGTTTTTATTGTTTGTTGTGTGATCCGTTCTCTGTTAGTTACTCCCAGCTGCTGACGGATATTACGTCCCTCATCCTACGTGGCTAATAGTGATTAATGGACCTACCTTCCAAGGCCTTATACAGTCCTTTTTAAAGCCAGCCCTGCTACTGGCCTTGACCACGTTCTCTGGCAACAAATTTCACATGTTAATTGTGTGTGGAGTGAAAAAAATACTTCCTTTGATTTGTTTTAAATGTGCTGCCAGTTAGTCATGGAGTGTCCCCTAGTTCTAGTACTATTGGAGAGGGTAAATAACTGTGCCCTATTTCTTTGTTCCACACTGTTATAGGATTGGGGTCTCACCACCCCACTCTAGACTGTTATGACTCAGTTTCCCTGGCTTACAGCTCTCACTGGACCAGCTCTCTCTAGAACTGATTCAGCCTGCAATGGGTGAACCTTCTTGTCACCTTTTCAGCCTCAGTTTCCCAGCATAGACTCTTTCTCTCTAGGTTTGCCTGTGTTTATAAACACAGAATTAGCCCAAACTGTGTCCGGCCAATGTTAGGAATTCCACTGGACCACACTAGGTTCAGTTAAAAGAAGTTTAATGGATAAATCATGAATAAGCATGCAGTACAAGATTATACTCGAGAGTGCAGAAATAAAAATAACATAACCAATCATGCATCCCTATCTGTACTTGAATTCTCCTAACTTAGGCTTACCCTAATCAAAGTCCAAGGATATTTCCGTTCATTCCGCAGCCAGCAGTGGAAAGCTTGGCTGGGTACACGTCTTAGAGTTTCCAATAGATCTGTCCTTAGCTTGTTTGGTGCAGCCCTTATCTGGCTGGTGGGATGTGATGTCCCCTAGATGGCTTCAGAATGGCCCA
Organism: Sphenodon punctatus; assembly: GCA_003113815.1. Classification (NCBI taxonomy): domain Eukaryota; kingdom Metazoa; phylum Chordata; class Lepidosauria; order Sphenodontia; family Sphenodontidae; genus Sphenodon; species Sphenodon punctatus. The sequence goes on from QEPC01013826.1 coordinate 4,294,777, forward strand.
TAAGTACCTTGTCAGAGTTCTTTGTCTCCTTTTCCCGCCTAGGTGAGCTGTGGCTTTCTGCACGTAGGCCAGAATCGAGTCTATTAGCAAGTCGACGGCTGTTTGCTAGAAGGTGCCAGGCAGTTTCTGGTTGTGCAGTTTCATTCCTGTCATGACCTGAGCAGTTCTCGGTTTACATTGGTTACACGAAGCGAGTTTTCAGTTCTCATCTTAGATCCTATACGTGTTGTCTTAACCATTTCCTTTACATATTTGTTATACACGTGGTCTGCGTGTATCCTAGTATCGCTTCATATCACACACACACACACACACACACACGATTTTATAAACTTCTGTCCTGTTCCCTCTCAGGCCCTTTTTACACGGGCAGTGATGGTGGTGGGGAATGAGTGTGCTGCTGCGGTGGGTGGGTGTCCTTTCCCACGGACACACCCATCTCCACCCACGGAGCCTCCCTCCATTTTGTTGGATGGCTCCATGGATGGTGATGGGTGGAGGTGGGTGTTATGCGGGAGTGCGCATACCCCTCCGCCCATGATGTTCACACGGGCAACCACTGATTGAACACCCATCCCCCCCCCACTGCCACACCATTTCCATGGATGCCCCCATGGGTCTGACACCCTCCCACTCACCCAACGGAGGTGGGGGCCGGGGGAGGTGTCTGTATAAAATGACTTCAGTCATCTCTTCTTCAAGCTGAAGAGCCCTGGCCTGTCAAGCCTCTCTTCGTACAGGAACGATACCTTTTATCATTTTTTGTTGCCTTTCTCTGTACCTTTTCTAACTCGACTATATCTTTTTTGAGAAGGGGCGACCAGAAGTGCACGCAATATTCTATGTGAGGCCGCGCCGTAGATTTATATAGAGGCATTGCAATATTTTCTGTTTTATTCTGTCCCTTTCCGAATAATTTCTAACGTTGTTTGCTTTTTTTGAGCGCGGCCGCACATGGAGCTGCGGATTTCAATGTACTGCATCCTAACCCCCAGAATTAATAGCTGATGGAGTTCCATGTCAAGTTTCTCTTCCGTTAAGTTAGGCGGGGAAAACTAATGGCGTCTTTCCACAATGTCATTAGTGAATGAGTAGCAAGTGGGCACGTTGGCAGCAGAAACGTACGTCTTTCATCTACTGAATCGATTTAAAAAGTGTAATGAGGAGAATTACAGCTAACGTCACCCACGCTGCATGCACTGTTCTGCCCAAGACCTTTCAGAAGCCGCTTTTGAAGGTCCCCACATTTTTATACACCCCACCCACCCCGCACACTGATGACATGAGCTTTTTGTGGTTAACAATTACTATCTGGATCCCATCTATTTCTCACTTTCATCAACACAGATCCCTTCCCTTCCCCACACTATAAAGGAGGGGGAAATTCCCAATTGTTTGTTCATTCTGTGATTCATGGCTTTAGAAAGACACTTGTTACTAAGCAGTTTATACAAAAATAGCCTTTGCTGATAACGTTGTGGTTTAAAGCAGGGATATTTCCCTCTATTTTTTTGTTAAGTCCAGAACTAGCGCACACTGACATGAATGGAAACTGGAACAGGTCCTTGGTGAATAATTGCGCTTATGTCTTTGAATTACAGAGGCTCCTGCATGCCACAGGCTGGGATTCTGGGAAAACTCGGCTTTCCTTCCGTTCCTGATGCCCAGCTTTAGTGCCCAGCGAGGCAGGAGGTAAATTTGGAACAGCCAATTGGCAGAGAACCAAGAGCTCCCTCTTCATCCTGCAGTGCAAGCAGCCAGCTCAGGCCTTGCACTGTTGGCTGGGGAGTGCTGCTGCTGATTGCCTGCTCATCTGCTCTTGCGGAGGGCACTCCGAGCACTCCAACCCCACACTTGCAAGCTGTACAAGTTAGGATTCTTACTGGTTCCCCAATCAAGAACGGAGCATGATTCTGGGGCACTCCTTAACTGCAGAATTTGAGGGGGAAGAAGAGCGCTCTGGGGCTTCCTAATTCATCAGCTGCTGAGTTGGGAATCCCTGCTTGCAACGTTTGACGGGGTGTGTGCATGTAAGGGAGTGCACTTAGGGTTACCCTTAGTACTAGGTTTTTCTTAATCAACCGAAATCTACCTTGCTCAAACTTAACCCCATTCCCTATTGTACTATCTTCCCTGGCTTCTAGCTTTCATCTTTTTTTCCCTTTGTCGTCCTTTTAAATATCTGAACATATTTGGTGTCCTCCCCCCCCCCCCCCCCCCCCCCCCCCCCCCCC